>OY740717.1:41289070-41723180 GCA_963513945.1 Hydrotaea diabolus | reverse complement strand
TCTTCGACCATTTTTTAACCCTTTTTTCCTAACTTCCATTTCGATGTCATCCTGTTGATTTAATGTTGTGTTACTAACTTCGTTTTATCCCCATTTAACTTTTCTATGTCATCCTCTTGATTGAATACGGGTTTCTTCACTTTTTTGTATAAGTATATCGCCACTTTTAGACATTTTGTCTACCTTTTTATTCCCCTTTCTATATTGCATGCCATCCTGTCAATATAATGGGTAATCCAAATAGATATACTTATTTCAATAGCCTTTTTTTGGCAGATCACGATTGAGCCGTGTCATGTTATTTTTGTTTGGTATTGTTCGACATTTTCTTCATGGAAAGACTGACGCCTGAACAACGTTGACAAATCGTTCAGCTTTATTACGAAAATTCACCTTCTGTAAGGAATGTTTTTCGTGCACTTCGTTCAACTTAAGGTCAATATAATCGGCCTACTGAGCGTACTATTCGCAACACCATCAGCCATCTTGAGACCCAGCATTCATTAATGGATAATATTCGACCGAATAGACCACGTCCAGCACGCAGTGAAGAAAATGTAGCGGCCGTAGCTGAGAGTGTACACGTAGACCGTGGAGAGCTGACGTATGGAACGACTTAGGACATTTTACATCGAGATCTTAAATTGAAAGCGTACAAAATACTGAAGTACTAAAGCCGTCCGACGTTCCCAAGCGACATCGCTTCGCTCTATAGGCTCTTGAAAAGTTCCAAGAAGATCCTACGTTTTCGATCCAAATTTGGTTCAGCGATGAGGCCCATTTCTGGCTCAATGGGTATGTAAACAAGCAAAATTGCCGCATTTGGGACGAAGGGCAACCAGAAGAGGTTCAAGAGCTGCCACTTTGTGGGCCGGTGGAATCCTCGGATTATATTTCTTTAAAATTGATGGCGGTGAGAACGTAACCGTCAATGGCGACCTTTATCGTGCCATGATAACCGACTATTTGATGCCTGAAATTGAAGCTCGTGATCTCGCCGACATTTGGATTCAACAAGAAGGCGCCACTTCCCACACATCGCATCAATCAATAGATTTATTAAGAGAACATTTCGGTGAGCAGATAATTTCACGTTTTGGGCCGGTCGATTGACCACCAAGATCGTGTGATATCACACCATTAGACTTTTTCCTGTGGGGATATGTACTCGTAAAGTCTAAAGTTTATGCGGACAAACCCGCTTCGATTCAGGCCTTTGAGCAAAACATCACACGTGTCATTCGCCAGATACCAGTCGAAATGCTCGAACGAGTCATCGAAAATTAGACTCAACGGATGGACCTTCTGGGACGTAGCCGCGGCCAACATTTGATAGACATAAACTTCAAAAAATAAATGTCAAAGAATGTTTTTTCAAATGATAATAAACATTCCCTTATTCAATTTGAATTTTCAGTGTTTTTTTTCTTTAAAAAAGTAGGAAACCTCGAAATGGATCACGCGTTATTATGGTTTGTTGCCTCTTTCTGACATTTGGCCCCATTTGAACCCTTTTTTTTACCCATTTCTCTTATTTTCATCTTATTTATTGATTTAATATGGTTTTTTACTTTTTATTAATCGCCCCTTTTGGACCATTTTTATCCCCTATTTACACCAATTTCAATTTCCCATGCCAACTTGTTAACTTAATATTGATTTTCTCGCTTTCAGCTGTTACTTACGGGTTGTCCCTTTTTATACCCTCTTTTAAGTGTTTAAAACTTGTAATGAGTAGGTACCCGTTTAATCTTAAAGGTAGTCCAACTACAACGCACGCCTATGATTCAATGCCTTTAAATTAGCCAAATCTTAAAATAAATCGTATTCAGATTCGCAAGGAAATTCAATTGTTTTCGAGCACCCACATGCCCATTGTTTAAGTGGTCGAATTTGGAGACGGTAGATGCTAAACCATAATTAAGACAAATCTGAAAAAGGTTGTGTCTTTTTCGATTACTGAGGAAATTCTACTGTTTCTAAGTATCCATATGTCTATGTTCGAAAGCACTTATTTATACGGCTTCCTTGGACCATGTAATCCCATATGGACCATTCTGAGCCGCTAATTGCTCCAATCTTAAATATATGGATTTGTAGAAAATCTTTATATTTATGAGACGTTTAATGCGTTTATGCCTACGACTTTCAAACCTTTGTTATTGAAAAATTAATTATTTTACTTAAATAGTGAAAATTTCCAAAAATTGTCGTCCAGATTTTTGTTAGTCCCTCAAAGGGGAACTTTTTCCATTTTGCCCAATATGGCCCCTTTTTAAGTAGCTTATTCTAAATTTATTACATTTTGAATTTATAAATTAAATTATCTAAACATTTATTTTTTAACTATGCAATCGGTATTATTATTCCCACTCCAAGGATGGCAACCCTGCTTCGGAGGGATGTATAAATTAATTCAAATGAAAACGAGCCATGCGATACGATCGAATTTATTTCGAAATTAATGATATATTTTGTGAATGTTTTAAATATCTATACGAGTATGTGCGTGTGTACGTGTATAGTTATTTATTTATATCGGCATGTACGTACGTATGTCTGTCGTTTTATTGGTAATTCAAATGCGTTTAAATTAACATAAAAGCGCTTTAATATTTTGTGTTGTCTGTTTTCTGTTTCGCTGGCTCTTTGCTGTATCACCTTAAATGGAAATAAAATAAAAACGATGCTCTTGTTGGGGTGATTTCCAATGAAACCCATTAAAATGAGATACAACCACAGCAAGGAACTCGACAACAACCAACAACATCGAAAAAACGATAACGTTTGATGTTCCAACGGAAAAACGCGGTCCAGATGTAACGCCTAACATAGCAAGTCAGCACCACAACACCAGCATACCCAAAGATGCAGAAACTGATTGTACCCACATTGAGCACACACACAAGGCGTTGGAGAGATGATACCAAGAAGTGGTTTATGGTCCATTTTTGGGCCATTTAATTTATTTGACACCTTTTCATCAAAACTGATTTTTCGTTTGGAGAAATTGTTAAACAAACGTCCATTCCTTCTATCCATTGACGATACAGGTATGAATGAAGTATAGCCAGCCATTGGTCTATGCAGAGCAACGTCGTCAGACAGTCTGATAGGTCTGAAGAAAGTTTTCGTGAAGGCACTTCGTTAAGGTCATTTTCAAATAAAAGTGTATTTGAAAAAAATCTTATCACGATTTGAATTTAACATCAATTTGTGTGTTTATTGGGTCAGACGTAAAGTCTGTCCTTTTGATTTAAATGTGGTTGTCTCGGCGTTTAGTACCAGGCAACAAGTTATATCGTATGTTAAGGGACATGTTTCTTCCATCTTTCCATCACTAACAAATAATATGTACTTCGAATCAATGAAAAATATTCATTAATAGTTCCAAATCAAATTAACGACAAAATGATTGAATTCTTTAAAATGAATTTTCGAGTATTTGGTTTTTTATAGCATTTTTTGCATTTATTAAATTAAAGAATTATTTTACATCAATCTTTCACGTTGTGCATTAATACGAGGGCTGCTATATATAAATTTCTGGCCCAATAATGAAAATGCGAATATTTCTTGTTAAAACTGGTTTAATTGTTTTTCGAAGTATACTTAGTAGGGACATAAATACTGTTACACACGTTTAATGCTGTAAAATAAAAGGTACTGAATGTTTTTGGACCAAATATTGTTTAATATATTTATTGATGTATATTGTATCCAAAAAGAATCTACTTATTCGAAATGTCTGCCTTACGCCTTAAGTCGCACTAAACAATCGTCAATAGCTGCACGAACCTCGTCCATTGGGAAATTGGCCACAGCTCGAACTAAAGCAGTCTTAAGAGTTCCAATGTTGGGGTATCTTTTGTAACAAACCTTGTCCTCTAAAACCGTCCACCACTTGTAATCCAATGTGTTCAAATCTGGACTGCCTGAGGGCCATTCTTCAGAGCAAATGAACGCTAGCAAATTGTTTCGAAGCCAGGCCTTTAGCCTTATGGGCCGGCGCAGAATCCTCACGCAGAAAAAAAGTATGGTTGGGGTGACAATATTCGAAGAGGATCATACTATTGTTGGGTATATGGTTGTGACACAACAATATTATGATCCTCACAACAATAGTATGATTCACACATAACCATACTATGATCCCCACAACCATAGTATGATTAAAACTCAACCATACTATGATCTCCACAACCATACTATGATCCTCACAACAATAGTATGATTCACACTCAACCATACTATTATCTTCACAACCATATTATGATACTCACAACCATAGTATGTTTCTCATACAACCATAGTATGATCCTTACAACTATAGTATGATTCACACGCAAGCATACTATGATCCCACAACCATAATATGATTCACACTCAACCATACTATGATCCCCAAAATTATGTATTAGGAATGGGTAATGTTATTATTCTAAAATAGAGATTTTTATCAAGCAATTTATTTTAAATTACATTACTATTAGCCAGCCAGATTTGAGGCCATGTTTTATTAAACATTTCATTCAAGAAACAAAAATATATATTCCAACGGCAGTCGAAAATACTTCTAGTTGCCAGCAGGGGTGAATGCTACTTCACCATCCGTAGACACCAATAACGAATGTGATTAAACCATGATCAATGGCTATATACTTAAGTGCAGGCAGATTTTAAATAAACGAGAACCAGTCGGTATTAGAGTATTTCACCGAACAAAGTAAACACAATAAAAATCCCTTGAACTACCTTCCGATTGTTTTTTTTTTTAATGGACAGCAACCATTCACTGTATCTTGTGTATGTTTTTTTGTATATCAAAAAACATACGCACACACATACATGTATGCTCTATAAAACCTGTTTTGTTATGTTCATAGTCGCATCCATACTGTATGATTGCCGTAATCAAATTATTGTTAACGTAAATTTTAAACAACAATGCTTTTGTTGCACCAACCATGTTTATATGGTTACTACAACCATATTTTCATTTCTAAATTTGGCAATTATACTATTGTTACATTTCAACAATAGCAATATTGTCGCAATCATACTACTGTCAAAATTTAATTCAAAAATCAATACTATGGTTGCGACGAACATGTTTTTATTGTAGAGAACATATTATTGTACGGTGACCATAGTGTAACCATATATTTTCTCTGCGTGCTGCTGGAAAGTCCATGGCTGGTTTCGGAACGAGGAATTGTTAAGAGGCTTCACAACAGCTTTCAAAACGGTTTCTTGGTAAACTATGGCCAATGTTTTGTCTCCTTGTGCGCAGAAATGCAGGTCAGTCACCCCATCATAAGAGGCACCCCACCAAACCACGACTGAAGCTGGGTGATGACCCTTTTCCACCCTTGGGATCAGTTCAGATGCTTCCTTAGATGACCGCGCATACACTCTATCATTTTGCTTGTTAAATTTTTCCTGAACGGTAAAAATGTTTTCATCGGTGAACAAAATTTTTCTGTGCAAGCTATCAGCGTGCTTCGCCAAAAGACGTTTGCATTTTTCAATCCTATTTTTTTTTAAAATCTGCAGTCAATAAATGTCCGGTACGTCGTTTGATAGCCCCAAGTCGCTAGTCTTTTCTAATGATTCGACTCATGGACTTTTGCGTGATATTCATCTCACGGGCCATGATTTTCTGTTTTCGGAGCGGATTTCTGTGAATTCTTGATTTAACGGCTTTGATGACATTCTGTGTTCGAACATAGCGTGGGCGGACCGACCGGTGGCGGTCTTTTACATCTCCAGTCTCCTCAAACTGTTTTATGCATCGGTAGACGAACATGCGGCTAATCCCTAGTGGCCGGAGCGCTTTGAAAATATCGTTTTATTCTTCATTTTACACTTGAAAAGCGCTATTACAGCGATACGGTTCTCATTATCTGACCACCCCTTGAGGAAATTCGAAACAATTTTAAAATTCCGCTACTGACTAACGCTTTTGAGGTAAGCTTTCAAAACCCTTAGGACATTAACGGGGTATGTTCATTTCTGCTATTGAAATGGGTGTGTTCAATGTTGTAACAGTATTTATGTCCCTACTAAGTACTCCAGCACGATTTATACACTTTTGCATGCGCTCAAACTAATTGTCGAAGCACTTTTTCTACTCCGATTGAGACACCTCCAGAACATGGTTTTTGATCGCTTCAACAGCATCTTCTGGCGAAGAAAATCGTTGACCACACATTTGTTTCTTGATGAGCGGGAATAAAAAGAAGTCATTGGGTATCAAGTCAGAGCTGTACTGCGGATGACCCATTAATTCGCCGTGTTGGCCGGTCAAAAAGGCGCTGGTTTGAGCCGATGTGTAAGAGCTCGCATTGTCAAGGTACACACTGATCCGTCTTCTCTTATTTGTTTTTCGAATTTCTCCGAAGACTTCAGGCAAACAAATTGTGGTACACTCAGAATTGACCTACGTTGCTTAAGCGGAACAGTCGCCACGTGACCAGTTTTGCCGAAGAAACAGGTCCATGATTCGTCACCTGTGACGATCTTATAAACGTCTTTTGAAGCACCGCGATCGTATTTTTTGAAAATTTCTTTGCAACAATCGACACGAGCCTTTTTTTGAGCGATTGTCAAATTGTGCGGGATCCAAAGTTGAAATATGCTGGTAGAAGAAATGTCCAAGGATGCCATTATCTCACAGTATGTCACATCTTGCATTATCAGTTCACGCACGGCATTAATGTTCTTAGGCACATCGGCCGTTTTTGGACGACCATCACGTCCTTTAACCGTAGAAAACAAAATCCATGTTTCTACCCACAAGATTAGCTTAATATAAATGGGACCAGTATATCATGGATATATTTAGGTGTCTACCTTGACAAAAACCTGATTTTTAATGCCCATATTTCTCGGCAAATTCACAAATTTAACGTTGCAAGAAATTTGATATACCGCTCATTTGCTCATTAAACTTTATTCTCCCTTAAATAGGGAAAATAAAATAATCTTCAACATTTTCAAATCTTTTTGATTTTATAAAAATTTCTGTTTCAGACGGACAACTTTTTTCTGCTCATAGAACATTTTAGCTATTTTTGTGAGATTTTAAATTGTAGTGTTGTGACTGCCAAAATTTAAACCAAGAGAAACCTCTGCTTTAACTCGATTTAAAGGCAGATAGTCATTTAATTATTTCGATATAAAAACAAATAACAGAAGAAAAAAAGTCATTAAAAATGTAATTAAAATTTTACAAAAACAACAGAAGCCAAGTTAAAGTACCTGATTTCACAAAAGCAGAATCGAAACATACACAGCAGTAGCAGCGGTGATGTCTGTCTGTCTACCCGCCCGGCCCTCCGTCCGTCCATCTATCTGCCTGACCTGTATGCATTCACCTGTTGCCGAGTATGTCCGTACGTACGTACGTAACTAGGCGTTCGTGTGGAGCGTATTCGACGGATACAGTTTCAGACATTCGGTCGTGTCGAGCCGGCTTCACACCGATAGACGGCAGCTCCTAAATGGTGTATAAACGGTTGTTTTGCTTTTGGGGTTTTGTACCTCTTAAACATTTGAAATCTTCCATTTTTATCTGTTTTTTTTTTGGATTATTTTTTTTATCGCTCTGCTTCACATTAACGAGTATATGAGTTTGTGTTGGACGTCGAACTGAATGCAAAATGTGTACATTTTGCGCTTTTGCTTCATTTCGAGTTTCTGCTCCGCTCGGTCTCGACCTCTTTTGAGTTCATTTTTTTTTATTTATTTTTTTTAATTTTTCTGTGTTTTTTTCTTGGGTGTCTGTTTCAGATTGGTGGTGTTTTTTGTGAAATTTTGTTAACGGATGCTAAGCATCATTTTGCTTTCAGCATCCGTTTCATGTCCACTGAACGTGGCGCAGGGGCTACCGCCATTTTCGGTTGTCGGTTTCAGGCGTACATGCCTATAATTTTATGGCTTCACAATTTTGCTGTGTGTGTTTGAAATGTGTGAAAACATTTTTGGCACATCGGGTCAAAGGGGGGATTTTTATTCAGTGTCGCCATCTAATCAGAAGCAAAAGTCGCTACGAATGAAATGTGCAAAAACCCGCTACAAATCGCTGCAGAACTTCAGATGAAAAACACCAGAAATTCGCTATGAAACAAATAAAAAAAAAATGTCTAAATATTGTAAAAATAATATTAATGCGAGAGAAATTTTAAAAAAATGCAACAAATGTTACAGGTTTTTGAAAAGCGAATGTTCACAAAAGGCTCTTTTTTTCTGCATCACCAATTTGTTAAGTTTTTTTTAATGGATGACATCCCAGAAAACCAAATTTGCCGACAATGTCTGATATCCCACGATTCTGAACAATATCTGAACTCTGTCGAGAATTCTTACCAAAATCGTTACGAATTCTGTTCGGTTTGTCTGAGGTTCTTTTTTAGAGAAGTAATGGTTGATCCATGTAGAGATACTTTTTTCAATAGCCTTTTTTGGACAGATCACGTGTGAGTCGTGTCATGCTATTTTTCATCATGGAAAGACTTACGCCTGAACAACGTTTACAAATCATTCAACTTTATTTCGAAAATTCACGTTCTGTGAGGAATGTGTTTCGTGCACTTCGTTCAACTTATGGTCAACCTAATCGGCCAACATTTCTGGCTCAATGGGTATGTACTTAGTAGGGACATAAAAACTGTTACACACGTTTTACTCGTATGCTGTAAAATAAAAAGTACTGAATGTTTTTGGACCAAATATTTTTTAATATATTTATTGATGTATATTGTATCAAAAAAGAATCTACTTAATCGAAATGTCCGCCTTTTGCCTTTACACTTATCCAAGTCGCACTGGCCAATCGTCAACAGCTGCACGAACCTCGTCCATTGGAAAATTGGCCACAGCTCGAACCAAAGCAGTCTTAAGAGATCCAACGTTGGGGTATCTTTTGTGACAAACCTTGTCCTCTAAAACCATCCACAATTTGTAATCCAATGAGTTCAAATCTAGACTGCCTGAGGGCCATTCTTCAGAGGAAATGAACGCTGGCAAATTGTTTCGAAGCCAGGCCTGGGAAATTTTAGCCTTATGGGCCGGCGCAGAATCCTGCTGGAAAGTCCATGGCTGGTTTTGGAACGGGGAATTGTTAAGAGGCTTCACAACAGCTTCCAAAACGGTTTCTTAGTAAACTTTGGCCGATGTTTTAACTCCTTGTTAGCAGAAATGCAGGTAAGTGACCCCATCGTAAGAGACACACCACCAAACCATGACTGAAGCTGGGTGATGACCCTTTTTCACCCTTGTGATCAGTTCAGCTGCTTCCTTAGATGAACGCGCATACACTCTTTCATTTTGCTTGTTAAATTTTTCCTGAACGGTAAAAATTTTTTCATCGGTGAACAAAATTTTTCGTGCAAGTTATCAGCGTGCTTCACCAAAAGACGTTTGCATTTTTCAGTCCTATTTTTTTAAAGCTGCAGTCAATAAATGTCCCGTGCGTCGTTTGAAAGCCCCAAGTCCCAAGTCTTTTTTAATGATTCGACTCATGGACTTTTGCGGGATATTCATCTCACGGGCCATGATTTTCTGTTTTCGGAGCGGATTTCTGTGAATTCTTGATTTAACGGCTTTAATGACATGCGGTGTTCGAACAGAGCGTGGGCGGTCCGACCGGTGGCGGTCTTTTACATCTCGGTAGACGAACATGCGGCTAATCCCTAGTGGCCGGAGCGTTTTGAAAATATCGTTTTTTTTTTCATTTCACACTTGAAAAGCGCTATTACAGCGATACGGTTCTCATTATCTGACCACTCCATGATGAAAGTTGAAACTATTTTAAAATCCCGTTACAGACTAACGCTATTGAGGTGGGTTAGGCTAGCTTTCAAAACCCATAGGACATTAACGGAGTATGTTCAGTTCTACTATTGAAATGGGTGTGTTCAATGTTGTAACAGTATTTAGTCCCTACTAAGTAAACATGCAAAATTGCCGCATTTGGGACGAAGAGCAACTAGAAGAGGTTCAAGAGCTGCCACTTTATCCAGGAAAAACTACGATTTGGTGTGCTCTGGGGGCCGGTGGAATCATCGGCCCATATTTCTTCAAAAATGATGCCGGTGAGAACGTAACCGTCAATGGCGACCGTTATCGTGCCATGATAACCGACTATTTGATGCCTGAAATTAAAGCTCGTGATCTCGGCGACATTTGGTTTCAACAAGACGGCGCCACTTCGCACACATCGCATCAATCAATGGATTTATTAAGAGAACACTCCGGTGAGCAGATAATTTCACGTTTGGGGTCGGTCGATTGGCCACCAAGATCGTGTGATATCACACCGTTAGACTTTTTCCTGCGGGGATATGTACTCGTAAAGTCTAAAGTTTATGCGGACAAACCAGCTTCGATTCAGGCCTTGGAGCAAAACAACACGCGTGTCATTCGCCAGTTAGCAATCGAAATGCTTGAACGAGTCATCGAAAATTAGACTCAACGGATGGACCATCTGAGACGTATCCGCGGCCAACATTTGATAGACATAATCTTCAAAAAATTAATGCTAAAGAATGTTTTTTCATATGTGACAGCGCATAGAGAAAGGGACCTAAGGGTAAAAAAATCAATTTTAATTTTTTTTCTTTTTTTGAAAAAAGAGCAACATGTGTGCATCGAATGAGACCGATCCCATGCCCCAAAAACGTTCCCTCCCAGAGATATGCGCGTTTTATGAAAGTGAAGTCGACGATTCTAAGCGCAAATAGAATTTTCTTTGAATTTTCTGTGTTTTTTTTTAAAAGTAGAAAACCTCGAAATTTATCACGCGTTAGTTCAGAATTTGTGACAACCCTCTCATATGTATTTCGTTACGAACTCGGTAAGAATTCTGATCCGAAATCGGAATATTTTGCCGATTGTCGTACAGAACTCTTACAGAATTCTAAACGTTTCGTTTGCTGGCAAGGGACTACCTCTAAAATTAAGTACCTTTAAATTTAATTTAATTTTTTGAGCGAAAAACGCTAGAGGCGCAATGCGAAAGTAGTTGAAATTTCTACTAGAGTGTCCAAAAAACCGCGGTGTTCAGCAAACCGGCATTTCGGGATTTTATTCAAATCCGTGTTTTGAAAAACCGACTGTAAAAAAAACCGTCATTTTGGTTTTAGACTTTTGCGGTGAATGAAAAATATTTTCCTAATCAGAAATTAAGTTATTGTCCACATTTCTAGATTATATGAAGTGACCGACTTTAATATTGCCTTTTTTCTGGAAGTGGAAAAAGCCAATTAAAAACTGGTTTTTGTTAAGTTTAATTTATACTTTGTAACAGCTGAACCCGGCCCGCCTTGCATATCCCAAGTAATACTTTACTGCTATATCGCCTCATGATTTAAATTGATGTGACTACGTAAACTTATGGATTTATAATCCTCATTGTGAAAGAATTTTGAACCTAAGACTGGACAAGCCTGAAAGTTGGATGGAAACCGTACATCCTCGCCTTTTAACATCATCATTGATGTCTTCATTGTTAGATCGAGTTCCTTTAATGCTTCTTCCCGCTTCAGTTTCATGGATTTTTGATACTTTTTCGCAGTATTGGCCCTTTGAGTGGCTGCTAAAGCACTAAGAGGGCCTTTGTATTGAGCTTCAGTAACTTCAGTTAGCTACTTCCTATGATGAGTCGGTTTCTAGTTGTTCGACGGATCAGCCGCTCTTGTTTCCATCTTTCGCCTTATCCATTATGTTTTTCTTCCAATCAGTTTTTGTGTGGCATTGTTAAGAGTAGACTTATTTGTATTGAACGTTACAATGGTGTTTGATACGAAAAATCTTTAAACAATTCATAGCTGTATTGTTTGACTGAAAAACGAATATTTGGAATAGTTTTTCCAATGTTAAATAATATTTTGAACTGTTTGAACAGAACATGTAAAAAAGGAACGTCAATTTTTACTTTGAGTTAGGCAATACAAACGATTTGAGAAGTTCCTGCTTTTGGAACGCCTAAAGTGAAATTCCTCTGTGCAGTTTTGCGTATACGATAGACAGGTGGTTTGAAAGTTATGAGCTCACAAAACGGTTTCTTGTTAAACTTTGGCCGATGTTTTGACTACTTGTTCGCAGAAATGCAGGTCAGTGACCCCATCGTAAGAGACACCCCACCAAACCATGACTGAAGCTGGGCGATGACCCTTTTCCACCCTTGGGATCAGTTCAGATGCTTCCCGAGATGACCGCGCATACACTCTATCATTTAGCTTGTTAAATTTTTCCTGAACGTTAAAAATGTTTTCATCGGTGAACAAAATTTTTCTGTGCAAGGTATCAGCGTGCTTCACCAAAAGACGTTTGCATTTTTCAATCCTATTTTTTTTAAAGCTGCAGTCAAAAAATGTCCGGTGCGTCATTTGAAAGCCCCAAGTCTTTTTTAATGATTCGACTCATGGACTTTTGCGTGATGTTCGTCTCACGGGCCTTGATTTTCTGTTTTCGCTTTTTTTCATTTTACACTTGAAAATCGCTTTTACAGCGATAAAGCTATTGAGGTTGGCTTTCAAAACCCATATGACATTAACGGGGTATGTTCAGTTCTACTATTGAAATGGGTGTGTTCAATGTTGTAACAGTATTTATGTCCCTACTAAGTACACGATGCTTTTGTTTCCTTGAGACTGAAAATGATGGTGTCTCTGTATGTTTGGAATTGGTTTTATGAGTTTCCATCTTTTGCGAAGTTGTTCTTGATGTTTTTCAATATCGGCCACAGCGACAAAGAAAATGTCCAATTTATTAATTTTTTTTGATACTAAATATTTGTAGCAGTCCCAGTCCCAAATGGCTGTCTTTGCTGTGGCTCCTATGCCATCAAAAAAACTCCAACTAATTTGAACATCCCAGTCCGATCCAGAGAAACACAGAGTCGACAACGTAAATCGGTTTTTGAACTGATAAAATTCCATCATATGTCAGTGTAAGCCAGTCAAATGTGACTGGTGGGACACATATAAACCCAGTCTCAGAATTATAACATAACCATTTAAACTAAGCAAAAGTACTCAAATAGTAATCGACATAATTATTTTTACTTCTAGGAAAAAAACTTAATTCATTTACTCATATTTAAAGATGGGAAAACAAATTTTATACTTTTTACCGTGACTAGGGGGACGGACATACGACATGCATTTGTTAAAAGAAGAAATACACAAAATCTAACATGCCTTTTTTTCCACACATTCGATAAAAAAAAACACTTGCCAACTTTCAACTACTGTCAAACGTACCAAAAACAGTGTTGCAAGTGTGAACAAAATTTGTTCCCAAATTTAATTTCTATGAAATCAATGTTTGGAGATAAAAATGACTATTCTCTTTATTGTTAAAGAAAAAATCAACAGATTTTTGAAAAATAAACCCTTCCAAATATCTTATTACGGAATTACCAATAATCCATTGAAATTTAAAATTTATTATGTTTACCTCTTTTACATGGAATGTCCCTTTGGCTGTTATAACGGCTTCTTTAACCCATTACTGGCCATTGTACTCGCACAGGTACAGAAAAACATTGATATTTAAAATGCCATAAATCCACTTAGAAACTAAATTTTGCAATGTTTGTTTTGTTTTTGTGCTCTGCTTAATAAAAGCACGTTGATAAAGCAGCGGCAGAAAATAACGGTACTTCGGATCTTGCTGTGTTTTGTTTAGCTTATTTGAGCATTTTGGGTAGGTCAGTAATCGTTTGACTCTGTCAAAAATGTGTCGCATAACAATTAAAAGACTTTGTGCTTGATTTACAAAAAAAGGCTTGTTATTTTCTAATTTAAAAAAAAATAATCATAATAAAGTCATTTTCCATGTGAAAGGTTAGTTTGAAAAACGGCGTAGTCGCTTGGGTACAATGGCTGACAGCGTATATATTTTGATTATATTTTTTATTCTATGCTTTTCTAGATTTTTTTTAAATGGTCATGGCGTTTGAAAGCATCAAGTCATCAATCTTTTACGGCAGAAGATTTAATAATCTAGACAGAGCTATGGAGTTTGTGGAAGGGCTTCAAGTCATAATGTTTTTGATGTTGTGTATATTCCACTAGATGCAGATATCAATACAGATGAGGAGGACGGTGATGCTGAGGATAGAGGAGGATGATTTGATACATATTGTGCACGCAGAAAAAAAGTATGGATGGGGTAACAATATTCGAAGAGCATCATACTATTGTCGGTTATATGGTTATGGCACAACAATATTACGATCATCACAACAATAGTATGGTTCACACACAACCATACTATGATCCCCATAACAATATTATGGTCCTCACAACAATAGAATCATTCACACACAACCATACTATGATCCCCACAACCATATATTATTCACATTCAACCATACTATGATCCCCCACAACCATATTATGATCCACATTTTATTAAGTAAGTTATGTAACAATAGGTGCACGTAGAGAAAAAACGTGGTTACTACATGGTCACGACAATAATAATATGTTCTCCAAAACAAAAGTATGTTCGTCGCAACCAAAGCATTGTTAACTGAATTTATTTTGACAATAGTATAATTGCTGCAATTTTAATATTGTTGAAATGTTACAATAGAATTATTGCCAAATTTAAAAATAAAAATATGGTTATAGCAACAATATAAATATGGTTAGTGCGACAAAAGTATTGTGTTTTGCGTTTTATGTTAACAATGATATGATTACGGAAATATAATATGATTGTAATTTTTCTACATTTAAATATGCTTTTTAGAACAAATGTTATTGGTACGGATCTAATGCAATATAGTACTTTTTTTATCGAAATTAAAATTTTTTTAAACAAGCTGCTTTGGCTTTATTTAACTGAAATATTTTTAATAAAAAAGCTTACGTTTATTTAAACTTATTTTTTCTACTGTGAAATAAATCACTCCTATTATTTTGAATTTAATGTATTTTTGAATAATTTTCATAATTGAAATCTATTGTTGACAATTTAAACCAATTCTAATAAATTATGTTGGGATCATAGTAAAATTGTGTGTGATCATACTGTGGTTGTAGGGATCATAACATGGTTGCGTGTGAATCATACTATGTTTGTGAGGACCATACTATGGTTTTATATGAAACATACTATGGTTGTGAGGATCATACTATGGTTGTGGAGATCATAGTATGGTTGAGTGTGAATCATACTATGGTTGTTGGGATCATAGTATGGTTATGTGTGAATCATACTATTGTTGTGAGGATCATAGTATGGTTGTATTTGAATCATACTATTGTTGTGAGGACCATAATATTGTTGTAGCACAACCATATACCCAACAATAGTATTATCCTCTTCGAATATTGTCATCACAACCATACTTTTTTTCTGCGTGTGTGATTTATTTAACAGTAAAAAAAATTAATTTATTAAAAATATTTTAGTTATACTAATCCGTAGTTTAAATCCATGAAAACAATACTTTTGTCCCACTAACCATATTTATATTGTTGCTACAACCATATTTTCATTTTTGGCATTTGGCAACAATAATATTTCCGCAATCATACTATTGTCAAAATGAAATTCAAAAAACAATACTATGGTTGCAACGACCATACTTTTACTGCTGATAACATACTATTGTTGCCGTTACCATATAGTAACCATATCTTTTCTCTGCCTGTGGAGCCAAAAATGTTAGTACAGAAAAATCAAAACTGCCACTTTTATCTAGAGTCGTTTTGGATTTTTTAGACACTGTTCCTATTTCAACCGATCACGTTGTGTTCTTTGATAATATTTGTACTTCTCATGGTCTGTTGGTTCTGTTTAAACAAAAAGGATTTCGAGCTATTGGTACGACACGCGTTTCAAGAACAAAAAAATGTCCGCTGAAATCGAAAGCTGCCATCGATAAAGAACAACGAGGTTTCTATGATTACAAATACGATACAGCTAATGAAATTATTTTTGTGAAGTGAAATGATAACGGCGCTGTAACCGTCGGATCAAACTTTGAGCCGATGAACTCCGTAAATCGCTGGTGCTCTACCGCTAAAACTAAGATAAGCCAAAATTGATTGCAGATTACAATTCAGTAATGGGTGGCGTTGACCTTCATGATCAAGCACTAAATAATTACAGTATACAATTTCGTGGAAAGAAGTGGTGGTGGCTGCTTTTCACTGCAATCAATCGTCAGTTCAATCGTCGTGAACGCATGAAATTTGTACAAGGAAGACAACTGTTCAAAAATCGACTTGCTGGAGTTTCATCGTGCCATCGTCCGGCACTACTTACGGAACTACACGCAACCATCAATATCTAAACGATCGGTTGTTCCTAGTGTAACACTTACTGCTGGAAATCATTTTCCGAAAAGAATTAAAAAACCTTTACGCTGTCGCCAATGCCACAACTGAATAAGATGGACTTGTGAACTATGTGACGTTGCTCTATGTGTAGAAAAGGAGTTTTTTCAATTTTCATTTTTTTTTTCTTTTTTTGATGTGGACAACATCTGAGCATCGAATGAGACCGATCCCATGCCCCAACAGTGTTCCCTCCCAGAGATATGCGCGTTTTATGAAAGTGAAGTCGACGATTCTAAGCGCAAATAGAAAGGGACCTAATCTATAAACTGGCTCTCCTGAACAAAACTTTTCATCAACTTTTTACTTTTTTTGATGTAGACAATATCTGGGCATCGAACGAGACCGATCCCATACCCCAAAAGTGTTCACTCACAGAGATATGCGCGTTTTATGAAAGTGAAGTCGACGATTCTAAGCGCAAATACAAAGGGACCTAATCTATAAAATGGATCTCTTGAACAAAACTTTTCATCAACTTTTCACTTTTTTTTTTGATGTGGACCACATCTGAGCATCGAATGAGACCGACCCCATGCCCCAACAGTGTTCCCTCCCAGAGATATGCGCGTTTAATGAAAGTGAAGTCGACGATTCTAAGCGCAAATAGAAAGGGACCTAATCTTTAAAATGGCGCTCCTGAACAAAACTGGTTTTTTACCTTAAGTCCCTTTCTATTTTGCGCGTCACATATATGTATACATGCATTTAGCCATTGTACCTGCTTGGGTACAGCCTCCAAAACCTTCAAAGTAAACTGCTTTTTTCATATTTTGTGAGTTCTGTATGTTCCTTTCATTAATACTAAATAAAAAATGAATGATTTTTAATTTTAAAGACTGTTAATGGGTTAATGTTTAATGGGTTAAAAGGGTCTCATTTTTCCAAAAAACAATTTTGCATCTTGATGGGAGCAGTATTATATCTTACATATAACTACGTAGGAAGTTGGAAATTATTGATATACCCAGAGTTGGAGGAAGTACGTCCAAGACCAAATCTAATCGGTCTAATCCTTGGTCAACAAATTTAGAATTTTAAAGAAAAGCTTAAATTGTCTAGCCAACAAAAGTGTCATTATTCGTTATTACTCTTTTACTGGGCAGAAAAATTTAAAATTTCATAAGAAAACTTAAATCGGTTACATCTTCATAACTTAGCGTCTAATCGACAAAAGAACTTTAATTTTTTTTGTAATCGCTCTCCCATCATAAATTAAAATCATAAAGGCACACGAACTTATCACAGCCCATCCCTACAAAATGTTCCATGAAAATTTGTTAAGATAACACCAGCCTCATACCACACAGGCGGTTTTACAACTTCCGTAAGGTGAAGTCTCTGTGAAATTCAATTTTTCTTCCTAAACGGTTTGAAATTATAAGACCTTCGCATGGCCCTCTGCGTGAACAACTCTTTTCTTTTTAATGATCTTGAGAATCTGTTTTTCTTTTCGCTTCGAGAGATTTGAAATTTTGTGGGTTTTTTGTGGCAATAAAATGAAAAGAAAACTCTTTAACACCTGTTTTCTTTAATTTTATGACAATTATGAATGTATGAATTTCAGTTTATGAATGATGGCTTTTATTGCCTTTGCGGTGGCTGCTTGTGTCTCTTTTTTCCTGAAACAATTACTATCTTATTACCACAAATTATGTGTAATTGTTATCATTACTTTTATGACATGTTGTAAATATGGCCATAAAGACAGGACAGGCCGAACCATAAACCTCAGCCACTGGATCTCTTTAGATGCTATTTATGGGAACTTCTTGCACTGGTAGAAAGGAAATGGAAGTACTCGTTTAAGAAAACACGAATGAGATAAGCCCTAATCTGAAGCCTGGCTGGAAGGTAATGATGCTGTTAACATTCCAGCAATTTCTAAAGGGTTTTGAATTATTGGGAAATATCAGTTTAAGGAAAGTCACAGTAGCACCATGACAGATGTTGGCCCTTTTTAAACTGGTGAGCCGAATTAAAACCGTTCAAAAAAATCAACGGTTCAAATATAGTTAGTATTAGATTTCGACAATATTTTTTTAACTTTATCCTTTAAACTTTAATACGCTTATGGCTAATCATTTGTATATGTAAGGGGATACTTAAAAGAAATCTAAACTTGGTATATAATCAATTGTGTTTTGGAAAGAAAGACAAAATCATCGCCTTGATTAGCTTGATTTCTGTAATAACGAGGGTTGCTATTTATATTTCGGGTCCTGACAATACTAGTGTTTCCAGATGCAAACTGCAACTTCCATTGGCAACTTTGTCATTTTTTTAGCATAACTTCACTCAGAACGTTTTGTCATTTGAGGGCGAATTGTTTTGTTCACAGTGTGTTGAGAAATTCATCTCAGTCAAAAAATGGAATTATCCCGTAAACACTTTCCTGCGATGATTTTTTACGATTTTCGGCTTGGGTTACGGAGACGAGAGTGTTCAAATCAACTTGTTTTGACCTTTGGCGATGAAGTACCATCAAAAACCACTGTTAATCGCTGGTAACAAGAGTTCAGTCTCGGACGCCGTTCGCTCCAGGATGAATTTCGTGAAGGCCGTCCAACTTCGGTCACTTTGCCAGAAACCATCGATGCTGTGCGTGAACTTATTAAGCAAGACCGACATGTGACATACCGTGAGATTGAGGCATCCTTGGGCATTAGTATGACAAACATCCATAAGATATTGCATGTTCATTTGGCCGTGGAAAAAATTTGTTCTCGTTGGATCCCACATAATTTGACGAATGCTCTAAAAAAACTTGTATGGATTGGTGCAAAGAGATGTTGAAAAAGTTTAGGGGATCCATCTATAGGTATTTTTCAGAGAAAAAAAATATAAAAATTCAAATCATTTTATGGCATTTATTTTTTGAAAATAATTACCTTCAAATGTGGCAACTGTATTATGGAAATGAGAGTTCGGTAAGAAACGGAAAAATTCGCAGTTTTCGACAAAAAATTTGTTCGGTAACGAGGCACATTTCTGGCTCAACGGCAAAGTCAATAAACAAAATTGCCGCATTTGGGCTGAAGAGCAACAAGAAGAGGTTCAAGAGGTGCCATTATACTCAGAGAAAACCACGGTTTGGTGCCGTATATAAGCTGGTGGAATCATCGGTGCATATATTTTCAAAAATCATGATGGCCGGAACATAACCGTGAATGGTGTTCGCTATTGCGCCATGATATCGGAATTTTTGGTACCTGCAATTGAAGTCCGTGATCTTGGCGACTCTTGGTTTTAACAGGACAGTGCCACTAGCCATACAGCTGCTCAAACAGTGGATCTATTAAGAGGTCATTTCGAAAAGCAGCTTATTTCACGTTTTGGTCAGGTGAGTTGGCCGCCTAGATCGAGTGATATCACACCTTTTGACATTTTTCTTTGGAGGTTACGTAAAGTCCAAAGTCTGTGCTGAAAAACCAGCTACGATTCAGGAAGTTAAAATTACGCGTGTCATTAAAGCCATACCGGTCGAAATGCTCGAACGAGTCATCCAAAATCGGACCCTCAGAATGAAAACCCTGAGGCGTAGTTGTGGCCAACACTTGAAGGAAAATATATTCAAAAAACAAATGCCATAAAATGTCCTTTCAAATTGCGAATAAAGATTCCACACTTGATGTGAATTTTTATACTTAGTAGGGACATAAATACTGTTACAACATTGAACACACCCATTTCAATAGTAGAACTGAACATACTCCATTAGTGTCATATGGGTTTTTAAAGCCAACCTCAGTAGCGTTAGTCTGTAACGGGATTTTAAAATTGTTTCAACTTTCATCATGGAGTGGCCAGATAATGAGAACCGTATCGCTGTAATAGCGCTTTTCAAGTGTGAAATGAAAAGAAGCGATATTTTCAAAGCGCTCCGGCCACTAGGGATTAGCCGCATGTTCGTCTACCGATGCATACAACTGTTTGAGGAGACTGGAGATGTAAAAGACCGCCACCGTTGGGGCCGCCCACGCTCTGTTCGAACATCGCATGCCATCAAAGCCGTTAAATCAAGAATTCACAGAAATTCGCTCCGAAAACAGAAAATCATGGCCCGTGAGATGAATGTCACGCGAAAGTCCATGAGTCGAATCATTCCTAAGTAGTTTTTTTCGTTCTGTTAAAATACCTCTAGATGGATCACCCTTTATAACTGCAGTAGCTCAAGGGCAGTGCATATCATTGTCACAGGTGACGAATCATTGATCTATGCATATAAACCCGAAACAAAACAGAAATAGATTTGGCAATCGGGCCAAATCCAACAAAAGTTGTACGTAGAAGAAGTGCAACGAAGCAAATGTTTGCTTTTTTCGGTATAACCGGCCATGTTGCCACAGTGCCTTGAGTGGAACGTATCGGGGTCAATTCTGAGTGGTATACAACCATCAGTTTGCCAACAGTGTTCGAAGAAATAAGGAAAGGTAATCAGAGAAGACGGATCATTTTGCATCACGACAATGCGAGCTCTCACACATCAGCTCAAACGATGAGCTATTTGAACACCCAAGATGTCGATTGATGGTCCATCCACCGTACAGCCCTTAATTCTGGCACCCAATGACTTCTTCTTATTCCCTAGCATCAAGAAAAAATGTGTGGTCAACGTTTTTGCATCGCCCGAAGCAGCTGTTGCAGCGTTTAAAAATCAAGTTTTGGAGGTGTCTCAATCGCAGTGGAAAAAGTGCTTCGAAAATTGGTTTGTGCGCATGCAAAGTTGTATTGATCTTAAAAGAGAATATTTTGAAAAACAATGATAAATTATTGTGTTTTTATTGCCAGACCCGAAATATAGATAGCAACTCTCGTCAAGGGGAAATACTAGAAGCGGAGAATAAGGACGTCATTAGCTTGAATTTTATAATTTAATGTCAAGTCGCAGGAGAACTGCAATCGTACAAATCCGTTGACAGCGTGACCCACGAAGATAAAGCGACAAGCTATTCGACGATTTTTTGAACTCGCTTTATGTACCAGGAATTCCGCCGCATAATTTACTGCTGAAGGTGGTATAGACAATATTCATGTTACGAAATCTAAATCTTTCGAAATTGTGTAACGGAATACAGTTATTTGTCAAGAAACTGGTGAACAATGTGATTCAAGCTACAATCATCAAAGGCAAATTCAAAGGGGAGGATGAAAGTCCATATCCCACGAATATCGAATTTTCCAACTGGTCTTCCATTCCAATTCATGCTGATTTAGTTCCCCGTTCGATTGGCTTTTGCGATGACAAATAATAAATCGCAAAACCAATTGTTGGAAGTTTCTGGGATTAATCTCGAAGCAACCCTTGTAAATAATTTTTTTACTATTGATTCTGGCCTCCTAAACACGAAACTGGATTTGAAAATTGTTTTCTCTGATTATTTTTCAATACAAAATTTTCGATTTTTTTTTAGATTTTTTTATGAGATGTCTCAGCTTTTTGGACCATAACTCCCAAACGCTACTATAGAGGAAATTAGCTTTTCTAAAACTTTTTCATACAAGGTATTAAAATCAGATCAACAGTTTTGACGTTAGAGGCATTTAAAAAATTGCATATTTTTTTGCAAAAATCAGGATTTTAAAGTAAAAAAAAATATAAAAATATATGTGACGCGCAAAATAAAAAGGGACCTAAGGTTAAAAAGCAGTTTTGTTCAGGAGAGCCATTTTAAAGATTAGGTTCCTTTCTATTTGCGCTTAGAATCGTCGACGTCACTTTCATAAAACGCGCATATCTCTGCGAGAGAACACTTTTGGGGCATGGAAATGGTCTCATTCGATGCTCAGATGTTGTCTACATCAAAAAAAGTGAAAAGTTGATGAAAAGTTTTGTTCAGGAGAGCCATTTTAAAGATTAGGTCCCTTTCTATTTGCGCTTAGAATCATCGACTTCACTTTCATAAAACGCACATATCTGTGGGAGGGAACACTTTTGGGGCATGGGATCGGTCTCGTTCGATGCTCAGAAAAAAAGAAAAAAATGAAAATTGATTTTTTTTTACCCTTAGGTCCCTTTCTCTATGCGCTGTCACATATGTATAAAAGAATTGAGCATTTAGATTTAACTTTCTCAAGCTAAACAAGCAAGGTTTTAGTTGAGACCACTCATGATCAAATCATAATAGCGTTTGGGAATTGTAGTTTACAAAGCTGAGACATCTCGAAAAAAAATCGTACAAAAATTAAAAAAAAATTATCTTGAAAACTACGATAATCAGAGGGTTTTTTTTCGTGATTAGGAGGCCAAAATCTATGGGAACAACATATTAAGAACTCTGGACCTGACGAGCATTTGGCCAATGTTTTGTTTTACACATAATTATCATAGATCCTTTTATTATAATAAAAAAACTTTTTGAAAATGAAAACAATAAACATCGTGCATTTTAGTTGAACCACCATTTAGTATAGTTAATAAGGACCGCACTGGGTACAACAAGTTGAACCATTTAGATACTTTGCCTAACGACATACACCAGCAACAGCTCCCTTCAAACTTTCTCTAAATTTGTTGGCCCAGGAAATAAAAGGTTCACGAATTATGGATCCTTTAACAATTACACTCTTAGTTTAGTTTTTCTATACAACCTCCTATGACTGAATGACTACCTACCTACCCATGGCTGTACTTTTTCCCTCCTCGTAAAATATTATTCCATTATCCTTGACATGTAACCTCTCGGGAAGGGGTAAATACGCCGTGATCTGGTGGTGGGTTGCGATCTTATCATGTTCTGCTGCTGACTGGACATCGTGTAGCCATAATTGCTTTACAAGTTTTACAACGAAATGTTGGAAATTTGTTTACATTCGTCAAAATGTCCGGGTATACAACAAAAGCTGATCGCAGATCACAGAATATTCTCCATAGTTAAGTTTAAGTAGAAATTTTTGTTTGTTTTTTTATTTTTGTCGTTCTGAGTTTTTACTTAATTCATGATGATAGCTGGTGATCTCGTTAATTTTTATAGCGAAACAAAGCTGATCGTAAACAAGTTTGAATGCGAATATTTACTAGGTTTTCAAAACACACACACACACATACTTACGAGTAGTCAATCTGCATAGTCAGAATGCCATCAATGATAGACCTCTGATTGTTTGTCTCTTTTGTCAGTGTGAGTGTTTATTTTGTTTTTAATGATGATCTCTGGTGATATCAAAAGTCAGTCCAGCCGCACTCCAGTCTGGCCCACAGGCATTTACTGCAGGCTGTCATAAAATGCACAAGATTTTGTTCGTGTGTGGTTGGCTGAAAAAAAAAAATAAAAAATAAATTAAAAACTTTACATTTTTGTTGAAATTGAAATATCGTTCGTTATTGTTTCATTTTTTTTGTTTTTTTTTCTGTACTCGAGTGTGACGCATTTTTCCATCTGGTGCGGAGTGAGTGAATATTGTTTTGAATCATTGTACCTTGTTGTGGTTGATTCTGTTTTTTTTCTCTCTCGTTTGTAATTTTTTTTTGCTCGGCGACAATGCCCGTTAATTGCTTGCGTTTAATTTATTTAAAGTTTATTCATGTTTTAATTGATGTTATACATTAAGCAAAAATTATT
The DNA here is from genome assembly GCA_963513945.1 of Hydrotaea diabolus. Classification (NCBI taxonomy): domain Eukaryota; kingdom Metazoa; phylum Arthropoda; class Insecta; order Diptera; family Muscidae; genus Hydrotaea; species Hydrotaea diabolus. The sequence goes on along the minus strand of OY740717.1, from coordinate 41,699,257 downwards.
ATCGCTCGTTCATAAGTATTTACAAACAAAAAAAAAATGAAAAAAAACCTAAACAAAACAAAGTAATCGTAAAGTACACAATTTTGATTAATTTTAAATGGTCGCAAATCCTAAAAGCTGTCGAACGTACCGCCTTGTGGACTTTTGCGAAATCGTGTTAGGGCAAATGACCCCCCACTAGAGATCGTGAAAATATGATATGTATCTAAATGATAAATTCTTTTCTCTGTTTTAATTGCGGTGTGTAGGGTATTTGATATATGTTTACCATTAGACCCATGTTCAACTGAAGGGTGTGAGCTCTAAACCTGAAAATGATCTCTGTTTTAAAATCGGTGTGTAGGGAATTTTGATTTATGTTTACCATTTAACCCATGTTTAGCTTAAGGGTGTGAGCTCTAAAGTTCGAAATTTAAATGTTTCTTATGAAAGCGGAGGGCAATCATGCAAAAATAAAAATTAGAAAACCCTCTCTGTTTAAGAGTACCACCAAAGACGTTAAATCGTACAAGATGGACGATATTCTTCTTCTTTGCAGTATCATAGAAAACAGCACTCAGTCACGCTCAAATTCTCGGTTTATTTAACCCCTTTCATTTGCTCACTCATAAGAACTTAAAGAAAGCTAAATTGAAACACAAAAAAAACTGAGAACACTAAATTCGCACACTTTAAATACAAAAAATACAGCTCTTCCAAAATGATTGTTGTGTTTCTCAAATTCTTATAAGTTCATGTCGCCCATCTTGTACTTACTTATACAGTGAATACAATGGAAACTTTAAATGAAATTTATGTTTTTCTTATTTTAATAATTATTGGTCCCCTATAAATAGCTCAAAATTATAAAAGTAACTTATAAAACTAAAAGGTTATTTAATAATTTATTAAAAGAAAATAAAATATTAACATAAAAGCAATACATTTTCAGAACAAAATAGAAGGCGCATGAATTTCATTTTTAAGTCATCGGCAAAACAATGGAAACTTTACTACACAAACAAAAAATCAAATTCTCTTAGTTTGGATTTCAATACTTTGTCGGCTATCCATTATTTTTAAGCACTGCATCACATCGCTGAGGCATGGAGTAAATTAAATTATCGATAGTATCCTTGGATATGGTTTGCCACTCCGAAGTAACAGCGTCCACCATTTCTGTCTTTTTGGTGTAATTTTTAGTCCGAATTTTATGATCTACTATTTCCCAGAGATTTTCTATAGAGAGTAGATCTGGGGATTGAGCAAGCCATTTCAAAACATTAACATTATTTGATATGAGCCACTCTGTAACAACCTTAGAGGTGTGTTTTAAGTCATTGTCGTGTTTGAACCTCCAGGCTAGGGGCATGTTTTCCTCAGCAAATCTTTTATCTTTTACTACATGAATAGGACCCATTCCTTGGCCAGAGAAGCAACCCCATACCATTATGTTACCACCGCCAAACTTTACAGTTTTGTTAGTATATTTAGGATCCAGTCTTTTCCCTTTCGGCCGTTTTACAAACGTTCTTCCATCAGAACCTCTTAAATTATATTTTGACTGATCGGAAAAATGGACAGTATTCCATTTTTGTTTAGACCAATTAAAGTGTTCTTTTGCAAATTTTATCCGAGCAACGCTTTTTTTTTCAGATATTAGTGGTTTTTTTGCTGGGCGATAACATTTAAGACCAGCTTCATTAGCACGTCGTCCAACAGTGCGGGCGCTTATATCCAGTTTGAGATTATTAATTTAGGCAGTATTTTCGGACATTTTTTAAACTCTCTTACTATTGAATTATCTTGTCTTCTAATTGTTTTACGTGGCCTGCCACCTAAATGCAAGGTAGTAACCGTTCCATTTTCCCAAAATTTTTGGATTATTTTGAAATTATTATTTGAAATTGCTGACTTTCCATTGTTTTGTCACGCACTGTATATCTATTTTTCAATATAAAAGTTGCTATATATATTTCTGGCCTAGGCAACACTAAGTGTTTTCTAGCGCCATCTGACATTTTCATTGGAAAGTTTGACATTTTTTAGCATAAACATACTCAGAACGTTTTGACGTACGACCATCATTTGTGTGGTTTACAGTGACTTGAAAAAATCAATTTGTCAAAAAATGGAATTACCTCGTGAACATTTTCGTGCGATCATTTTTCACAACTTTCTACGTGGATTATCACGACACGAGTGTATCGATGAACTAAAATCTTTGTAGGACGATGAAGCACCATCCTATAGGACTGTGAAAAACTATTTTAATGAATTCAATCGTGGCCGACGCTCGCTCAAAGACGAAGGTCGTCCAAAAACGGCCGTTATACCAGAGAACATCGATGCCGTGCGTGAACTGATAATGCAAGATCGTCATGTGACATACCTTGAGAAAGAGGCATCCTTAGACATTTCTTCCACAAGCATATATTCGATATTGCATGAACAACTGGCCCTAAAAATGGTTTGTTCTCGTTGGTTCCCACACAACTTGACAATCGCACAAAAAAAGGCTCGTGTCGTTTGGTGCAAAGAAATTTTGAAAAAATACGATCGCGGTGCTTTTGAAAGACATTTATAAGATCGTCACGGGTGACGAATCATGGACCTATGCGTATGAACCCGAAACAAAACAGAAATCGACCACGTGGGTCTTCGAATACGATCCAAATCTAACGAAAGTTTTTCGTGGAAGAAGTACTTCGAATCAAATGATCGCCTGTTTCTTCATGTGGTGACTGTGTCGCTTGAGCAATGTAGGGCGGTCAATTCTGATGGGTACACCACAATTTGTTTGCCTGCAGTCTTCGGAGAAATTCGAAAAACGAATAAGAGAAGACGAATCATTGAGCACCATGACAATGCGAGCTCTCACACATCGGCTCAAACCAGCGCCTTTTTGAGCAGCCAAAACGTCGAATTGATCGGTCATCCGCCGTACAGCCCTGACTCGGCACCAAATGACTCCTTTTATTCCCGCACATGAAGAAAAAAAATGCGTTTAACGATTTTCGCCGCCAGAAGATGCTGTTGAAGCGTTCAAAAACTATGTTTTGGAGATGTCTTAATCGGTGTGGAAAAAGTGCTTTGACAATTGGTTTGAGCGCGTGCAAAAGTGTATAAATCATTCTGGAGAATACTTTGAAAAACAATAAAACCATTTTTGATGATCAATATTATTTTGATGATAAATAATATAAAATATTTCGGGTCTGGCAATAAAAACACAACAATTTATCATTGGAAATGGTTTTATTGTTTTTCAAAATATTCTCCTTTAAGACCAATACACTTTTGCATGCTCACAAACCAATTTTCGAAGCACTTTTTCCACTCCGATTGAGGCACCCCCAAAACATGATTTGTGGGTGCTTCAACAGATCAGGGCTGTACGGTGGATGGCCTATCAATTCGACATCTTGAGTGGGCAAATAGCTCATCGTTTCAGCTGATGTGTGAGAGCTCGCATTGTCGTGATGCAAAATGATCCGTGTTCTCTTATTATCTTTCCTCATTTCTTCGAACACTGTTGGCAAACAGATGCTTGTATACCCACTCAGAATTGACCTACTACATTCCACAAGGCAACATGCCCGGTTATACCGAAAAAAACGCAATCATTTGCTTCGATGTACTTCTTCCATGAACAACTTTTGTTGGATTTGGCTCGTCTTGAAAGAACCATGTGGTCGATTGCTGTTTTGTTTCAGGTTCATATGCATAGATCCATGATTCGTCACCTGTGACAATGTCATACACTGCCTTTGAGCTACCACAGTCATACTTTTTCAACATCTCTTTGCAGCAATCCATACGAGCCTTTTTCTGAGCATTCGTCAAATTATGTGAGACCAACGAGAACAAAGATCTTGTTGTGAGATCCAACGAGAACGAGAGCGATGGTGCTGATAGGTGACAGTGGGGTATCCAACTCTATTGTTTCCCTGGAGCGTCGTCGGAATATGGGTTGTGTGTCGCTGTTCTATCGCTACTTTCATGCTGTGTGTTCTTCAGACATTCGTGGTCTTATTCCTGACGTGAGGATGTTCGGCAGGGATACACGACTTTCCAGAAATTCACACCCATTTGTTATCGATTGGCCGGATGACCGCACTATACTTATACACTATTCAAATTCGTTTTTCGCCCGTGCTGTCCTTATGTGAAATCGACTTCCGGCAAATGTGTTTCCCACCAATTACGATGTCCAGAAATTCAAGACGAAGGCCAATAAACATTACTCCCTCTTTCCCCCCTTCGACCCCTTCCTTTCCAACGACCAACGCAATGCATTGCATGTATAGGAGTAAACCCCTGAGTGTTGGCTAATTGAAAAAAGGCAATAACCGCTTGGTCCTAGAAGACTACAATGCCCACCTCGAGCTGTGTGTGATTCTGTCCTAGACCACGCCCAGAGGGGCATAGTTTTGGCGACCAAATATATAGCTTTACGTTCTGTACAGTATTGCCATTCCGCGCCAAGTCTATGGCATCGCTTGGCCTGATAATCGACGTTACCTGCAACCCGTCATCTAGTTAGAATCGGACTACCTTTCTTTTCATAATTCTCTCTATCAACAGACCATCCGACTTCATAGTCTCTGAAAACCGTACGTATCTTATTAAGAAAGTGGCTGATAGGAATGCCTTCAGAGAAGCCCTAGTGTGAGACATTCGTCGCTCTAGAATAAGAGATCTCAACTCTGAGATCAGTAGGTTGGTCAACGATATAAGCGGAACAATTGGCTAGATCACTTAAAGCAGTGCAAATTAAGTTCCGGAATCGGTAAATTGTGAACAACGGTCGAATCTCTCTCTAACCCTAAAAAACAGATTCAAAGAAGTGTGCGTTGTATATAACCCGACTTTTATTTGAGCACCCAGAGAGCGATGCGACCTCTCTAAAATTCTTGCACCACCACTAGTGATAATTGCACAATTTCTGCGTCAGGAGGATACTCGTAGCACTCTTCCTCACTGCGATGAATATGAAAATATTTGCCTCCAAAGCATCAGCCACACTGTTTACTGCATGGACCGCAAAGGTGCGGTTGTCAATAAATGTGAAAATAGATGGCGTCAACACCCCGACTACCAACATCCAAAAATTCTTAGGCTCACTCTGAATAGCCTTTTTCGATCCTCTGCACATGTTACATCTATCCGCGATAAGCTTAAAAGTACGAGTATAAGTAGAAACAAGGTCCTCAAGTTACTTGCCGGCAGTACTTGGGGAGCCCGCAAAGAAACCTTGTTGAACTCTTTCAAAGCAATAGGTCGGTCTGTAGTAGGGTTCCTATACGGAAAAAAATTCCCGGCAATTTTTTCGGCAATTTTCGGGAGTTTTTATTTTAAATTTTAGCATTTTACTTTTTATTGGCAACCCTGATCATTGTTTTGGTACGAAAAAATGCAACACAGCTGACTGTCTTTTGTTATTCTGTGTGGTTCCATTAATGTAAATATAAATGTTTTGCTCTTTTATCACAAGTGGATAGGTATACTTTTTTAAAATAAATTACTTGATTTTCAAAAATAAATATTTAAATATATTCTCAAATTGTTCAAAATAATACATAACTTTTTTTTAACAAGCGATAATTTTTGACTGCTATGGGTCGTGTTCACTCTGCAGCTTGGAAGTACTTCACCAAGAAAAATGATTTGGCACAATGTTCCCTGTGCCCTAAGACACTTACGTATAAAGGTGGAAGTACAAGTAGGTTAACACGACATTTGGAAAATGTTCATAAAGTCAAGCCGGATGCTGTGATTCCTTTAAAAAAGAGCAAAACTGATTTAAGCATAAAACAATTTTTGCAACCAAATCAGTCAATGGAAGAGATAGTTTCTCCAGCGGCTGCTTTAGACGGAATCACAATTAATGTCATTACGGAAAGCAGTTCTATAAGAGAATCTCTACAAAAAAACGGCATCAATCTGCCAAAAAATGTTTCATCGGTAAAAAAATTAATTTTGACATACTTTGATACTGCTAAGAATCAAATAATAATGGACATACAAAAAATAATTGAAAATAGTAAGATTTTTTGTATTAGATGAATGGTCTAGCATTAAACAACGAAGATATCTTAACACATTTTTGTATGGGCTATCAGCAATTTTTTTAACTTGGGCTTAGTTTATTATCCAGGGAAATGTGGAGCTATAGAAATAAGAACTATGATCGAACAACCGTTGCAATTTCTGATGGTCCTCATGTCATTTAATCGTTTGTCAATGTTTGTAAAAACTCAATGGAACTCGATAGTTGTTATGATTGAAAGTTTTTTGAAATTAAAAAATGTCATTAAAAAATTCCTAATAGACGAGGATTTGGCTGAGATGTGGAATGAAGACCTTATTCCAGTTTTAAAAATGTTGTTTGAAGTCCTTCATCCAGTGACTAAGAGCAGTGGAGGCTCTTAGTCAAAGAGATTGTAATCTACTTACTCGTACAGTCATTGCAAAAAATAATCTTTCTAAACTTTTTGAAGAACTTTAAAATTAGAATAATTCATAATCAATAAAAATGTTGACTTTATTAAAAACAAGAGTAAATGAAAGAAGAGACTTACAAATTTATTCTTTGATAAAATATCTACACAGTTAAGATGACTACAATTCCAAGTTCTTTTTTTACACTCCAAAATCAAGTGTTTTTATAATTGCTGAGGAGATTTTTAAACGACTTTTTGGAGACGAGCTAAACAGCGGTAATGATTCATCATCTTGTCAAGAAGATTTTCCGGTTTCATTTCAAGACCAACTGGAAAAGGCTATTTGTAGTACTAGAGATCAGAGCTGGGCGCTAAGAATTACATGTGTAATGGATTGCGGTTTGAATTACGATTATTTTAATTGCAATTTAACATTTTTTAAAATTAGGATTATTGTAATCCTTCATCGGAGTCATTATGATTACGATTGCAGTAATCGTAATTTCGAAAAATTTGAAATTACAATTACAGTTATCGTAATCCTAATGTCTTCGATGAAGGATTACAATAATCCTAATTTAATTTTTTTTAAATGACGATTTTTTGAGTAATCGTAATCTTAGTTATTTAAAGAAGTTAGCGAAAGCTAACTTGTGTTTATTTATAGCACAACTTTTTTTTTATAATTGAATAAACCAATACTATTTTTGTATATGGTGAGTCTATTGCTACCGGTAGAAAGATTGTTTTCTTTCGCCGGAATTATAAATAGCCCACGTCGTCATGCTCTTACTGATGTTTCTTTTGAAAAATTAGTGCTTTTAAAAGCCAACAGCCAACATTGCTAATATTTTTTGTCACTTACGTAATTTGATTTTTTTATTTTCATTACATTTGGAATTTGTTTTTTTTTTTGTTTTTTGTCATTTATGTATCTTAATTTTGTTATTATGTAAGTGTATAGTTCTTTCTACATAAAAAACACTTTATGTAGTAAGCAAAAGGTTTTTTTTTAAATAAAATAAAAAAATTAATCCATGCCTTAGGATTACTTATTCCTTATAAAAAAACACGTGATTACAATTACAGTAATCCTTCATCGAAGACATTAGGATGACGATTACTGTAATTGCAATTTCGACTTTTTCAGAATTACGATTGCTGCAATCGTAATCATAATGCCTTCGATGAAGGATTACTTTAATCTTAATCGGATTTTTTTTGTTTTAGGATTACTGCAATCGTAATCGTGTGGTAATCGTAATCCTTATTGCCCAGCTCTGCTAGAGATAAAGCCAGATAATGTTTTAAAAAAAGAGCTTAATTTTTATGAAGCTACTGGCTACAGAACAACAAACTTGGAAAATTTGTATAACTCTTTAATAACCATAAGGACGACATCAACTGAAAGCTAACGTGTGTTTTCTGTTGAGGAGAATATAGCAACAAAAATAAGAAATAGAATGTCTGATGAACTGTTTAATGCTCTTATAATATTGAAATTTATTGTTTTACAAAAAAATAGTTTAAAACTTTGTTTCTATACTTTAAACAATGTACAAATTGCAATGTACGATCTCATAATTTAAACTTTTGAATTTTGATTTGTTTTGTTTATACCAATGATTTTTTTTCTTATGAATAAAAGAAAAATCTTTATTTTTATGTTTTTAAGTGTTTTGTGCATTTTTTTTTATTTCTAAAACTTGAAAAGGTAATTTTGTAAATTTTTAAAAAAAAATTCACCCGGGAATTTAAAAAGTTCGGGAATTTAGGAACACTGGTCTGTAGTGAATTTAAAAAGTTCGGGAATTTAGGAACCCTAGTCTGTAGTGAACTACACAGCGCTGGTGCGATCGGCGAATGTGTGTACGACGCAGAGAAATAACATTCAGACTTGCCAGATTGCCGCCCTCAGAACATGAACTAGATGTCTCCTTATGTCTTCTAAGGAACATCTACATTAGGAGACCAAGGTCCTTAACGTCTGCTTGGGTGTCTTTGCAGTAGTCATCCCAACCACCATCTCATGAACAGGGTACCACCGCCCAGGCAGGGCAGGTAAGATCTTCTAGACCTAGAGAGAGAGAGGTCCAGCGGTACAAGAGAGAGCCTTTCGTCTATCAGGCAGGTCTGAACGGCATTCACGCTGATGAAGTCGCAGCAGCAGCAGTATCCTGCTATAGCGTGAATGTAGTGCTATGGAAACATCCCCCGGATATTTCATCCGAGGAGAAGACGCTACCTCGTCAGTCGCGCGTGCTTCTGGCTCAGCTGAGATCGGAATGGTGCAGCAGCCTCAATTCGCTGTGGACGTTTATCCCGCTTGCCATCAGGGACCACATGACGTGCTGCACCTATTTAATTGTCCGGTCAAGGCCACTCAGCTGACCTCTAGGTCTCTTTGGAAGCAAAAAAAATATATTGTTGTTAGAACAACAACAAAAACACAACTAAAACGACGACAACACATACATCCACACACACTATAATTGCATAAATTGTATGAATTTTTGTTTTTGTTGCCATTTACTAAAAATGCCAATAACTGATAAATAGTTTACCTTATAACCGAAATTTGTAATAGAGTGGTGATAAAATTCACCTACCAATTATTTGTTAAAATTTAAGGTTAACCTTTTTTTCTGAATATACATTTATCGGAAAATCGAGTATTCCTGCCAGCTCAGTCAGCTTATGTTCCTTCAGATTAAAAAAAAAAAGTTCCGTAGGTATATGAAGACATACTAATATGAACGATGGTTGCATGGCTTCACCCGAGACCGAAAAAACTATGAATCCAAAATTAGTGCAACCATGCCGCGTATTTTGCGTGCTTCTACAAAACCCATAAAGCTCTAACAGCTCTGATCCATCAAATATTTGCGATCTGAATTGTTACGGTTATTTGTAAAATCGTAACGGTAGACAGATTCAAAACTTTGTTGCTTTCAATGCCCGAGAAATTTAAACGATTTTTATAAATATTCATTGAAATTCTTGCTAAATTCAAATAATCTCTTTATTAATGATCCTAATTAAAAAAGTATCTAAACATGTTTGGTATGTGATTATGTCTGTCCGTACGTCCGTCTGTCTGTGCTAACAGCCAATTCCAATGAAAACTGTTCTCGGAACAACAAAAACCACATTTGTGATTTAAAGTGATACAATCCAAAAACTGTGTGTGTGCATGCGTTTGTGTGTGTGTGTGTGTTGGTGAGTTTTGAACAAAAATGGATTCGAGATTAATTTAATGTAACACTTTAACAACATTTGATTAGCATTAATTAACATTTAAATGATTTAAAAGGAGACTTGGCCAACACAACCAACTTGCATTGGCCGGCAGACGGACGCGCGGACGGACGAACGGATAGATGGAAATACGGACAGACGGAGGCGGGATTGGCTAAACTGAAACAAAGTTTATCTAGGCTAAATTCAAATACTATATATATTGCCAATAATAATTCACAATAGTATCTGTGTGTGTATGTGTGTGTGTGAAATGCGAATAGGCATCGGCGGTTTGAAAATACAGCTCCACTTTTATGATCACCGTTTGATTTAGGCTGTGTTTTAATTTGTGCGCTGGTTAAAGGCCATAATTTCAAAGCTTGCGAGATGAAAACCGATAACACATGACATTAAAGTTATTTAAATGTCCGCCAACGGAAAAAACACACTGAGCCATAATAAATATTGTGGGACCACCGTTTGTGGTAACAGAGTAAAGACAGACAAAAAGTAGGTGGTTTAATGAAGTCCGTGGCGACTATGGAGCACCGTACCTTTTATTATGCAAGCAGTTTCCATCAAATCTCTATGAAGAGTCTCCAAAGCTGTCCGAGTATTGCGTTTCAATAGAATTGACCCACGACGGGTATAGATGTTATCGGAAACGTTCCCGAAATCTAATTAACAGTAAACTCAAATTGCAATCCGGGTTTTAGAACCCACTCTATAGTTTTAAACTGCCTACCAACTGGCAAATGCGAATGGAAGACTAGATTTTGCAAGTTGCCAATACCCTCTATACGAGGGTTGCTATTTATATTTCGGGTCCGGCAATACAAACACAATAATTTATCATTGGAAATGGTTTTATTGTTTTTTTTTTCAAAATATTCTCCAATAACCAATTTTCGATGCACTTTTTCCACTCCAATTAAGACACACCCAAAACATGATTTTTCTACTTCGACAGCTGCTTCGGGCGCTGAAAAACGTGGACCACGCATTTTTTTCTTGATGCTAGGGAATAAGAAGAAATCATGGGGTGTTAAATCAGGGCCGTACGGTGGATGGCCCATCAATTCGACATCTTGAGTGGTCAAATAGCTCATCGTTTCAGCTGATGTGTTACAGCTCGCATTGTCGTGATGCAAAATGATCCGTCATCTCTTATGACCCTTCCTCATTTCTTCGAACACTTTTGGCAAACAGATGGTCCTACGTTCCACTAAAGGCACTGTGGCAACATGGCCGGTTATACCGAGAAAAGAACGCAATCATTTGCTTCGATGTACTTCTTCCACGAATAACTTTTGTTGGATTTGGCTCGTCCAGAAAGGTCGATTCTGTTCTGTTTCGGGTTCATATGCATAGATCCATGATTCGTCACCCGTGACAATGTTATACGCTGCCTATGAGCTACTGCATTTATACTATTTCAACATCTCTTAGCACTAATCCATGCGAGCCTTTCTTTAAGCATTCGTCAAACTATGTGAAATCCAACGAGAACAATTTTTATTCACGGCCAAATGAACATGCAAAATCTTATTGATGCTTGCCATACTAATGCCCAAGGATGCCTTAATCTCACAGTATGCCACATGTCGGTCGGTCTTGCTTGATCAGTTCACGCACAGCATCGATAGTTTCTGGCAAAGTGACCAAAGTTGGACGTCCTCCACGAAATTCATCCTGGAGCGAACGGCGTTCGAGACTGAACTCTTGGTACCAGCGGTTAACAGTGATTATTCATGGTGCTTCATCGCCAACTCTCGTCTCGATAACCCACGCCGAAAATCGTAAAAAATCATACCACGAAATGTTCACTGGGTAATTCCATTTTTGGACTAAGATGAATTCTTTCAACACACTGTAAAGAAAACAATTCGCCCACAAATGACAAAACTTTCTGAGTGAAGTTATGCTAAAAAATATCAAAGTTTCCAATGGAAGTTCCAGTTTGCATTTGGGAACACTAGTATTGCCAAGGCCCGAGATATAAATAGCAACCCTCGAATACATTTCAGCCATTGTTCGTCCACCAAAAAATTATGATTGCTTAAGCGAATACTCAAAAAATGGAACTATTCCCGATGACCTGTTAGTCCCTTAGAGTAAACTTTTGTCCACCCGGGGTAGTTTCTAGCATTTACAATCGCAAACTGCTTATGACCAAAAGCCATCATCATACAAAATTCAGGATCCTAGATTAATTTGTTTGACCGCTATCGTACATGCCTCCATCTTCTTAAATACGACGATCAACAATATAAGGGGTGCTACAACTTAAACGCATGATGTTGCGAACTAATTGAACTAAAATTTCTCCCAATTGTGGACCCATTTGTTCGATTATGCTCTTCAAAAAAATCACGAAGTGCACGGACTTCAACGCCTATTTTCGTAAATGGCTTCAATAATCTTTACGCGCTGATTAATTTTGTACCTCTCCATGGTTGAATTGGTCAAACAATAAAATGTCAAATTAAGTCTGGCACAAATTTGTCAATAAACCTGTTAATACGTTAATACCCTACACAGAGGTTCTTCCCAATTTAACATTTGACACACTAAAAGTTACAAAATTTAAACGATTGTGCTTAAATTTAACACATTGCGTTGTAAGCGACTTTTATCCATATTGGTGCATCTCTTGATATACGAGTATTATCGTTACAAATAACATTTTCAATTTAAAGTCCTGACCTGTTGCTTAAACCTCACAAAGTCCCGGAATCTTCTGAATAAGGGAATGGTGTAGGGCATCTCATAATCAGCCCCGCCAGCAAAAGGAAAATCAATTTATACCAACGTTGTTCAAGCATAAATCGATTTATTTCATTTCGCGGAGATATAATGTTGAATTTCTGTCAAGAGAAGCTGTCACTGTCAACAATTGCATATATAGGGTGATCCATCTGGAGGTATTTTTTCAGAACAAAAAAAATATAAAAATTCAAATCAAGTGTGGAATCTTTATTGGTAATTTGAAAGGACATTTTATGACATTTAGTTTTTGGAAATAATTTCCTTTAAATGTTGGCAACTGTATTATGGAAATAAGCGTTCGGTGAGAAACGGGAAGATCCGGTGTTTTCGGCCAAAATTTTGTTCAGTGATGAGGCCGATTTCCTGCTCAACGACAAAGTCAATAAACAAAATTGCCACATTTGGGCTGAAGAGCAACAAGAAGAGATTCAAGAGGCGCCGTAATATCCAGAGAAAACCACGGTTCGGTGGGGTTTACAAGCTGGTGGAATCATCGGTGCATATTTTTTCAAAAATGATGATGGCCGGAACGTAACCGTGAATGGTGCTCGCTATCGCGCCATGATATCGATCTTTATGCTACCTGAAATTTATGCTCGTAATCTTGACGACACTTGGTTTTGAACAGGACTGTGCCACTTGCCATACAGCCCGAGACACAATGGATCTATTGAGAGGTCATTTCGAAAAGCAGCTTATTTCACGTTTTGACAGGTGAGTTGGGCGCCTAGATCGAGTGATATCACACCTTTAGACATTTTTTTGGGGGTTACGTAAAGTTCAAAGTCTATGCTGACAAACCAGCTACATTTCAGGTTTTTTTTTTTTTTGACCAACACTCAGGGGTTTTCCCCTTTACATGCGATGCATTGAGTTTGTGAGTGGGAAGTATGGGAGTTCAAGGGGAAAGAGGGAGTAATGTTTGTTGACATTTGACTTGAATTTCTGGATGTCATAGTTGGTGGGAAAACATTCGCCGGAAGTCGATTACACATACAAATTTGGACCCTCAGAATGGAAACCCTGAGGCGTAGTTGCGGCCAACATTTGAAGGAAATTATTATCAAAAAATAAATGCCATAAAATGTCCATTAAAATTACCAATAAAGATTTCACACTTGATTTGAATTTTTATATATTTTTTTTGTTTAAAAAAATACCTGTAGATGGATCACCCTATACCCTAGTATTCCGGAGGTATACGAACAAAAAAAGTTAGATTAAGATAAGAATATTCGAAGCGCATCATACTTTTGTTAAGTATATGGTTGTGGCACAATAATATTATGATCCTCACAGAAATAGTATGATTCAAATAAACCATACAAGCATGCAGTATAATTGCCATAATCATATTATTAATTACAAACATACAGTTTGTAATTTATAATATGATAATCATATTATTGTTACAATAAAACCCAAAAAATACAATACTTTTGAGGCACCAGCAATATTTATATTGTTGCTATAACCATATTTTCATTTTTCAATTTGGCAATAATACTTTGTTACTATATTTCAACAATCTTAAAATTGCAGCAATCATACTATTGTCAAAATTAAATTTAAAAAACAATATTATGGTCGTAACGAACATACTTATATTGCGGAGAACATATTGTTGTTGCTGTGTACGAGTACATAAAGTAACCATATTTTTTCTCTGAGAGTACCCACGGTTTCTCTGTTGTTGGGTTTACTGACTGGCATCATTTGCACACTTTTTTGGTGTAGGGTACCCCAAACAATAACCACATGTATGTAAATATCTGTGTAATATTAGCGATTGTTTTCTTCTCCCTCCCTGTCTGTCTTTCTTAGAGCGGCCGAAAATAAGAAGAGCATAATATCCGATTACTACGAATGCTCATACGCAAGTAAAGACAAAACACTACCCGGTGGCTACATGCTGTGTATGGTGTGTGTCTGGACTCGCATGCAGGAGGCCCCATCGCCACCAGCAGCAGCGGGGCGAAAAACATCGGTTGGTAGTTCGAAAATTTGTCAAAATGTCAACGAGAATTTAGTGCTGTGTCGCTTACACAAACCAAAACATCATTACCGCCGCCGGTCTGGACGGGGAGGGCATACGGAGATGCTCTGCTCTTTGGGTGGAGACTTTTCATCGGCTCATTTTGGGATTTCTTCCCGATGGTTTCGGTTTTGGCCTTTGGTCGCTGTTGTTGGGGTTTTCTGTAAAACAAACCATTAGTGGACATTTAAGACATTAGTCATACTCAATTAACCACAAAGCGCAGGGCCAAAACCGAACTCGGCTTAAACGCAAGGTAACAATGCGAACAGCAACTTCAACGAACCAACCAACAAAACGGAATGATTTAGTAAAAGTAATTAAAAATTTATATTCGAACATTGTATCACAAAACAGTTTCGTAGAATTTTGCTTCCCTTTTTGTTTGATTTGGTAAGAGATCCAACATTCTCGCTTTGAAGCCTTTTTTAGCTTCGGTTTTGAAGACACACACAAAAGAAACAACAGGTTTTTCATTGGTTTTGCGTTTAAAACGCAGATTTAGTTTGGAGATCAGCGAAACGTAAACGTTTGTGATGATTTAGTTTCGGTAGATTTGGAATACGACCGCCGAGATTAGTTGGGCATCGTTTGGTACCAAATCAATCATCGAGTGGGAAAATGTTCAGTGGTGGTATGGCGTGGTGAGTTTTTCGGGGAATTGTTTTTGAAATTGATGTGGAAACGTTAAATGGTGGGAAAATGTTTAAAGCGTTTTTGTACTGCTCCTTCGAAGAATAGAAAAATTCGGTAGCTGTTTTACTGTCGGTTAATTATGTTATGCTAGCGCTAGAATTTCAAAGACTCATACTTCAGAGGTCGCTAAGATGAACGTGGAAATCGTTTGTAAGGTTGACCGAATGTTTTTCGTTAGGGAGAAACATGTTAAAAACAGCTCGTGTTTATAGGAGCATTACATTTTCAATTAATCTTGCATGTCGACGGATTACTCATCCGACAGCAGTATTATCTATAGGGTGGTTAAATTTTAGGGCCGATGTTGATTTGAATAAAACACAAATTATAAAGGAAATTATTGTCATTTATTTTTATAATGATAGCATTGGTATGCTTCAATTATGTATGGAACAAAATATCGGCCAAATGGCCGCCGCGACCTCTGCGGCACACCTCCAACCGATGTTGCAAATTTTCGATGACGCTGAGGTATAATTGAGGTTCTATGCCGTTAATGTGCCAAATTATCTCATCCTCTTGAATTGTTGCTGGCTTATCGACGTACACCTATTCTTTTAAATAACCCCAGAGAAAGAAGTCCAACGGTGTCAAATCACATGATCTTGGCGGGCAATTATCATCTCCACGACGTGAGATAACACGGCCATTGAATTTGTCGCGCAAAAGAGCCATTGTTTCGTTAGCTGTGTGGCAAGTGGCTCCGTCCTGTTGAAACCACATATCGTCCACATCCATATCTACCAATTCGGCCCATAAAAAGTTCGTTATCATCTCACGATAGCGAACACTATTCACAGTAACTGCCTGACCGGCCAGCCCATAAACCACACCAAACAGTCACTCTTTGTGGGTGCATTGTTTTTTCGACGGTAACTCTGCTTATTGACGAATTCACTGAGGTGAAAATGTGCCTCATCACTGAAGATGATTTTCTGTGAAGTGCACGATTTTGATTTGAACGTCCATTTTCATAATAAGCCTGAATAACTTTAACGCGTTGCTCGCTTGTATATCTTTCCATGGTTCAAACTGAGTTAGTCTGAAATTGAGAAATATCAAATGAAATGCAGAAAAAACTTGACGTTTGGGTGTGGTTCACATTCAACATTGGGGCTTACAATTTAACCAAATCTCTAATCTAAATCTCAATGATATTAATAGTTGCCTAGCGTCAGCATTGGTAATTCCTGTCGAATAAAAACGATGTGGAAGGCCTGTTAAGACCTTCCAGATGTTAACCTGAGTTTTCCATCAAGGAATGACCTTACAATATATCCGAGGAACATACGTGTTCCCTTTTTTAAAAAGGCTTGCTTCTACGATGGCACACACGATTACGTTTATGATCAATTGAGAGCAAACGCGGCAGTCATCTTGCAGGCAGCTTTCTTAAAACCAACTGATCATGTAAAATCGAAACCACACTGCCATATGAAATGCGAATGGCATCAATAATCTCACTTACTTTTACTCTTCGATCGGCCAACACCAAGTCGTGGATTTTTTTCACGACTTCGGGTGTATTTATTCAATGAAAGTTCATAATTGCACGTACAGAATATGGTACTAGTTTTTAAGGTACACCTACTTTAAAGGGTGCCGATGGACTTAGATACTTTAAAAGTGCCTATGATGAATTTTTTACTCAAAAAATATTCAATATTAAAGTATAGGTAACTTTCTATTTGGCCACATTAAGCCAATACTTACTATTGGCTGTATGGACCAGCTGACTGCTATCAACAGTTGCTCGTGACAACAAAAACGGATACCAAAAACGGATACATCGTAGACACAATTTAAATATAAAAATAAAATATATAAAAAATTATTTAATAAAGTTATTGCGGCGATATTTTAAGGTTTCTCTATCATATCGTTGGAACAAAATGTATCTTTCATTGAAATGCAAGACGATCCGAAAAAGTACATTACAGTCTCCCCAAATTGGGCCCTAAAGGGTGGTCCAACTAAAACACACGATGTTTGTTGTAAATAAAACAAAATGTGTTCAGGGAATTATCTTTATATGTTTTTTATTATGACACACACTGAGAACAGATTTGTTGCCACAACCGAATTTTTGGCCAACCGAATGTTGGTGGTAGCACGAACTATCCATGTACTCCTTCGCTGCAACCGAATGTTAATTGGGTACACGCCAATTTTCAATACAGAAAACTGACACTTTCGTTTGAAGAGAAAAAGTATCGGTAACCTTAACTAATAAAGATGATTAAGAGAACTGAATTTGTACATGTATTGGTTGTAGATATACGAGGGCGACCGCAAAAGTAACTGGCCTAACATAAAAAGAACCGTTTTTTTGGAATTATTATTATTTATTTTTCAACATAATCTCCTTCCAACTCAATACACTTCATCAAACGTTTTTTAAGTTTTTAATTCCATCCGAAAAATAAGATTTTTCAAGACCTTCAAAATATGCCTCAGTTTCAGCAATAACCTGGCTATTGGACGAACATTTTTTTTAAATTTGGAAACAAGAACTAATCACAAGGAGCTAAATCTGGACTATATGGTGGATGCGGAGCAATTTCAAATCGTAATTCGGCCAGTTTTTGTTGAGTTAAAAATGCAGTGTGTGAAGGAGCATTATCTTGATGAAAAAGAACTTATTTTTTCTAAATGCGGTTGTTTTATCTTGATTTCTTCACTCAACCGATCCAATAATGCACAATAATATTCACTATTTATAGTTTTTCCTTTCTCAAGATAATCAATACATATTATACCCCTTGCATCCCAAAATACTGTGGCCATTACTTTTCCTGCTGACTTAACCGTTTTCGCCTTCTTGGGACCACTTTTACCAACATCTATCCATTGCTTTGACTGTTCTTTGCATTCTGGGATGTAGTGATGGATCCACGTTTCATCAACAGTTATGAATCGGCGCAAGAACTCTATTGGATTACGCTGATAAATCGCTAAAAGCTCCTCGGAATTGGTCCAACGGACGATTTTCTGGGGCAAAGTCAACAAACGCGGCACCCATCTTGCGGATAGCTTTTTCATGTGGAGTTCATCATGTAAAATACTCCAAACTTGTTTTTCGTGTATTTTAACAATATCAGCAAGTTCTCTGAGCTTTATTCGTCTATCTTTAGTCACTTCATTAAATATTCCAGAGCGTTGTTCATCTTCCGTACTTGAACGACCCATTTTAAATTGTTGAACCCAGGAATTCACGGTGGAGTATGATGGTGCATTATCACCATGAACAGAATCCAATTCATCTTTGATTAATTGTGGCGTATAACCTTTCAGATAAAAGTGTTTAAATACCGCACGAAACTCTTTATTTCCATTTTTCAAAAATTATAAAACTTGTTTACTTCAATCACCTGTAACAAAGAAAATAATCATTAAATATTTCGGAAATTTTGACAGATGGCTTATAAAAGATTGCTTTTAAAAAACAAAAAAAAAGTTGCTAGTAAAACAGAAAATGTGCCAGGCCAGTTAGTTTTGCGGTCGCCCTCGTACTTATAGATTGTTGGTAATAAGTACTCTTTAAATTCGGTTGAAACTTAATTTGATTGACCATATTTATTTTGTTTTTATACATATTTGGGAATATGATTTCGTCGTACACAAAGATTTTGTAGTGACTAGAACCGAGAAAATATTATATGGCATATACGATATGTTCTTGTTGATTCAACCAATTTTATGTTACAACAGCGAATTTAACAGGATTTGGTCACTACGAAGAACTTATCTGTTGTCACCAGCAATTATTGAGACCACGGTGAATGTACATCGCAATTGGTTGGTTGTCAAAACCGCCAGTTGTCACAACCAATTGTTTAACTGAATTTTGTTGGCATAATTGTGTTATTGGCTGCGAATACCGTGATACGATTGTAGCAATCATCATATGTGACGCGCAAAATAGAAAGGGACCTAAGGGTAAAAACCTGTTTTGTTCAGGAGAGCCATTTTAAAGATTTAAATACGTGTATCTTTGGTGTAACATCACTTTCATAAAACGCGCATATCTCTGGAAGGAAACACTTTTGGGGCATGAGATCGGTCTCATTCGATGCTCAGATGTTGTCCACATCAAAAAAAAAAGTGAAAATTGATTTTTTTACCCTTAGGTCCCTTTCTCTATGCGCTGTCGCATATGATATCTCGAATCATGTTACCATCAATACTATGAAATGCTGGTGATTGCAACAGAAAGTCTGTTTATCTAACCGATTATATGTAGTTTGGACCGATTTTAATTTTTATTTTTCTCTGTGTTCTTGGCTTTTTGACGTACCTTTTTCTTTTAAATATCCCCAAAGAAAGAACTCCAACGGTGTCAAATCACATGAGCGGAGTGGAGGCCCATATACGGCCTGATGATGCCGCCAACCCATAATATCACCAAACAGTCACTCTATGTAGAAACATCGGCTTTTCAACAACCACTCGGGGATTCTTATTTCCCCAAATGCGGCAACTCTGCTTGTTAACAAATCCACGTGCTAAAGACGGCATAATAAGAAGACCATGTTGTAGGACCATATATGACTCCGCGGAGTTTGATCGAATTGATGTATTCCTCATGAAGGGTACGTTGAAGTATCTTGAGAGGGCAGCCTCTCTAGATAACGGACTAGTTAGGGAAGCTCTAAGGCTGGATTTCAGCCAAAGGAAGCTACTTGAGAATGACTGCTTGCCCCCAACCGCTTTTCCTACTTTAGAAAGAGAGGGACTCCTCTACAGGGAGGATAAACTCTTATTTTAGCATAGGAGATATGGTACTTATGATTTGGACAATTTAGTCTACATCACTGACCAATAACAGAGACTGGAACGGGTCTTGTAAATATTTAGTCTTTTAGTGTTATTGTTTAGTAGTGTTCTAAGTGTTAGTTTTAAGAATGTATGGGTAATCCCTTTTTAAATACTTTTTAGGGAAATTTCTAGTTAATTAAATTTATTGTAAGAGCGATATGTACGTAGTATACCCAGCAAACCATATCTTCAGAATTCGGCCAGAATTCTGTACGACAATCGGCAAGATATTCCGATTTCTTACCGAGTTCGTAACGAAAAACATATGAGAGGGTTGACAAAAATTCTGAACGACTTCTCTGAAAAAAAAAATGCTCAGTTACCATTCACTTCTGTCGGTTCAACCAGCCATTCGGCATATTGACAGCGCTTGAAATGGTCGGTAGGCTTCAGCACTTCAGTCAATTGAACCTTGTAAGCGTTTTAATTTAAATCTTTATTCAAAATTCACATCCGCTGTTCGTGAGATGTTTAATTGTTGGGCTCGACGACGAGTTGAGGTTAATGGCTTAAACTATCGAGAACACCATCTGCGAAACTATCGAGAGCAACATTAATTTTCTCCGCTAAACGAACTGGGCGAGCATTTACAGGTATTTTCGCATTTCCTACAGACCCGATTTTCTGAAACTTGTGCGCAATTCTCCCGATTGTGGACACATTTGGCCGATTATGCTGATCACAAAAGTCACAAAGTGCAAGAAATTTAATTTGATTTGAACGCCCATTGTAGTAAAAGGCTTCAACAGTCTTCAAATGTTGCTTAATTATGTACCTCTCCATGGTTAAATTTGCCAAACACTGAAACAAATAAATTTCAAATCAAGTTGGGCAATAAAATTGACGCTAAGGAGCGACTTACAATTAACATCGTGCATTATGTTTGGACCATGCTTTACATTAACAAATGGCTGATTTGCAGAACCTCTGTAAGATCCAATTAGAGACTGACACCTTCAATAAAACACTCTAATGATGTCTAAAATATGATGATTTTCTCTCAAATTCTTTATTTTTATTTTTTGTTTTGTCATATTTGTTTTTCTTGTTTTAACATAAAGAAAACATTTAGTTGTTGTTGTTGTTGTTATTTAATACTGTCTTAATAATTTATAATAATTTTTTGGTTTGTGGGTTTGTTCTGGTTTCGAAATATATTTACAAATATTTATAAATAGTAGCCACAGCGGCCATAAATACATTGCGGTATGTGACAATTTTAAAAAGAAAACACAGAAAAAAATCTTTTAAGACTTGTGGGGATCTTTGAAATGAGTTTTTTCTCGCTGATTGGAGCATTTTTTTATTATAAAGCATCAATCGTCCTTAGAAGATAATTATTTTCACAGGGAAATACTTAGATTCAGTTAATCTAAGTATATTCCTGTGAATATTATTGGTCGAGGGGCGTGGCACAGCCAATACAACTCTATTTTTTATTATAAAGCATCAATCGTCCTTAGAAGATAATTATTTTCACAGGAAAATACTTAGATTCAGTTAATTTCAAAATGAAGAGAATTCACGGAGTTGCAAAATTACATTAGTCGTGTTTGATTGACAGTTGGCTAAAGTGTTAGGTAAGGCTTAAAGTTTAGTTTATTCAGGGCGTAACATTAGATCTCTTCTTCTAGACAAAAAAAAAGATTGATGAACTGCGTCATAAACCGTACGTTTTACAAACGTAATTTTTTTAGTGGACTTGCCTTATACCGGGTTGCCCATATTCGACGGACCCATCTGGCAACGCCATAACTTTTGACAGTGATGTCAGATCGCTTAATGACATACCGCGTTTGAAGCGTCAGTCCAAGCAGATTTTTACCATGCAACAATACACGCCACGCGAGCGCTCTGAAATAGTTGAAATTTACATTCTACAGAACAAGTCAATTGTGAAAACTCAACGTGCTTTTAAAATACTAAAAAATGTGAGAAGTGCGCCTTCTAAGAACACCATTAAGCGTTTATACGAAAAATTTTCGACTGGTGAGGCTCTTTCTAATCCGAAGAGGCCAAATAAAAGTCGACCAAGGCGATCGGCCGAGAATATCGCTGCCGTACGAGCCAGTGTTGAGAGGTCCCCAAGAACATCCCAAAAACGCCGTTCTCAGCAGTTGGGCATGGCTCGGTCCACTTTACAACGGATTATTCGCGTTGATTTGCATTTGTTCCCGTACAAAATTCAATTGACGCAAAGATTGTTGCCTGTGGACAAGCCTCGTCGATTGGAATAAGCCCAAAGAGTCATCGAAAAAAACATGGGTCCGTCGAATATGGGCAACCCTGTACATGGTGGCTAATGAAAGCCGCTACCAAAAAAATGTAATAACTGGAACGCAGATAGTAAAACGTGGCTACACTATCAGTATCTCTGCTTTGAGAAACGGAGTTGATCTTGGAATCTGACAGATGATGTGGAACATCTAAGACCGGTGAAGAACAAGGGAATTAGTAACACTAAGGAAACGTTTGATGTTAACCATCATAAGAGTCCTCACGGGGCACAGCCTAATCGACTATACAGCGGCGCGTATGGGCATCACGTGCAGTGACTTATGTAGAAGTTGTCAGGACGCAGAAGATGAAAATTCAGTGTAGCATTTGTTATACAAATGAATGGGTAGACTTGTCTACCTAGGCAGTTGATACTTTGTTAACCTAGCCGTATGGGCGGATGAACCTCCAAAATCACTTTTCAAATTTGTGGAACGGTCTACCTAGGCAGTTGATACTTTGTTAAACTAGCCGTATGGGCGGATGAACCTCCAAAATCACTTTTCAAATTTGTGGAACGCTCGGGTTGATTCCGAACTACTCGAAACACTTAATAGCGGCGCTTATGGGTATCCCGTGCAGCGACTTTCGTAGAAATTTCCAGGATGCAGAAGAACAGCAGTCAATGGAGCATTTGCTATACACATGAATGGATAGACTGGTCTACTTAGGCAGTAGATACTTTGTTAAGCTAGCCGAAAGAGCGGATGTACCACATAAATCACTATTCATATTTGTGGAACGGTCCGAACTACTCGAATCTGTTGAAAAAACCATAACGGGTAACAAATATAAAAACTTGGAAAACTGCAATACATCTCTTTTATAAATAAACACCCTATCTACCTCCCAAAACTCATCAATCTCCCCTCTCTCTCGTTCTTCTCTTCCTTTCATCAGAGTTTTACAATGGGCCTTTAAGGCTTCCAAGTAAACTTGCCATTTATTTCTGGCGAGCTGCCCTTTCAACCTAACCGATCCTAGCCTAATAATATCTCAAATAACAAATTGCATCATTATCGTATCGTTACTTTTGCCATAAAGACGTTTTTCTTATAAGAGGCGTGGCCGAACACTATCATTTCCACCAGGGTGAGTGTCGTTCCATGGCTATAAGATATGTTTCATATAACATTGCAAAGTTTCGAACAGTTCAGGAGATATGGTTATATTTCGTTTAGCCAGTTGATACTTAAAGAGGAACATTTCAATGTTATTGGCCTAGGGGCGTGGCACAGCCAATACAACTCTATTTTTATAAATAACCTTTCTCATGAACCTTTAGAGATATGACGATAATATTTGGAACATATAATAATTGCATTTAAACGGAAAACACCCTGGTAGAATGGAAGGCGATGCCACGCCCCCTTTTGAAAAATTGCCTTTATGGTCAAAGTAATAGACCGATCATTAACAAATTTTAACACAACGACGTCAATGATTAGGAAATAGTTATAGACTCTGTTGTGTTAAAATTGGTAAACGAGGCGTGGCAACGCTTATACAACTCCAATTTTATAAAGACCCTATCTTATGAACCGTTAGAGATATGGAGGTGATATCACTGTTCTCCAACAAAAGTCTTCTTTGGATGAAAACAAATGATCCTAAATCCGAATTGAGTGTTGGTTTTGTTCAATCGCGTATAGTTTTCGAGATATCGTGAACATAAAAGTTTTCTTTTTATTAATTTTCCTAAAACTTCGGCAATTCTTATCCGATTCACTTGAAAATGGGCAATATAAATTTTTAAGAAACTTGGTATGTTTTTGATAATCCCACGAAAATTGCCTGAGTTTTAGCAGTTTTTGTAGAAAATCATAAATATCGTTCTTAGAGTGAGAAAAAATCCTATGATTTTTTTTACAAAAACTGATATAAATCCAGCATTTTTCGTCATATTTTTTTAAAACTATACCACGTTGGAAACGTCGCACTACGTTCTAGCGGAAGAGCTCCAGAATTAGGCCTCAATTTTTATTCGACTTTTATAAGTTATGATTTATATGAAGGACACATTTTTTACCAATTACTATTGTCCCTTTTCAAGTAAATCAGATATTGAATTGCCTAAGTTTTAGGAAAATTAATAAAAAAAAAAGTCAGAAAAATTTCATGTTCACGATATCTTGAAAACTATACGTGATTTTTACATAACGATCAGTTGGTTTTTTCTAAAGGAGGGCTCAATAGTTAATTTTTGCAGAACAGTGTATTTAGAGCATATAATATTGGCAGTGATCGAAACACATCTCGTTGAAAAGTGGGCGGTATCACGCTAACTGGAAAAATGTTCATATTGAACCGGAATTCATAATGGGGGGTATAAAAGCACGGCCAAATTTTATCTCACAACAAAAATTCCAAAAACTCTATCTTGAAAACTAATCAGAGGAAAATTTTCTTAAACTCATTTTCGTGTTTAGAAGGTCAAAATCTAAAGGCAAATAATATTTACAACTCTGGACCTGGAAAAAATCATAATTTCTAAAGTAGTGTAATTTGTGAGATATGGTCGTTGTATATGTTATGGTTTGTGGGCGGGGCCACGACCTATTTCCCAACTTCATGCCAAATAGCCTGGGAGTATCTCTTGACCAAGTGTTACATACTGTCATAATTTTAGGATGATTAGACTTTTATTATGGCCGTAATAACGGTTTTTTTTAAAAAGGGGCACTTTTGCAAAAAATAATATTTAAAATCATATAAGTATAGGGAGATCCATCTAGAGGTATTTCTTCAGAACAAAAAAAATATAAAAATTCAAATCAAGTGTGGAATCTTTATTGGTAATTTGAAAGGACATTTTATAGCATTTATTTTTTGAATATAATTTCCTTCAAATGTTGGTCGCAACTATGCCTCAAGGTTTCCAGGGTTTCTGAGGGTCCAATTGTGGATGACTCGTTCGAGCATTTCGACCGGTATGGCTTTAATGACACGCGTAATATTGGCTTCCAAAACCTGAATCGTAGCTGGTTTGTCAGCACAGACTTGGGACTTTACGTTACCCCAAAGAAAAATGTCCAAAGGTGTGATATCACTCGATCTAGGCGGCCAACTCGCCTGACCAAAACGTGAAATTAGCTGCTATTATAAATGACCTCTCAATAGATTTATTGTTTGAGCAGCTGTATGACAAGTGGCAGCGTCCTGTTGAAAGCAAGTGTCAAGATTATGGACTTCAATTTTAGGTAGCATAAAGATCGATATCATGGCGCGATAGCGAGCACCATTCACGGTTACGTTCCGGCCATCATCATTTTTGAAAAAATATGCACCGATGATTTCACCAGCTTATAAACCGCACCAAACCGTGGGTTTCTCTGGGTATAATGGCACCTCTTGAACCTCTTCTTGTTGCTCTTGAGCCCAAATGCTGCAATTTTGTTTATTGACTTTGCCGTTGAGCCAGAAATGGGCCTCATCACTGAACAAATATTGATCGAAAACAGCGGATCTTCCCGTTTCTTACCGTGCGCTCATTTTCATAATACAGTTGCCAACATTTAAAGGTAATTATTTTTAAAAACTTAATGTCATAAAATGTCCTTTTAAATTACCAATAAATTGTCCACACTTGATTTGAATTTTTATATTTTTTTTGTTCTGAAAAAATACCTCTAGATGGATCACCCTATATTTGCATCAAATTTCTATCTGTAATAGTCTAATATTGACGTGCGTGGGCGGGGCCGCTCCTCCTTGTCTCTAGGTGATCAGACCATAGTTTTGGTTGTTATAAAAGTTTTTTTTAAGCGGCGCACAGTGCACTTTTTTGGCCCGGTGAGTGCTCAAAAATATGTAAAAACATGAAAATGCATGTTCGAATTTACATACTTCAAATACGAATCTAAAATGAAAAATAGCTGCATTTTTCAAATCTGGTTTCTGATTTGCTCCATCTTCTTTGGTTCGGGAGATATTGGATGTATAAGTTGGATAAATTTATAAATATTGCAAAATGATGAAAAAAATGAAAAAAAGTTCAACTTCCGGGACAAGCAGTTTACCAACGGTTATAGATATCGGGCTGATTCTTTTTTTGTTTGAAAGATGGATTCAATCTTAACTTTAAATATTCACATGAGCTCATATGTGTTGCATTTTAGCAATTTTTTTTATTCATAAAAAAAAACTTTATTTTACCAAATTTTTTAACTTTATCTAAGCTTTTAACTATGTTGCCACCTGCGGCCACACTAGCAATTGACATAGAGTTATTCTCTGATATATCCCCTATAATCCTATATACAGTTCAGCTGCAACAAACTGCAACTCTCCATGTATGATAGCATTACTTTAATTTTCGTGCATTTCAAAGTTATGACAAGTATAACAAAATATTATTGTGAATATGGTCAAACATCAAAACTTATTGAGAATGAATTAGTGTAGTGTAGAGTAGAGATTAGTGTAGAGAAAATATGTCACTTAAATGCCGTTATTTTTAATGAATTTGGAAACACAAGCAATCTGATAAAATATTCCTCTTAATTTGTTAAATAATTTTTCATAATGGATAAATTAAATATATCTATAAAAGATCTATGTGAAAAGTGTTTTGAAATACATACCGAAAATAAATCTAATATAACGCAAAATTTTTCAATTTTTCAACCAGTTGCTAGTGAAAGTTTGCCATAAATATGATATTAATGTTGAAAATAATGAAATAAACAAAATTAACCTGGACGCCTTCGGTAAAAGGTTTTCTCGATATTGGAAAGAATGTTCGCGATCAAAAAACGTGTTTCTACGAAAATATAAAGAAAGTTCTTGGTACTTAGGATCACTGAGCTTAAATCAAAAAGTTAATGAATCGCTTGATGATGTGGAATTATCCAAAACTATCCGGGGAAGACCAAGAAAGTCTTACACAAATTCAGCACGCTCGAGTAAGCGTAGGAAGACACATGATTCAGCGAAAGAATTAAGTTTGGAGGAAGCATATAACATTTTAAAATATCTCTTAAGAAAAAATGGCGAATATGATAAGGCGTCAGTGGTGGACTCCTTGCATGGGAATGACATCGAAGTCCTTAGAAGACTGAGAGAAGCAACGAAACCTGCAGATCAGTGTAAGGAACTTACTACGGCTGAATCACTTGCTTTATATATTGACCTTGACTTGTCATAGCGACAGTACAAGATACTTCGGTCGACGTTTTTAAAAAAGGACTATAGAGATTTGCCGTCTCTAGAGCATCTTTCAGAAGAAAAAGACGCTTGTGTTCCTGCAAATATTACAGTAGATGAGGTATCTGCAAAATTTTCACTTCAATCTTCCTTGGACCATACCTCGAAACGCATATTGGAAAGCCTCAGTTTCGATCAAAAAGAACAAAACTGGCCTTCCAAAATGGTTCTTTATTCCAAATGGGGTTGTGATGGCTCATCAGGACAGAGTGAATACAAACAAAAAATTGGTAAAATAATTGGTACATTCATAAATTGGTACTTATGCATATTATTTTCTGTTATAGATGAAGGCCACTGTGATTCTCAGATGTTCATGGTATCAATGGTTCCTCTTCGATTAATGCAAGACACGGCTGGTACTTCGAAAGATCCTAAAAATCGTGAAGAAATTTGGAGAAATCCAAAGCCATCCTCTGTGCGGTACTGTCGTCCTATTGAATTTTCGTATTCAAAGGAAAGTTCGGAGTTAATTGTTGAGAAGCACAAATTGATGACGGATGAAATTAAAAACCTTTCCAACACAGTTTTTACTACACAGCAGGGAACGGAAATAAGGATAAGACATATTCTGCAATTTACAATGGTGGATGGAAAAGTTGCTCAGGCTATATCAGGTATAGTAATTATTGATGTATTCATATAAATTCTGTTGACAAATATGTGGTTGACTCCTAGGAAACAAGTCATCTTTGTCCTGTACCGTGTGTCATGCCACTCAAAAGGAGTTTTGCATGGAAAATTCAGAATGCAATGAAGTGTAATCAATGTATGAACTGGGATTATCGCCACTTCATGCTCGACTTCGATTTATGGCGCATTGTTTAAATATTGCATATGACTTGGAATTCCAAACATTTAAAGAAAATAATCCAGATTTTGATGCAAAGACTTCAAAAGAGAAGCGCGAGATAAAAAAGGAACTCAGAGCAAAGACCAAAAAGGAAATCCAAAAGAAATTTAAAGAAAGTACTGGACTAAGGATTGATTACCCTAAACAGGGTTTCGGTAACAGTAATGATGGCAATACTGCTAGGCGGTTTTTTGAAGATGTTGCACTTACAGCATCCATAACCAAAATTGATGAAGGTCTCTTGCTAAATTTTAAAAAATTGCTGGCTGCGATAAATTGTCGCCAAGTTATTGATGCTGAAAAGTTTGGAGAATTCTCTGCTGATACCCTTAAAATGTACAATAATCTCTATGGTAGCTGGAAAAAACTGTCGCCTACAATTCATAAGGTACTATGCCATGGTGAAAACATAATAAAGCATCACTACTTTCCCATTGGCGAACTGTCAGAAGAGGCTCAAGAAGCGAAAAACAAAGAATACAAGGCATTTCGATTGCGGCACACAAGAAAGTGCGACAGAAGAAGCCAGAATGCGGATTTAATAAAAATGCTTATGATTTCCTCTGATCCTCTGATCTCATCTCTTCGATATGTACCAAAAAGTAATACCGAAAAAGAAGTAATATCCGACCTCGAAGGTCTTTTAAAATAAATATTTTTTTTTTTCTAAAACTTGTGTTTTATTTCTCAAGGACTGGCTTTGAAATTATAAACTTTTATCACATATAATGATAGCTATAACACATACTAATAAAACAAAAAAAAATTAAGAAAAATGGTTAACCCAATCAAAAGTTATTGATTTTTGATCACCAAAAGTGCCAAAAAAGTGCACTGTGCGGCGTTGCACCGACTATACTTTAAAAAAAATATTTTGCCTGCTATCAGTAGTAAATATACCACACCAAAATTGCTATCTCTTATAATCTAATTTAGACATGATCGTTTTAAATTTGTAAGTGTGTAGGCAGGGCCACACCTCCTTTTCTTAACGTAACTCCAAATAGCCTGTGTGTTTCTCTTGGCCAACCGTACTGTGAAGAATTCAGGATGACTATTATAGCTGTGAGAAAGGTTGCTTTAAAAAGGGGCGTGACCCCGCCCAACGGTTTATAAAATATAATTATTGACCCGTTACTGCCTGCCCATAGATCGGCTCGTCCGATTTTTATTAAAATTTGGAAATTTATGTCCAAAAGACCATAGAAGTTGAAAGAATAAAAAAACTAAATTTTTAGCTGAGATATGACATGGGTATTTGAAGTGCAATGTGAATTTGCATCCCTCGACTTGCTGTCTGGATTATCACAACGGTGCAGCACCAGATCAGAAGAAAATTGCTAAGGCTAAGTGATTTATTTCTTTTAAGTACCATGTTTTCATAATAAAATTACCCATTTGCATGTGACCGGATCTGGAGGCCAGGTGTGTTGACGTATCGTTGCCTGATTTTTTTCATTACATCGACAACTTAAGCTATTCGGTGAAATTAAAAATTTTTAATTTGTACCATTTTCCTATGTTTGACAGCACTTTCCGGATCATTTTCCGAAAAAAAAGTCTTCGATTTTTGGCTGCAAAAAACAAAAGATAAAAAAAACCTGCTAAATGCTTTAATTAAGCCCAATCTTTCATCTTTTCTATAAAAAAAATTACCGCGATATCGCTCACCTGGCCCATGTTAAAACTATGTATTAATACTTTCTTGGGTATTTAAAAACCCATTACGTAGGAATGGTTTAACCATTTTCGTTAGCAAAAATATTTTTAGAGTTTTCATCAAAGCTTTGAAGTTATCTCTTAACACATAATAAGCGAGTACCAATCAAACACGCCTATTGTTTCGATTAAGAATTTCCACTCTTACCAACGCTAATAGGGTTTATTTACATTTCTAGGGTTTCTTTAAAAAGGGGCGTAGCCCCGCCCAACGGTTTATAAAAAATACTAATTAACCATTTTCGTTACCAAAAATATTTTTAGAATTTTCAGCAAAACTTAGAAATTTTCTTCTTAAATCTTAATAAGCGAGTACCAATCAAACACGCCTATTGTTTCGATTAAGAATTTCCGCTCAACGCTAGCGTTGGTTTTATTAACATTTTTAGGGTTTCTGTAAAAAGGGGCGTGGCCACGCCCAACGGTTTATAAAATATACTTATTAATCATTTTCGTTAGCAAAAATATTTTTAGAGTTTTCAGCAAAGCTTTTAAGTTATCTCTTAACACATAATAAGCGAGTACCAATAAAACACGCCTATTGTTTCGATTAAGAATTTCCGCCCTTAGCCCTAGCTTTGGTTTGATTTACATTTCTCTTTATTAACTGCAAAGTATTTATGACCGCAGCACATTTCAGTTTGGAAAATGTATAGTTTTTTTTTAGTACATCTCAATTTTTAGTGGGTTCTAACCCTTGTGTTGTTTTTTGTTTGGTAAAATAAAAAAAGCTTTGAAGTGTTTGATCTTTTCAATGTTTAATGGATAAATTGTAAATAGGTTATCATTTCTTGAAAGTGTTTTTCTTAATTTTGGTTTTTATAATTCTTTGGCTAAAAGCGAGCTTGGATTTTTGTTGTTGTTTTGTTTTCTTGAGTTCGTACTGGCGGCAAATGGAAGGAACAATGGACGATTTCTAAGATAATAACGCGCCATAAAAGTAAACATTTCAATACATGAAAATCAAATAACATTTGCTTTAAAACTTAAAATGTAGTCAACAAAAAGAAAAATATTAATAGTTTCGTAAGAATGTATTTGTATCTGAATAAACTGAAAATGTATCACATTTCTTCGTGGTTTCCGTTTTGCAAATTATATCAAAAAATATCATATGTTATTTTATTTTAGTTTTTCTCTGTATATTAATATAAGTATATTGTTATACCTGTATTATTTTAGTTTGTAACAATATTTTTTTTTCTCAATTTTTGTTCGGCAACATAAACTGGGTATTTTGTTTTTGTTAAAGAATTTTTATTTTGTTTCAAATTTAGTTTTAATTTATGTGTTGGTTTTTCGTTCATCTAAAATCTCTATTGCTAAAAAATATTAGTTAGTTTGTCAGCTAATTCTAAAGTTTAGTTGGGTTTTAGTGATGCCTCTCTAAGGTCTAACATGTCGTTTCTTTAAGTGTAGTTTTGTAAAATATGTGTTTTTGTTGTTGTTGTTAATGTTACCTTTTTTCTTTTGAGTTTCTGTTTGTTATTATTTGCTTGTTTTATTTTCGTTTGTATATTAAGTCACTTTAAGTTTATAATTTCTTTTTGTTTTTGTCAATGTTAGGAGAATTTGGAAATTTTGAAAAGAAAAATAAAAAAAACTTAAGTGTTGAAATTTTTAGGAACATGTCGTTAATTGAAGACTGCTAGAATTATCTGAGTAATCTCAAAAAATCAAAATTGCCAACTGCAAAAGAAGTAAAGAGCCTTTATAGACTGATAAAAACTAGTGGGTTTCCGGTCATTTCTCAATCAAAACCAACCTCACACTTTTTCGTATGCCAAAAAAGGCAACAACTACTAGATTTGTCAGTTTGACAAAACATTACGAAACTAGTCGCTTTTAAGGATCGTACTTACTTACTTAGGCTGGCTCCACAAACTCTTGTTGGTCCGTGCCTGCTAAATAAGTAATAAGTAACATTTCGGTCTTGGGCGTGCTTCCCCCACTTTCTAATCCCAAGGATTTTCTCATCTTTCTCTACTTGTTTCTTCCCCGGAGTCTAGTTAAAAACATATTTTTTTATAGAGCGAAAATGAGCACAGGAACTTGACAGCTTGAAAAAAAAAATTTAATTATACAAATGGGCTGGCAGAATCATCGGTTCATATTTTTTTCAAAAATGATGATGGCCGGAACATAACCGTGTCACCCGTAATATTGACGACATTTGGTTTCAACAGGACGGTGCCACTTGCCATACAGCTGCTTAAACAATTGATCTATTGAGAAGTAATTTCGAAAAGCAGCTTATTTCAAGTTTTGCACCAGTGCTTTGGCTGCCTAGATTGTGTGATTTCACTCCTTTATTATCACTCCTTTTCAGGCTTTGGAAGCCAAAATTACGTGTGTTATTAACGCCATACCGGTCATCCAAAATTATACTCTCTGAATGGACACCCTAAGGCGTAGTTGCGGCCAACATTTGAATTAAATTATATTCAAAAAATAAATGGCATAGAATGTATTTTCAAATGAACAAAAACAATTCCACACTTGATTTGAATGTTTGTATTGTTTTACTTTGAAAAAACATCGCTAGATTGATCACCCGATAATTCAGGAATTTTAATTGCTTTATTCTGAATTTCAATTGCTACATTCTAAATTTCAATTGGGATTTTTTGAATTTCAATTTTAATTTCTAAATTTTAGTTGATGTGTTCTGAGTTCCAATTTTAATTTCAGAGCTTTAATCGATGTGTTCTAAATGTCAATTAAAATTACTGGATTTAAATCGATATGCTCTGAATTTCAATTGTAATTTTTGAATTTTATTTGTAATTTTTGAATTTAAATTGATTTTTTTGAATTTTCTAAATTTCAAAGAAAATTTCTGAATTTGATTGACCTATTCCGAATTCCTATTGTAATTTCTTAATTGAATTGGTCTGTATTTCAATTTTAATTCCCGATTTTAATTTTTAAGTTGTGAATTTCAGTTATAATTTCTGAATTTCAATTGATCTTATTCGGATTACAATTGGAATTGTCTGAATTTAAAATGAAAATTTCTGAATTTTCTGAATTTTCATTAATGTGTTCTGAATTTTAGTTGTTAATTTTAAATTTCAATTTGAAGTGTTCTGATTTTCAATTGTAATTTCTAAATTGATTTGATCTGCATTTCAATTTATCTTTGCTTATTTTCAATAAGGATTTACTGTTTTTCAATTGCTATTTTCGGAATTTCAATTGATGTGCTCTGAATTTTAATTGTAATTTTTGAATATCTTTGATCTTTTCTGAATTTCAATTGTTATTTCTGAATTTCATTGTGAATTCTGAATTTCAATTGAAATTTCTGAATTTCAATTGAAATTTCTGAATTTCAATTGAAATTTCTGAATTCAAATTGATCTCTTCTGGACTCTAATTAATGTTTTCTGAATTTCAATTGACCTCTTTCGAATTTCAATTGTGATTCTCTGTATTCCGAATTTCATATGTAATTTCTGAATTGAATGGGTCTGAATTTCAATTTTAATTCCCGATTTTAATTTATATTTTCTGAATTTCAATTATAATTATTGGTATTGTCTGAATTTAAAATGAACATTTCTGAATTTTAATTGATGTGTTTTGAATTTTGATTATTATTTCTAAATTTCAATTAATGTGTTCTGACGTTCAATTGGCATTTATAAATTGATTTGATCTGAATTTCAATATTAGTTCCTGATATTAATTTTTAATTTTTTTTAGTAATTTATTCTGAATTTTAATTATAATTTCTGAATTTCAATTATAATTTCTGAATTTCAATTGATCTTTGCTTAATTTCAATAGGGATTTACTGATTTTCACTTGATCTTTTCTGAATTTCTATTGTTATTTCTAAATTTCAATTGATGTGTTCTGAATTTGAATTGTAATTTCTGAATTTCAACAGACTCTTCTTAATTTCAAATAATGTTTTCTGAATTTCAATTGATCTTTTTCGAATTTCAATTTCGATTCTCCGAATTTCAAATAAAAATTTCTGAATTTCAATTGATGCGTTCTGAATTTCAATTGTTTTTCTAAACATTAATTGAAGTTTTCTGATTATCAATTGTACTCTCTAAATTTCTATTGTTATTTTCTGAATTTCAATAATTATTTCTATGTTTTAATTAACCTGTTCGGAATTTCAATTGTAATTTCTAAATTTTAATTGATCTTTTCTGAATTTAATTTGATGTGTTCTGAATTTGAACTGTAATTTCTGAATGTCAATTGATGGTTTCTAAATTTCAGTTGATGTTTTCCGAATTTTCTTAATTTCAAGTGAAAAAATCTAAAATTCAATTGACATATTCGGAATCTCTGAATTTTAACTGATGTGTTCTGAATTTGAATTGAAATATTGAAATTTCAACTGATCTTTTTTGAATTAAAATTTTTGTGTTCTGAATTTCAATTGATTATTTCTGAATTACCTTAGGAAATAGTGTAATAGATTTTTAGGTCGTTTCCTTAAACAAATCCGAACAATGTTTGTCAACTTAAATTTTTTTCATGTGAGGAGATCAAGTCCAAAAGTTAGTCTGATAAAGCTCAAGTTCAAAAAAAAAGTTGTTTCCCCGGTTGGCCCCACATAAAAGCCCGCAAATGACTGATAACTCTATTTTGTAAATATGGAATCGAGCACAAAAACCACTAGTTTTCTCAGTCTGCAAACAGCCTAATTAGACTTAAATAGTATGAGCTTAAGGCCTTATTACACTTACGGACTCTTCTTATTTTTACGGTGGTTTTAACCATTTAAGTCGGCAAATAGTTAAGAACTAATTTTTTTTCATACAGGAAGGCGAGCACGAAAACTACTCGTTTTGTCAGTGTGGAAACAGGGTTTTAAAGGGGAGAAGTTTCGAAGGTCGTTTTCCCGTAAAATATTAAAAACTAATAAGCACACTCGTTAATTGTTTTGTTAAAACACGACTGAGGGGATGTTCTACAAAGGGTCGCCCTCCTAGTGGTTTCTTTTTGAATTCTTCGGTATTTTGTATACCGGGTCACCTAAGGTAAGCGCATAGGCATAAAATACTTGGGATTAAAGACCGATTTAGACTGATAAAAATTTGGCTGGCAACTCAAGTAGTTTTTTAACAAAGAGAAAAATTTTATATTTTTCAAAAATAGTAATGGCAACTCAGAATAATAAAATCTCTGCAGTTTCGAGATACCTTAAGTAACGACATTAAATAAATATTTGTTTTATGGTTAAAGGTTCACTGGTTAAAGACAAATATACGATATTGTAATGATTAAAGTTGAAAACATTACAACTTTCTAAAAACGTTGTGAAAATATTGTGCTGTTTTGGTGGATATTTTAGAATATGAGAATTAAAGAAATATTTTCAATTTCACTTGTAGATGTTGATTTTGGGTTTGGTTTTGTTTGTAACTGGACTATTTACAATGATAACGTTCAAGACTAAATATTTATATCTACTGCTAGAGTATTTAAAAGCTTCCCGATGCCGATCCAGGCGGTTGATACTGCTGCTGTTGCTGCAAATGTGCTGCCGCTGCTGCCAATAGAGCCGCTGAGGTCGCTGATGACGATGTATTGCTGGAGTAAATAGCCGTTGCAGCCGTCGTTGTCGATGAGTGGAGCACTGCCGCCGCAGTGGTAGACGGTGGTGGTGATCGTAGATTCGGTTTGATATCGTCGATCTGTATCAGCTGTTCGATAGGTATAAGAGATAATTCGCCGCCGGCTTGAGGCACAGGCGGTAATTTTGCTAAAGCCTAAGAAAGAGAGAGAGAGAGATTTTTTTATAAACTAAATTAATAATTAAAGGATATTTAAACTGATCAAATAAATGATTACGTGGCCAGTTAAATAAGTTTAGTTTAGTAATTAACGAAATAATTAGTATTTGATAATCAGTTTGATACAAGTTTGGCAGCATATGACGTGCTTCTAAATTAGCTGAGATCTAGATGGAGCAGCCCCCAATTCGTATTGAGCTCAAATTGAAGGCAACGTTCCCGCCCACTCTGCTGATCCCTGGATCTCTTTGGACGAATCCAGTCCAATTGGTGCGTTTTCTTCGTCTTTATATCGAAGCAGATTCCCTTTAAACGAACAGGACTTCAAAACAAAATATATTGTTGTTACAACAACAATAGGTGTGCCTTAACTGGCTTCCGCCTGCCATCTGGGGTCACAGCAAGCGGCCTCGAATACGGCTATGTATCTTGGCGCCACGGGAACACGGGAAAGTCTAACGGCTATGGCCGTGTTTAACTTTTGTATAAAGCCAATATGACCTCTCATGTTAATTATGTGAAACCTTAATAAAAATCTTTAATCCAGGTTTTGCGAGGATACCCGGAGAAATGGACTACGTGATTGAATCGAACCACGTGATTAATCCAAATATACGCTGGAGGATAAAAGTTAATAAGGGAAGTTGCATGAGGTATCAGTTGAATTTGTATCTATTCATCAGGCTTCCGAACTACTGAACCATTAATTAGGCCAAAACCATGGTTATTGTTGTTAAAACAATATATGAGACAGCGCATAGAGAAAGAGACCTAAGGGTAAAAAAAAATCAATTTTCGCTTTTTTTGATGTGGACAACATCTGAGCATCGAATAAGACCGATCCCATGCCCCAAAAGTGTTCCCTCCCAGAGATATGCGCGTTTTATGAAAGTAAAGGTACACCAAAGATACACGCATTTAAATCTTTAAAATGGCTCCCCTGAACAAATCTGGTTTTTACCCTAAGGTCCCTTTCTATTTTGCGCGTCACATATAATGTTTTGAAGTCCTGTTCGTCTACAGAGGATCTGCTTTGATATCCAGGTGTAGGAAATGCGTCTTTTGAACTGGATGCATCCTAAGAGGCCTGAAGGTCAGCTGAGTGGGCTTGACCGGACAATTCAAGAGGTGCAGCACGTAATGTGGTTCCTGATTACAGCCAGCATAAACGTCCGAAACTTTGCCCTTAATTCGCGACCAATACGAATTGAAGCGGCTGCACCATCAAGATCTCAGCTGAGCCAGAATCACGCACATCTGCCGGCGAAGCGTCTTCTCCTCTGGAAAAATATCCCGATGATGTTCCCCTAGCAATATATGTACGCTATAGCTGTATGCCACTATAGCGCCCGCAACAAACACTCTTCGGCCAGGGATAGTCACCTCAACAATATGAGTTTTTTGTTTGTCCGAAATCATTGTCGTAGAACTGCCGCGCGACTGTCTCAGTGAGATGGGATATTATGCAAGGATATCTTTATATTCACTGACAGCAAGACAGCCCTTAGAACCCATGAGAAGGTGTACGCCACTTCGACAATTGTTCAAGAATGCCGGATGACTATGGAGGAGCTGGCAAAACTATCGTCGGTAACCCTTATATGATTTCATAGATGCTCATTGTACAACTGGCACGCTTGCAGAGACTAGTACTAGTGCCCGGAATTCGAATGAGTGTTATATTGGCGGTTCTATCGTCAGAGATAAACAGCTCTGAAGCATTGTCGAGGATAGGCGGGAAAGGCTCCCTACCTGCATCAAAGCCAGAAATATATGGCCTAGCATTGATGAACAGAGAAGCGACAACTCTTTATTCCCACTAGGCAACTTTGCAGGCTGCAACTCTCAGTTTTTAGGAGAGCGAGGTATGGATATTGGGGGGCTTTTCTCTCTTTAAACTGAGGGTTGTGGCAAGTAAAGTTGCCTAGTATGAATAGTGACCTAATCTGCCAAGGATCCATCTTAAAAATCTCATTGCGTTCCTTACTGACGGAGTTGCAAGTGTAACGTCTCCAAAAAAGTCCTTTTAGACCCTACGTAAGTTTTGACCAAATCCATTTTATGGCGTTTTAAGTCATTTGAGCTGAGCCATTTCCGTCCCACGATAACTCTCGAAAGGAGCTAGCAATCGTTTTTAAACTTTTCATGTTGTATGATTTATTTTTCCGAAACTGCCTGTGGGATAGAAAATGGGCCATATCGCCCGACGTCTCCCACCCAAATGTAACACTTCGCCCATTTTTGGTATTCTTGAAAGATCTTCAACACTATTTACACGAACTCACTAAAAGTTCATACTTAAGAGTGGAGGTAAACTTTATGGCAGAGAATTTAACTGCTAGACACGCTCCTTCTGGTTCCTCCTGCACAAATGGACCTTTTCCGCTGAAAAACTTTACGTCAGCTGGTGCGAGAAACTCCCTTAACTTGTAGCTATCATAATATCCTAATAACGGCTTTGTGCTCTAATATGGAAAATAGGTGGTGGACGCGCCCCGTTCTGGTACCTCAGACGCAAATTCATTATTCCGCCCACTTTAAGTTTTTGTGTAATATCTTGAATGTTATCCATACGATAAACCTCCATTTCAGTACTTCAGAAAAGAGTTAAAAGGTTAGCTTGGTGACACATTCCTAGCCACGCCCTTTTACAAACTGCCACACAAATGTCCTTGGATTCCTAGCCACGCCCCTTTTGCCAACTTCCCTGTTTTTAGTGTTGTCATTTGATTAGAACCCACATAACTTTTCTCCTAGTGTATGTAATTCGCTTATGTTTCATACTTCATAATATTTTAATAACGGGCTTGTACTCTCATAAGAATTAAGTGGTTGGCACGCCCCATTCTGGTACCTTCCACACAAATTCACCATTTAGCGCACTTTTTTTCTCGAAATATCTTCAATGGTACTCACACGATTTAATCCAAAGTCAATACCCAATACCACAATTGTTAAGTTTACTTGGTGCCAAGTAATTTGACTCCTAGCCACGCCCCCTTTGCCAATTCCCACACAGATGATCCCTTTTAAATACAGATAAGAATCCACATAACCTGTCGCTTAGTGGATAAAATTCGCTTAGATTACGAACTTCATAATATTTGAATAATGGCTTTATACGCGAGTACGAAGACTGGATGACACGCCCCATTGTGCCACTTCCAGTGCAAAGGACCATTCCGCCCACTTTTAATATTAACATATTCATTTCAATACTATTCATACAATTCTGCAGATCGACCGACTGTAGATTTTTTACTTAATTGGAATAAAAGAAAAGAATAGAAATAGATTGGATTCACAGTCCGACCGAGGTAAAA
This sequence comes from Hydrotaea diabolus, assembly GCA_963513945.1. Taxonomy (NCBI): domain Eukaryota; kingdom Metazoa; phylum Arthropoda; class Insecta; order Diptera; family Muscidae; genus Hydrotaea; species Hydrotaea diabolus. The sequence goes on along the minus strand of OY740717.1, from coordinate 41,660,132 downwards.
GGAGAATTAAGATGTATTTGTGGATGTCCTTGGATTCCTAGCCACGCCCCTTTTGCCAACTTCCCTGTTTTTAGTGTTGTCATTTGATTAGAACCCACATAACTTTTCTCCTAGTGTATGTAATTCGCTTATGTTTCATACTTCATAATATTAGAATAACGGGCTTGTACTCTCATAAGAAAAAAGTGGTTGACACGCCCCATTCTGGTACCTTTCACACAAATGCACCATTCATCGCACTTTTTTCTCGAAATATTTTTAATGGTACTCACACGATTTAATCCAAAGTCAATACCCAATACCATAATTGTTAAGTAAACTTGGTGCAAAGTAATTTGACTCCTAGCCACGCCCCCTTTGCCAATTCCCACACAGATGACCCCTTTTTCAGTATAGATAAGAATCCACATAACCTGTCGCTTAGTGGATAAAATTCGCTTAGATTACGAACTTCATAATATTTGAATAATGGCTTTATACGCGAGTACGAAGACTGGATGACACGCCCCATTGTGCCACATCCAGTGCAAAGGACCATTCCGCCCACTTTTGATATTAACATATTCATTTCAATACTATTCATACAATTCTGCGGATCGACCGACTGTAGATTTTTTACTTAATCGGAATAAAAGAAAAGAATAGAAATAGATTGGATTCACAGTCCGACCGAGGTAAAGGGATCAATAAGATGTATTTGTGGAGCCTCTACCACGCCCCTTCTTGTGTGTATCTCCCACACTAACTACCCCCTTTTACCATACATAACCTCATCCCTATGTATAAGTATATAATGCGCTTGAATTTTTTGGTTGGCCATTTTTCAATGGGATGGAAAATGGCCCATATTGCCACACCCCTTCTGGTACCTCCCACCTAAATGTAGCATTTCGCCCACTTTTTGTGTTCTGGCGATATATTTAACACTATTTGCTAATCTCACTAGAAATCAAAGAAGAATGAAGGTATAAAGAAGAATGTATAAGGTAAACTTGATGACCGAGTTGGGACATCTGGACACGCCCCTTCTGGCACCTCTCACACAAATAGTGCTGTCCCACTGAAGATTAGAACTCACATAACTTGCCACCTAGTGCGCTTACACTGTGGATACCCTAATATCTTAACAACGGCTGTGTACTTTTATAAGAAAAAGGTTAAGCCACGCCCCATTCTATTACCTTCCACGCGAACTACGCTTTACAAGATTTCAATAAAAACGGTACGCTTTAGGCAAAGGAGAACGAAACGTAGGAAAATATAAAATCCTTATATGGTTGAGGGAATATGTAAGTCGGATCGACCAACTGTAGATTTTTTACTTGATTGCAATAAAAGTATAAAATAGAAATAGATTGGATTCACAGTCTGACCCAAAACATTGTTCATAAAAATAAGAAATAGAGGACAGAGCCTTGAGGTACATCTGCGGTCAGCCTATGCTTAGTGTAGGAGAACCCAGTTTAGTATTTTTTCATATTTACCTTGGCATGCTCTATCGCTATCGTGGCCGCCTTTTCTGCCTCTCGTTGGCGTCTCTCTTTTAGCTTCAGCGAAAATATGGCCACCGATCTAGCGCTTTTTACCAGCTTCTGCTTTAGGCGATTTTTCTTGGCTGCCAATTCAGCGGCTAGAAAACGAAAAAAAAGTTTATATTCAGTGATGAGTAAATCAAAGCTTAAAAATAAAAATATCAGGCTGACCAACCTTTGGCTTCTTCTTCCGTTGTAGTGCCAGGTGATGTGGCACTAGCGGACGTTGAGGCTTTCGCCGGCTGCTGTGTTGAGGTGGAGGCCTGCTCTTTGTCATTTGCTTGTGCCGGTTGCTGATGGTGGTGCTGCTGCTGCAACGAGGATGATGATGAATTTGATATGCCACCCACACTGGGCCGTGACGTTTCGACTCTCGTTGTCGATGCTCCACCACTCGAGGATGAGGATGAAGAGGCGGCTATATGCGACTGATGTGCTGCTGCTGCTGTTGGTGGAGCGGCAGACAGCGGCTGGTGCTGTTGAGTTGATGAGGAGGATTTCATGGCCACATTTGTCCAGGATGGCGCGGGCTTTAAAATATCCATCGTGTCTGTATTGCTTTTAAGCTCCTTTATTTATAAGGCAAGTTTTATTTAAGGATAATAAGAAAGCAAAAGTGGGTGGCGCACAGAAAAAAGGGATGTACACAGACGTAGTGGGTTTAGAGGCAGTGTTGGTGTGCGGGGTGATGGTGCATATCATAGGTCATTATTACAGTTTGGGTTGGCATTATAATAAGGTCGTTGTTGGTTTTTTACATTTAGTACATTTTGTTGACATACAACATTTATTGCACACAGCCATGTTTTATGGTGCCGTTTCATTTTTAAGATTTTACCCGTCCATGTTGCACATTGGGTTGTTGGTGTCGATGTTTGTGGAGGGGAAACAGAAGTGTAAAGAAATTACAATTAAAGTATTTGCATAAACATTTAGATATGTTTGAATATTTAAAACATTAAATTTAAACACATATACAAGTATATTTTTTTCGGTTTTGTTGAAAAACACACATGAAAAAAGCAGTAAATTTTGTGGCAGTTGCAGATTTGTAATTTTTTTGTTGTCCATGCATAGCCAATGGGTAAACACACATAGTTTTTGTTATAATCATTTGTAGTTGTTTAACTTTGTTAACATTTATATATGATAATTATATTGTTTTAGTTATCTATTGACAAATTGCCTAATTGTTTTGAAATTAAATCAACCGCAACTAATGAACACCAAATCTTGAGGATCCTCATGTTTACTGGCATTCATTATTTTGACCTTAAGAATATTTATAGCATAGCGCATTCTGATATCAGTCTAATGTGTTGGCCGGGATACGATTTTAAGAAAGCTTTATCAATGCAAGTCCGGGAAATAGGCTTTTTTACAATTTGTATTAACTTGCAGAGCAATGCCTAATCCATGATCGTGAAAATTGCCTGCGTCACTATACTTACTAGGGACATAAATACTGTTACACACGTTTTATGCTATAAAATAAAAAGTACTGAATGTTTTTGGACCAAATATTGTTTAATATATTTATTGATGTATATTGTATCCAAAAAGAATCTACTTATTAGAAATGTCCGCCTTTTGCCTTTACACACGCCTTAAGTCGCACTGGCCACTCGTCAATAGCTGTACGAACCTCGCCCATTGGAAAATTGGCCACAGCTCAAACCAAAGCAGTCTTAAGAGATCCAATGTTGGGGTATCTTTTGTGACAAACCTTGTCCTCTAAAACCGTCCACGATTTTTAATCCAATGGGTTCAAATCTGGACTGCCTGAGGGCCATTCTTCAGAGGAAATGAACGCTGGCAAATTGTTTCGAAGCCAGGCCTGGGACGTTGTAGCCTTATGGGCCGGCGCAGAATCCAGCTGGAAAGTCCATGGCTGGTTAAGAGGCTTCACAACAGCTTCCAAAACGGTTTCTTGGTAAACTTTAGCCGATGTTTTGACTCCTTGTTCGCAGAAATGCAGGCCAGTGAACCCATCGTAGGAGACACCCCACCAAACCATGACTGAAGCTGGGTGATGAACCTTTTCCACCCTTGGGATCAGTTCAGATGCTTCCTTAGATGACCGCGCATACACTCTATCATTCTGCTTGCTAAATTTTTCCTGAACGGTAAACATTTTTTCAATCAATCCTATTTTTTTTAAGCTGCAGTCAATAAATGTCCGGTACGTCGCTTGAAAGCCCCAAGCCTTCTTTAATGATTCGACTCATGGACTTTTGCCTGATATTCATCTCACGGGCCATGGTTTTCTGTTTTCGGAGCGGATTTCTGTGAATTCTTGATTTAACGACTTTGAGGACATGTGGTGTTCGAACAGAGCGTGGGCGGCCCGACAGGTGGCGGTCTTTTACATCTCCAGTCTCCTCAAACAGTTGTATGCATGGGTAGACGAACATGCGGTTAATCCCTAGTGGCCGGAGCGTTTTGTAAATATCGTTTTTTTTTCATTTCACACTTGAAAAGCGCTATTACAGCGATACGGTTCTCATTAACTGACCACTCCATGATGAAAGTTAAAATCCCTTTACAGACTAACGCTCTTGAGGTTAGATTTCAAACCCTATATGACATTAATGTGGTATGTTCAGTTCTTCTATTGAAATGGCTGTGTTCAATGTTGTAACAGTATTTATGTCCCTACTAAGTAGCATGTACTTTTCACTCTAAGTATATCTTCTCTTTTTCTCGTAAATCAAATGCAGAATAAAGTATGGTTGGGGTGACAATAATCGAAGAGCATCATACTATTGTTAGGTATATGGTTGTCGCACAATCCTCATAACAATATTGTGATTCAAACCCAACTATACGTATGACAACGACGATGATTCATACTCAAACATACTTTGATCCTCTCAACCATATTATGATCCTTACAACCACATTTTTCAGATACTTCTATAGTATGATCCCCAAAACAATATTATGACCCCCACAAACATAGAAAGTTTCACATTCAACCTTAGTTTGATTCCCAGGCAACCATGTTGTGATCCTCACAACAATAGCATGATCCCACTGAACCGTATTATGATTCACAAAATTATTTTTAATGATTGCGTTGTTGCTAGTCAACAATAGAATTTTTTTTAAGTAAGTTAATTAAAAATACATTACATTCAAAATAATAATTTATTTTAACATAAAAGAACCCGTTTAATAAAGCTAGTGTGTTTCATTTATTAAAAATATTTCAGTTTTCAATATGAAATAAAACGCATATGTGGCAGCGCATAGAGAAAGGAACCTAAGGGTAAAAAAATCAATTTTCACTTTTTTTTTGATGTGCACAACATCTGAGCATCGAATGAGACCGATCTCAAACCCCAAAAGTGTTCCCTCCCAGAGATATGCGCGTGTTATGAAAGTGATGGTACACCAAAGATACACGTATTTAGATCTTTAAAATGGCTCTCCTGAACGAAACTGGTTTTTACCCTTAGGTCCCTTTCTATTTTGCGCATAACATATACTTTAATGTTATGGCCAAGAATTTTGTTGTATTATAAAGATAAAGGTTTGCCATTATGTTTTAAAAATAATTTCGGGCAAGTGACCGCCGCGGCTGGCTCGATTAAATTCCTCTCGAGAGGACCAATTTTCGACCACTTTTGCAGCATTTGGAGTCGTATGTTAGCAATTACGCGCCGAATGTTCTCTTCCCAGGAGCCAATCGTGTCGGGCTTATCTGCGTAGACAAGCGACTTCACATCATACCAAAAAAATAGTCTAGCGGTGTTAAATCGCACGATCTTGGAAGCCACGACACAGGGCCACGATGCGGGATAATGCGCTCACCAAAAGTTTCTTTCAATAAATTGATTTTTTCGTTGGCTGTATGGCATGTAGCTCCGTCTTGTTGGAAGGTCGTCCACATCAACATCCTTTAATTCAGACACGAAAAAGTCTTTAATCATGACTCAATAGCGTTCCTCAGTGACTGTGACTTGTGGATTTTCATTACTCCAAATGCGACAATTTTAGTTATTAACGTACCCATTCAACCAAAAGTGAGCTTCATTGCTGAACACAATTTTCTTGTAAAAATCAGGATAGATGGCCGCTCGTTTTGGGCCCATTCACCACGAATTGCAAACGTTGCTCCGGAGTAAGTCTATTTATTATGAAATAGCAAACCGAGCTGATCATAAATCAAGTGACAGCTGTCAAAAGATCAACTCTGAAAAAAGTGTGGCCAGATTGAACTCCACGCGTCTAAAAAACAACATTTATAAATCCAAAGAAGGTTGTAAAATAACATTTTGATTCATAGTTAAAAAGTATTATTTTTGTGTAGGAATCGTTACAATAACATGGTTTCAAAAGACATATTGAAAAAAATTAAAATCATACGAGGGTTCCTATATATATTTCTGGCCTAAGCAACACTAAGTGTTGCCTGGCGCCATCTGATATTTCCATTGGAAAGTTTGACATTTTTTAGCATAAACGTACTCAGAACGTTTTGACATACGACCAACATTTGTGTTGTTTACAGTGACTTGAAAAAATCAATGTGGCAAAAAAATTGAATTAACCCGTGAACATTTTTGTGCGATCATTTTTCACAACTTTCGACGTAGATCACGACAAGAGTGCATTTATGAACGTAAATCTTTGTATGGCGATGAAGCACCATCCTATAGCACTGTGAAAAACTGGTTTAATGAATTCAATCGTAGCCGACGCTCGCTCAAAGACGAAGGTCGTGAAGATCTTCCAAAAATGGCCGTTGTGCCAGAGAACATTGATGCCGTGCGTGAACTGAACTGCGTCATGTGACATACCGTGAGATAGAGGCATCCTTGGGCATTTCTTCCACCAGTATACATTCGATATTGCATGAACACCTGGTCTTAATAAAGGGTTGTTCTCGTTGGATCCCGCACAATTTGACAATCGCTTAAAAAAAAAGCTCGTGTCGATTGGTGCAAAGAAATTTTGAAAAAATACGATCGCGATGCTTCAGAACACAATTATAAGATCGTCACAGGTGACGAATCATTGATCTATGCGTATGAGCCCGAAACAAAACAGCAATCGGCCGTGTGGGTCTTCGAAGACGAGCTAAATCCAACGAAAGTAGTTTGTGAAAGAATCACTTCGAAGCAAATGGTCGCCTGTTTCTTCGGCAAAACTGTTCTGATGTGGCGACTGTTCCGCTTGAGCAACGTAGGACGGTCAATTCTGAGTGGTATACCACAATTTGTTTGCCTAAAGTCTTTGGAGAAATTCGAAAAACGAACAAGAGAAGACGAATCATTGTGCACCATGACAATGCGAGCTCTCACACATCGGCTCAAACCTCCGCCTTTTTGACCGGCCAAAACGTCGAATTGATGGGTCATCAGCCCTACAGCCCTGACTTGGCACCCAATGACTTTTTTATATTCCCGCACATCAAGAGTAAAATTCATGGTCAATGATTTTCGTCGCCAGAAGATGCTGTTGATGCGTTCAAAAACCATGTTTTGGAGGTGTCTCAATCGGAGTGGAAAAAGTGCGTCGACAATTGGTTTGAGCGCATGCAAAAGTTTTTAAATCATGCTGGAGAATACTTTGAAAAACAATAAAACCCTTTTTGATGATAAATATTCGAATTTTCATTATTAGGCCAGAATATATAGCAGCCCTCCTATATAGCAGCCCTCGTACTACGTTAAAAGTCTAATAGTCGATTTGATTTTTTAGTATTAATTATAGTTGAAAAGTCGACTGTTAAGTCTTTAGTTTGTAAGAGAGGTAGACCCCATATTTATTATGTATAAGTATACTGATCAACTCAGAATGTCAGGGTATCATAAGGTCGTCTACTCCCCACCTTAATCTTATTTTATTTGTTGTCCTATAATGTAATCCCTCTCTCTAAAAATAAACACCTTTTGCTAGTAGATGACTATTGTAGTAGGTTTAACCACCAATGAATCAAGTTGTATTCATCCCGTTCTACATTTGCACAAAATTAAAAATAGCTTCATTACAAATACTGTCAACCGATCAGTCATCGAACAAAAATAATTTTCAACGCTCCTCAAAGTTATTTAAGGCAATGGACCAGCTACAGATACTCAGTTCAGGTGCGCACTTGATGTAGTAAACAACTTTTTACCATCCACATCTGCAAACCCAGAGAAGTACCTTGATTTGACTATGTTGCTGTTACAACGCTGGACCGCAGTTATTTTACTCTTCGGCTTTCTGAGCTGTACGGTGGCTGATCGTTCAGCTCAGCTAGGAGGTGTTACCATAAGCTTTACTCAAAGTAAGAAGTCACCGAAAGAGAGCTTCCCGAAAATAATAATTGTTAATCTTCAATTTCAGCTGAACTTCATTGCGATAGCATTGTATGTCCTCTGGCCACTACGGAGTATTGTGCTGTAAGCAAGGACAAAGACCCGCTAGATGCCTCGCAAGTGGTTACAAGTAATGCTTGTATAATGACATCTGGCCACAGACCAATAGCTCGGGTATTCAGGCAACCGGCTAATGCCAACTCAAAAGTGGGTGTAGCCATTAAAGCAGATAGCGATGGCAAAATTAGCTACTCCGGACCAGAAAGTAACCGTATATTTAAAATCTAAATAAATGATGGTGTTATCTGAATGGGGGATTTCCACATTAACTGGAGTGTTGTTCATGTCAGGCATGTTTGTAAATTCAGTTTGAAATCTATTAAGATTCGCTATCAAATGTATATGGGTGAATAATCTGAAATGACTCCTTTTCTTTGCGAAAAAGGGGACAGTCCACCGACGAAAATAATTCGCAAACTAAAATAGAAGTAGAGTTTCTTCGAGAACCTTCGAAGAGAACAATACTTCAGCGCGAGAGAAACACTACAAATTGAACGTAACGGCCGTTACCTTTTTTTAAGCAGAAAACCACACCAGGCACGGGACTGAGAGAAAATGTTCCGGACAAAAGTCAATGATTTTTATAATTTTTTAAAATTCATTTAATTAAATCAAAAAAAGAGTATATGTGACTTGAAGTGATAGTGCATAAATTCATTTGAATGCAATTACAGATTTTTAATATTTACATACATGATAAGTACGGTTTATTTTGCTGCGTCGGTTTTGGACACGCCACGGGACTGAGACTACATGTACTGTTTTCTTTTTTTCGATATTAACAAATTAAAAATTTTAAAAACTAATACGTGGGTTATTTTAACAAATATAATAAGCTGCTTAGAACATATTTATAAAAAAAATTAGTTAATACAACACAATTTTAAACAGCCGGACACAGAAAGGAGTCATTTAAGATTATTCACCCATATAGTACCTAGAATCTAGAAAATATAATTTCCAAAAAAAAACTAATCAGGACGTCAGTGTTAGAGCTTCGTAGGATTTTGCTGGGCTGGTCCAATAATCAGACTTTATCAGTTAAGGGTATTTAAAACTTGACAACAACAAATATCGACAAAACATCATTAATTCTGCGTTTCGACTATATTTGAGGTTTTGGCCCATGGGCCAAGGGTCCCTAGAGTGCCGAAAATAAGCTTCCTTCAAACATCGACATACATTTTTTCTAAAACCGGAGATTTTACTCAATAATCTCAATATGCCCTAAATTTTAAAAATTGAACACCCGAATGTACCGGCCCCTTTGGCACTAAATGTGACAGCGCATAGAGAAAGGGACCTAAGGGTAAAAAAATCAATTTTCATTTTTTTCTTTTTTTTGATGTGGACAACATCTGAGCATCGAATGAGACCGACCCCTTGCCCCAAAAGTGTTCCCTCCCAGAGATATGCGCGTTTTATGAAAGTGAAGTCGACGATTCTAAGCGCAAATAGAAAGGGACCTACTCTTTAAAATGGCTCCCCTGAACAAAACTGGTTTTTAACCTTAGGTCCCTTTCTATTTCTATCATACGAGTATAATAATTGACACATGGGCTTTCAATTCATAAATCTTAATGGTACAACGGCTCATAAGGTCCCAAAAATGAAATTAAGCCTAACGTGGGCCCACCTCCTACATTGTCATATTATAGGGTGTGCCATTTAATATTTTAAGTTTGAATCGGCTGTAAAAAAAATAATGATAATTTTTTCAAATTTCTGGTTTGGATTGGAAAGGTTGAACTTTGTCATTTTATTATTGAACACCATCCAATGCGTTTTCGCTTCGCCCAATGGGCTGACGATTGTTTGGCAGGAAATGAATCATTTTCCCAAAAATTCGTGTTTTCAGCTCATTTTCATTTCGATGGCTATGTCAATAAGTGTTCAGAGAACTTACACGTGAATATTGAAAAGCCAATGTGTCCACAACGAGTCATTGTTTGGTTTGGATATTCGGCTGGCGGCATCATAGCTAAATTTTTCTTCGAAACTGAGCAAAGAGCTGCCGTTACCTTCAACGGTAAGCGTTAACGCGCCATGTTTAACGAATTTTTGTTTCCAAAAATTCAAGAGAAAGACATGGACGATATTCGGTTTTAACAAGACGAGGTTATATGTCAAACAGGCCAACGTTTTTGAAAACCGAATAATAAGCCGAAATTGTGATGTCGATTGGCCACCTCAGAGCAGCAATTCGGCCCATGGGATTGTTTTCTGTGGGATAAAGATAAATGTTACGCATAGCACCCAGAGACAATTGAAGCGTTGAAACATGAAATCAAAGTTGTCTGTGAAGAGATTTGACCAGAAACAATCGAAAATGTACTGAAAATTTGGATTGATCGGAAGAGGTCCGGCCGAGCCGGTTGTGGCTGTCATGTGAATGATATTGAGTTCTATGTTTAAATGACAAAGTTCAAACTTAATATTTAAACCTGAAATTTGAAAAAAATATTAAGTACCTTTTTTTTTGCAGCCGAATCAAATTTAAAATGTTAAATCGCCCACCCTTTGTGAGGGAACTGGCTTTATGCATCAAATATGACGCGCAGAATAGAAAGGGACCTAAGGTTAAAAACCAGTTCTGTTCAGGAGAGCCATTTTAAAGATTAGGTCCCTTTCTATTTGCGCTTAGAATCGTCAACTTAACTTTCATAAAACGCGCATATCTCTGGGAGGGAACACTTTAGGGGCATGGGATCGGTCTCATTCGATGCTCAGATGTTGTCCACATCAAAAAAAAAAAGTGAAAAGTTGATGAAAAGTTTTGTTCAGGAGAGCCATTTAAAAGATTAGGTCCCTTTCTATTTGCGCTTAGAATCGTCGACTTCACTTTTATAAATGCGCATATCTCTGGGAGGGAACATTTTTGGGGCACGGGATCGGTCTCATTCAATGACACAGGTTGTCCACATCAAAAAAAGAAAAAAAAAATTAAAATTGATTTTTTTACCCTTAGGTCCCTTTCTCTATGCGCTGCTGTCACATATAACGTTTGATTTGAAATTTGTAGAAAAAAGTTTTCAATAAATACTGTCAGCGATTTTTAACCGAGCTCGCTTAAACTCGCTAAAGGTTATTCTTGAAAAATTTTACCTACAGGGTGTCCGCCGGGAAGGTATACTACTTTGTTTTGTCGCCATTTTGGTAAACATTAACAGTTCATATTTGGCAGTCAAGAAGTAGGTAGAGATGTGGCAAATTTATGGAAAAGTATTCGATAAACCAACGTGTTTTAATCGTTAAAATATTTTATCAAAATCAATCGTCGATTACTGTGACGATGAAAAAGTTACGTGAAATTTTTGGGAGAAACCGCGAAACAACAAAATGTACTATTTATCGTGTAGTGAATGCTTTCGAAGAAAGAGGGTCTGTAGGGACATAACTACTGTTACAACATTGAACACACCCATTTCAATAGTAGAACTGAACATACCCCGTTAATGTTATATGGGTTTTGAAAGCTAACCTCAATAGCGCTAGTCTGTAACGGGATTTTAAAATTGTTTCAACTTTCATCATGAAGTGGTCAGATAATAAGAACCGTATCTCTGTAATAGCGCTTTTCATGTGTGAAATGAAAAAAACCATATTTATAAAAAACGCTCCGGCCACTAGGGATTAGCCGCATGTTCATCTGCCGATGCATAAAACTGTTTGAGGAGACTAGAGATGTAAAAGACCGGCACCGGTCGGGCCGCCCATGCTCTGTCCGAACATTGCATGTCACAAAGCCGTTAAATCAAGAATTCACAGAAATCCGCTCCGAAAACAGAAAATCATGGCCCGTGAGATGAATGTAACGCAAAAGTCCATGAGTCGAATCATTAAAAAAGACTTGAGACTTGGGGCTTTCAAACGACGTACCGGACATTTATTGCCTGCAGCTTAAAAAAAAGGATTAAAAAATGCAAACGTCTTTTAGTGAAGCACGCTGATTACTTGCACAGAAAAATTTTGTTCACCGATTTCTACCGTTCAGGAAACATTTAACAAGCAAAATGATAGAGTGTATGCGCGGTCATCTAAGGAAGTATCTGAACTGATCCCAAGGGTGGAAAAGGGTCATCACCCAGCTTCAGTCGGGGTTTGGTGGGGTGTCTCTTACGATGGGGTCACTGACCTGCATTTCTGCGAACATGGAGTCAAAACATCGGCCAAAGTTTACCATGATACCGTTTTGGAAGCTGTCGTGAAGCCTCTTAACAATTCCCTGTTCCAAAGCCAGCCATGGACTTTCCAGCTGGATTCTGCGCCGGCCCATAAGGCTAAAACGACCCAGGCCTGGCTTCGAAACAATTTGCCAGCGTTCATTTCCTCTGAAGAATGGCCCTCAGGCAGTCCAGATTTGAACCCATTGGATTACAAATTGTGCACGGTTTTAGAGGACAAGGTTTGTCACAAAAGATACCCCAACATTGGATCTCTTAAGACTGCTTTGGGTTGAGCCGTGGCCAATTTTCCAATGCATGAGGTTCGTGCAGCTATTGACAATTGGCCAGTGCGAATAAGTGCCAGTTGGAATAAGTCGATTCTTTTTGGATACAATATACGAGTACATCAAAAAAAATATTAGGTCCAAAAGTACTTTTTATTTTACAGCATAAACAGTATTTATGTCCCTACTAAGTAGATGATAGGCCCTAGCATGGACCACCGCGTACTGCAAGATCGGCTGAAAACATTACTGCTTCTCAAGAAAGTGTTCAAAACAATACATCAACCTCAATTCAATGCCGTGCTCATAATTTTGGTCTTCAAAGAACAACTTTGGCAACAATTTTCCTCTAGGATTTGCATTTGTTTCCATTTTAGATTCAGTTAACACAAGAGCTTCTTCCACAAGACCAGCCGTACATATGCCAATAGAATGTTACAGCTCGCCCATGACAACCCCGATTGTCCTAAAAAAATAATAATTAGTGACGAGGCACATTTCCATTTGAATGGATGTGTGAATAAACAGAATAGTCGCTTCTGGGCAATGGAAAAAACCTCAAAGTATTCATCAGTCAACTTTGCATCCATTAAAAGTGACAGTCTGGTGGGCAATTTGGTAGAAAGGAGTCATTGGACCTCAATTCTATGAAAATGAAAACGGCGTTACGGAAACTGTCAGTGGGGAGCGATATCGTGATATAATTGAAAACTTTTTAACGGAGGAACTTCATTCTTTGGGCTTGATTAACCTGTGGTGTCAACAAGTTGGTGCCACATCGCATACAGCTAGGATTACAATGGATCTACTGCGAGACCTCTTTCCACGACAAGTTATTTCAGGAAATGGTGATGTTGATTGGCCTCCACGGTCGCCTGATGTGACTGCTCCGGACTTCTTTTTGTGGGGATATCTGAAGAGCAAGGATTATGTGACGTAATGAAAAATGTGCTCAAAAGGGCTCGCATTTGTGGGGCTAACTGAGGCGGACATTTATCTGATATTGTATTCCATACATAATTGCCGACATTAAATAAAACATTTATCAATATAAGATCCATTCTCTTTCATTTCCTCAAAAATTAGAAACAAGCAAAGTAGTATACCTTCGTGACGGCCGTCCTGTATTTAAAACAAACGGGGTTCAACGCAAATTGTCTATAGTTTTCTGCAAGCAAAATTCTTGTACAAGAATTACGCGAAGTTATCGCGTAAGCGACCTCTTAAGTTAGATGCCAATAGAACGCGCCCAATGTTTTTCTTTGTCACTTTTCCAAACTTTTGGTCGATCTTATAGAATAATTTAATATTTAATTTAAATATAGAAAGCACATACCCTACACCTGATGATGTTTGTTCAGCCTAACAGGAAGAGATTACGACCCCATATTTATTATACCAATCGACTCAGAATAACGGGGTGTTCAAGAATGAACATAGCATTTCTCTCTACCGACTTAAATATAATTATTTCCTATTACTGTAAGGTTTTTCCGCATGAAAGTCCTACTTCAGGCCACTGTCATATTTCGTTCATATCTATGATGCATATGATACGAGGGTTGCTATATATATTTCTAGTAATGAAAATGCGAATATTCATCATCAAAAATGGTTTTATTGTTTTTCAAAGTATTCTCCAGCATGATTTATACACTTTTGTATGCGCTCAAACCAATTTTCGAAGCACTATTTCCACTGCGATTGAGACAACTCCAAAACTTGGATTTTGAACGCTTCAATAGCATCTTCTGGCGACGAAAATCGTTGACCACGCGTTCTTTTCGTTATGTGCGGGAATAAAAAGAAGTCATTAGGTACCAAGTCAGGGCTGTACGGCGGATGACCCATCAATTTGACGTTTTGGCCGGTCAAAAAGGCGCTGGTTTGAGCCGATGTGTGAGAGCTCGCATTGTCATGGTGCACAATGATTCGTTTTCTCTTGTTCGTTTTTCGAATTTCTCCGAAGACTTCAGGCAAACAAATTGTGGTGTACCACTCAAGAATTGACCGTCCTACCGAACAGTCGCCCCATAATCAGTTTTGCCGAAGAAACAGGCGACCATTTGATTCGAAGTGCTTCTTCCACGAACAACTTTATTTGGATTTGTCTTGTGTTTGAAGACCCACACGGTCGATTGCTGTTTTGTTTTGGGCTCATATACATAGGTCCATGATTCATCACCTGTGACGATCATATAAACGTCTTTTGAAGCACCGCGATCGTATTTTTTCAAATTTTTTTTTTGCACCAATCGACACGAACCTTTTTTGAGCGATTGTCAAATTGTGCGGGATCCAACAAGAACAAACCTTTTTTACGGCCACGTGTTCATGCAATATCGAATGTATGCTATGGGAAGAAATGGCCAAGGATGCCTCTTTCTCACGGTATGTCACATGACGATCTTGCATTCACGCACGGCATCAATGTTCTCTGGCACAATGGTCGTTTTTGGAAGACCCTGAGCGAGCGTCGGCCACGATTGAATTCATTAAACAAGTTTTTCACAGTCCTATAGGATGGTGCTTCATCGCCATACAAAGATTGTAGTTCATCGATACACTCGTGTAGTGATAATCCACGTAGAAAGTTGTGAAAAATGATCGCACGAAAATGTTCATGAGTTAATTCTATTTTTTGCCAAATTGATTTTCTCAAGTCTCTGTAAACAGCACAAATGATGGTCGTACGCTCGTACGTCAAAACGTTCTGAGCACGTTTATGCTAAAAAATGTCAAACTTTCCAATGAAAATGTCAGATGGCACTTAGTGTTGCCTAAAAATATATATAGCAACCCCCGTACACATGCTGTTTGTCAGGTAGGCCACCAACGATACGGTCATCCATTTTTCCCGTGCATTCTAGTGTTAAGATATTGATCCCTATCAGTAAATGTTGGAAATTTAAAATTGCACGTAATGAAATTTAATGAATAAATTGAGTATCAAAACTGATCTTGAACGACTCAGTCATTTTCGCCTTCTGCAACACTTTCTAACACAGGGTATCATAAGGTCGTCTACTCCCCACCTTAAGCTTATTTTACTTGTTTACTCAATGATGTAATCCCTCTCTCTAAAACTAAACACTTTTTGCTAGTAGATGACTATTGTAGTAGGCTTAACCACCAATGAATCAAGTTGTATTCATCCCGTTCTAAATTTGCACAACATTAAAAATAGCTTCATTACCAGAACGGTCAACCGATCAGTCATCAAACATGAATAATATTCAACGCTCTTCAAAATTATTTAAGGCAATGGACCAGCTACAGCTAGGCAATAGACCAGCTACAGCTACTCAGTTCAGTTTCGCACTCGACGTAACAAACAACTTTTTACCATCCACATCTGCGAACCCAGAGAAGTCCCTTGATTTGACTATGTTGCTGTTAAAACGCTGGACCGCAGTTATTTTACTCATCGGCTTCCTGAGCTGTACGGTGGCTGATCGTTCAACTCAGCTAGGAGGTGTTACCATAAGCTTTACTCAAAGTAAGAAGTCACCGAAAGAGAGCTTCCCGAAAATAATAATTGTTAATCTTCAATTTCAGCTGAACTTCATTGCGATAGCATTGTATGTCCTCTGGCCACTACGGAGTATTGTGCTGTAAGCAAGGATGTAGACCCGCTAGATTCCTCGCAAGTGGTTACAAGTAATGCTTGTATAATGACATCTGGCCGCAGTCCAATAGCTCGGGTATTCAGGGAACCGGCTAATGCCAACTCAAAAGTGGGTGTTGCCATCAAAGTTGATAGCGATGGTAAAATTAGCTACTCCGGGCCTGATACCAGTCGTATATTTCAAATCGAGATCAGTGATGGTGCTGTCTTAACGAGCATTCCCACATTGATTGGATTGTTGTTGATGTCATGCATGTTTGTATATTTAGTTTAAACATTTTTTTTTGGAATATATGATTTTTTAAGCTACGCTAATTTTTTTAAAAAAAGTTTTTAAAAAAAAACTGATGAGCACCTCAGTTAGACCTTCGTAATGTTCTGCTTGACAGGTCTAGAAATCAGCCTTTTTCAATAAAGAGTATTTTCAACTTGACAACAAGTTTCGTCAAAATATCATTGCTTCTACAAATCGACTATTGTTGACGTTTTGGACCATGGGCTAAGGGTCACTAAAGCGCCGAAAATATGCTCCCTATAAACATCGACATATACTCTCTCTAAAACTGGGGACTTTTCTCGATAATCCCAATATATCTTAATGTTTAAAATTTAATGCCTGAATCTACGAGCTCCCTAGGTCCCCTTCGGCAGTATATAAAAATGGACACATGGGTTCTTCAATTCATAAATCTTAATGGGAACGGCTCATAAGGTCCCAAATATGAAGTTAAGCCTAATGTGGACCCACCTCCTACAATGTTAAACTAAACAGGTTGTGCCATTTAAAATTTTAAGTTTAAATCGGCTGTAAAAAAAACTGATAATTTTTTAAAATTTCTGATTGAATTTAATAATGGAACACAATATCATGCATATGACTACTATGAGGGCTGCTCTATAAATTTCTGGCCTAATAATCAATATGCGAATATTTATCATCAAAAATGGTTTTATTGTTTTTCAAAGTATTCTCCAGAGAGCTCGCAATGCCATGGTGCACAATGATTCGTCTTCTCTTGTTCGTTTTTCGAATTTCTCCGAAGACTTCAGGCAAACAGACTGTGGTGTACCACTCAGAATTGTTCGTCCTACGTTGCTCAAGGGGAACAGTCGCCACATGACCATTTTTGCCGAAGAAACAGGCGACCATTTGCTTCGAAGTGCTTCTTCCACGAACAACTTTCGTTGGATTTAGCTCGTCTTCGAAGACCCACACTGTCGATTGTTGTTTTGTTACGGGCTCATACACATAGATCCATGATTCGTCACCTGTGACGATCTTATAAACGTCTTTTTATTTTTTTTTTCAAAATTTCTTTGCACCAATCGATACGAGAACAAACCAATTTTTGAAAAATGATCGTTTTTGGGAAATGTCAGATGTCGCCAGGCAACACCTAATCCGATCAACTCAATTTTCAGTACATTTTAAATGGTTTCGATCGAATCTTTTGTAATGTCAACGGAAAATTCTGGATTTTCGGAGAAGTTTCGGCGTTTCAAATGATCAAGTGGCTTTAGTTCTTAAGTCATTTTAACCTTATAAGGATTAAAGGCGAAGATCTTTTCGCAAAATACGCCGCATTGTGGTTTGAGAGATGCCTAATTCATGAACACGACGTGGAATCGACTGTTTTGGCTCATTTTAAACGGATACACTTACGGCTGCGATATTTTGGTCGCTGCGAGCGTTACGGCGTCTCTTTGGCGCCAGAACATCCCAAAGTGAAAATCTGGATCCAAATATATCCACTAGCGCACGCGCAGCCTGTCATGTGGGACGATTATTACGGCCGAAAATTGGAGTAAGCGCTCATAAAGTTGCGACCACCAACTCAGAATTTCGGTAGTAATTTTTTTTTATTGATTTCCAAACGTAGCTTGTAAGTGAACTTTGCAATGATGAAAATGTTGACTTTGACTAACGTTTGGACACTGAAAGATCATTAAAAATTTTGCGAGTGCGTTGACATAAAGATACGAAATTTTGATATCCCTATTGGAAAACCCATTTTACGCATCAGCATTGTGAGCATTACAATGGCAGGTTGTTCCACTCAAGGGGGGGGTGCTACGAGAGTTACAATATACTTAGTAGGGGCATAAATACTGTTGCAACATTGAACACACCCATTTCAATAGTAGAACTGAACATACCCCATTAATGTCATATGGTTTTGAAAGCTAACCCCAATAGCGTTAGTCTGTAACGGGATTTCAAAATTGTTTCAACTTTCATCAGGGAGTGGTCAGATAATGAGATCCGTATCGCTGTAATAGCGCTTTTCAAGTGTGAAATGAAAAAATCGATATTTTCAAAACGCTCCGGCCACGAGAGATTAGCCGCATGTTCGTCTACCGATGCATAAAACTGCTTGAGGAGACTGGAGATGTAAAAGACCGCCACCGGTCGGGCCGCCCACGCTCTGTTCGAACACCGCATGTCCTCAAAGCCGTTAAATCAAGAATTCACAGAAATCCGCTCCAAAAACAGAAAATCATGGCCCGTGAGATGAATACCACGCAAAAGTCCATGAGTCGATTCATTAAAAAAGACTTGGGGCTTTCAAAGGACGTACCGGAAATTTATTGACTGCAGCTTTAAAAAAAATAGGATTGAAAAATGCAAACGTCTTTTGGTGAAGCACGCTGATAACTTGCAAAGAAAAATTGTGTTCACCGATGAAAAAATTTTTACCGTTCAGGAAAAATTTAACAAGAAAAATGATTGAGTGTATGCGCGGTCATCTAAGGAAGCATCTGAACTGATCCCAAGGGTGGAAAAGGGTCATCACCCAGCTTTAGTCATGGTTTGGTGGGGTGTCTCTTACGATGGGGTCACTGACCTGCATTTCTGCGAACAAGGAGTCAAAACATCGGCCAAAGTTTACCAAGCAACCGTTTTGGAAGCTGTTGTGAAGCCTCTTAACAATTTCCTGTTCCAAAACCAGACATGGACTTTCCAGCAGGGTTCTGCGCCGGCCCATAAGGCTAAAACGTCTCAGGGCTGGCTTTGAAACAATTTGCCAGCGTTCATTTCCTCTGAAGAATGGCCCTCAGGCAGTCCAGATTAAAACCCATTGGATTACAAATTGTCGAAGGTTTTAGAGGACAAGGTTTGTCACAAAAGATTCCCCAACATTAGATCTCTGAAGACTGCTTTGGTTCGAGCTGTGGCCAATATTCCAATGGACGAGGTTCGAGCAGCTATTGACGATTGGCCACTGCGACTTAAGGCGTGTGTAAAGGCAAAAGGCGGACATTTCGAATCTGAAGATTCTTTTTGGATACAATATACATCAATAAATATATTAAAAAATATTTGGTCCAAAAACATTCAGTACTTTTTATTTTACAGCATAAAACGTGTGTAACAGTATTTATGTCCCTACTAAGTATATTTTTGGCCTAGGCAACACTTAGTGGCGCCATCTGACATTTCCATTGGAAAGTTTGACATTTTGTAGCATAAACGTACTCAGAACGTTTTGACGTACAACCATTTGTGTTGTTAAAAGTCAATTTGATTTGACTTGAAAAATCAATTTGGCAAAAAAATGGAATTAACTCGTGAACATTTTCGTGTGATCATTTTTCACAACTTTCGACGTGGATTGTCACGACAAGAGTGCATCGCTGAACTTTAATCTTTGTATGGCGATGAAGCACCATCCTATAGCACTGTGGAAAACTGGTTTAATGAATTCAATCGTGGCCGACGCTCGCTCAAAGACGAAGGTCGTCAAAAAGCGGCCGTTGTGCCAGAGAACATTGATGCCGTTCGTGAACTGCTAATACAGGATCGTCATGTGACATACCGTGCGATAGAGGCATCCTTGGGCATTTCTTCCACCAGCACACATTCGATATTGCTTGAACACCTGGCCGTAAAAAAGGTTTGTACTCGTTGGATCCCGCACAATTCAACAATCGGTCAAAAAAAGGCTCGTGTCGATTGGTACAAAGAAGTTTTGCAAAAAATACGATCGCGGTGCTTTGAAAGACATTTATAGAATCGTCACAGGTGGCGAATTATGGATCTATGCATATGAGCCCGAACTAAAACAGCAATCGACCGTGTGGGTCTTCGAAAACGAGCTAAATCCAACGAAAGTTGTTCGTGGAAGAAGCACTTCGAAGCAAATGGTCGCCTGTTTCTTCGGCAAAACTGGTCATGTGGCGACTGTTCCGCTTGAGCAACGTAGGACGGATAGTTCTGAGTGGTACACCACTATTTGTTTGCCTGAAGTCTTCGGATAAATTCGAAAAATGAACATGAAAAGAGACGAATCATTGTGCATCAATGCGAGCTCTCATACATCGGCTCAAACCAGCGCCTTTTTGACTGACCAAAGCGTCGAATTGATGGGTCATCCGCCGAAGAGCTCTGACTTGGCCCCCAATAACTTCTTTTTATTCCCGCACATCAAGAAAAACTGCGTGGTCAACGCCAGAAGATACTGTTGGAGCGTTCAAACACCCTGTTTTGGAGGTGTCTCAATCGGAAAGGAAAAAGTGCTTCGACAATTGGTTTGAGCGCATGCAAAAGTGTATAAATCATGCTGGAGAATACTTTGGAAAACAATAAAAGCATTTTTGATGATAAATATTCGCATTTTCATTATTAGGCCAGAAATATATATAGCAGTCTTCCTATAACAGATGAACAAATTTATACCATTTTTAACATTGAACACATTAAGTAATATTATTGCTTTTTTACATTTGCTAAGCTAAAAGGTGGCATTGTTGAGCCGATTTCTGTCGTTTCAAATAGCTGCTCTACGCTATGGCTGAAACTATTGGCGAATGCGCGTATTTTCCCTTCCGCAAAAGAGTAAATATCACTAATAAATACAAATTTTCATATAACATGCAGATATAACACCAAGAACACGATTATCCTTATTTCAAATTTAAATGTAAAACACAATTTAATAGAACAAACTTAAACTTCTTCTACGATGTAAAAATAAATGAATTCAAATATATATTTCTTGCTTTTATAGGCTGTTTCCACTACGGTCGCGTCCGCGTCTAAAAATCAATGAACGCGCGTTAAAGCCTATACAAAAAAATAGGGTTAGGTATGGGATAAAGTCGCGTTCATATTATGCGCGTTTTCCGATAAGTCGCGTTTACTACAAATTCGATTATTTTTGCAATCGAAACCCAGCCATACCTTTTAATGGCAACACCGCAAATTGTACATCCCTATTAAAACAGCTGTTTATCAGCAAAAACATAAACAGCCAAAATGCAAAAATAGGAGGTATCTGATAGAAAATCTGCTGGCAGATACTCAGGTGCTAGCTGGACTATGACTTCATTGCAGAATTCATGCAGTATTTTGCACACCATCGATTTTGAAATACCAAATAGCCTTCCAACTGTTCGGAATTCCGCAGAGGAGCCAAGTGTGTAAAGGGAGCGATCCGCTTTTCTAAAGGGAAAGCGAGCCGAAACGAAGTGACCTTCTTGGTCAGTGCAGGCAGGCGTTGTACCAAAATATTAAACACACACCTCTCCACACGGAAACTTTCTTTGAACATCTCGTCCGAATTCAGAGGCACGTCTCTCTCCCAAAAGTTACCATAAAATTCCTATTTAATAAAATTTAAGAAGAAATACTCGAAAACAAAATATATTTTTCCTCACTTACAAATGACCAGACGCTTCGTGCATTGTACAAAAAATGTGCAACGCTGCTACTGTACATTTCCATTAGGCGCAATACCATTTGATACTCATTTTCCACTGCGGTTAGCAAAATAATATCATTTAACTCCATGATAATGTCACAACACAAAAATATTAAACTTTTCGCACCGCAACAAAAATACAAATAAACGCAAACAGCTGTTTGAACGCAAACAGCTGTTTGAACGCAAACGTGGACACAATGTAAACACCATTTCAAATTTTCGATAAATCGTTGACGCGGACGCGACCGTAGTGGAAACAGCCGTTTTTTACAATTCTTTTAATACCCGTAGGCCTTAAAAGGTTTCTGTTGTCAATTTCAAAAAATAGGTGACATTTAAATACAATATCGTTGGAAATCCAAACATTTACACATCCAATGAAAACATAAACATGTATTAACATACTCTGCGCAGACAGTGGCAAACAAAAGTGAGCAAACATTTTAAGACAGCAAGAAAAAAAAAAACATTTGAAATTTTTATGAATATTTTTTTTTAATGCTTTATGAAACATTAAAAAAAAATATTCAAAAATACAAAACCATACATTTTTCAATTGATTTAATCAGTTTAAAGTGTTCTGGTGGTAAGTGTACATGACTATCGTACAACTAAACCCAGGTTAGAAGTGTACATGACTATCGTTCATTATAAAATTCGGGTAAAACAACAAACAGTGTTTCAACTTCAGGGGCCTCCACCTCAAAAATGTCGGTGAATGTATGAAAAAAAAAAAATTCTAGACCATGTAAAAGTTTTTTTAAAAAGCTCTAGCCGAATCAAGAAAATCTTGTTGTAAGGTGTTGAATGAAATATAAGGGTTTGAAGGCTTATGTGCAAACCTCTCATTTGGTGGGTGCATACAAAACAGTCAATGATCAAACAGTGGGTCATAGACACTAGCAATCAAGGGTGCAACAAATCGATACGAGTACTTAGGGAAAAATACCTAAGGAGAAACGAAAAGGCAGTCTGTTGGTGGAAAGACAAGATCGCGGATGCTAGACGAAAATGCCTTTGATGCAGGCGACAGTTAACAAGGCAAGGCATAGAAGCGTGGCTAAAGCCGCAACCCAAAACCTCACACGGTTAAAGAGAATATTTAAGATTGCCACTTATGTCAAATCAAAAGAAGCTATGGAAGGAACTACGTCAGGAAATAAAGAATGCTTGGATATAAAATAGTAAAAGCTTGGACCATTAAACTCGACTCACAAGTTGGATAAACACACAATGGACAAGGCAATGCCAACACCCTCTATCCGACATATGCAATCTGGGGAAAATATTGCCAAGAAAAACAACTCTGGGTTCACACCGTATACAGCTGATAACCTGAAGACCACGGTATATGTACGAGTATATAGCCAACAAAAGCTCTGAAATACTGTACACTAGGTAAAATAGGTATCTAATAAAAGGTGTATTTCCAAAAGCGTGCACGAGGCTGAAAAGGTTTTCATCAGCAAAGAAAAGCGAGATCCAGAGCCCCCCGCCCCCCCCCCCCCCTTATCATACAGGCCGCTTTGTTTGTTAGACAAGGCGGGGGAATTTATAGACTAAGTGAAGCCATACAAGCTAGTGGGGCATATCAAACCGGCAACACGGTTTGATATGCCCCACAGGCCAGGCAAAATCACTATTGGAGACATTATCCATAAATTCTGTACAAGTAATAGCGAATACGGTTCCAATAGATACGCATGCCAAGAAAAGTAAGAAATATTAATACATAAGACAAACAATGAAACTGTAACGATAGATGCTGTGAAACGGCAGCCGATCACGGCATGGCTGACGTCGATGATAGGTAGAGAGCAAAGCTCATAGCGGGTATATTGAAACTGAGATCAGAGGAAGTACCAAATACAGTTGTTTCACACAGAAAATAGATTCGCAACTACAAATTTTTATTGCATTTTATAGACATGGCCCTCAAATATGTGCTTCAAATACTTCGATCATACTTATCATCTTTCACCGAATATCCATTTTGATTATACAAATTTGGTGAGTGCAATGGAAATTCTTTGTTTTTAGCAGAATGTTTGTAGTTCCAACCAATCTCAAAACAAGTTTCTCTCTGTATGTGGTCAAAATTGGCTATCATTGGGCAATATGGACAAAAGGGTACTCAAATTAAAGCAAACTTTGCTCCGAATCCACATATAGATTCATTTTGAAGTTTTGGGACCGAACGAAAGTGCCCCAAAAACGGATCAATTTTTTTTTAAAACGGTCTGGTCTGGCCAACGACGTTCTTGCTTGTTTTCTGTAAAAAAATTTTAATATATTCAAATAACAAAATGTATGGAAATACTTAACATTTCAGAATCGTTTTACTTTAGCTCGATGATGCCAAATTTTGCCTTTGAACCTCAAACGATTCCAAACAATTTGCATGCTGCACGAATGTGATCTTGTGTTATTTTTGCCCAATCCTGAACAATGACTTTCTTCATCGCATCCATACTGGCACACTCTTTAATGCTCACATAGTTTTTCAAAAAGGCCCATGTGAAATAGTCCATCTAATTTGAAGCTGGCGAATACGAAAGCCATTGTGTGGATGAAATAAGTGTGGAACGTACATTGTCTGCGATCGAAATGTTTGGGTGTCTTTGGCTCTAAATCTACTTCTGAAGCATTTTTCCCATAATAAGTCATTCGTATTAGACTCAATGGATACAGCTATCAGTGGTTAAATATTGACATAGCTGGCATTATGGGTTTCCCACTATTGCCAACGTGCAGTTGGTAGCACTTCAATCGCCTAGTCCTGTATATAAGAGTACTTATATTTTAAAGGAACATTGGCCTTATGAGACATGGGATCATGGGCTTATAAGACATTGGATCATGACCTTATGAGACATGGGCTTTATGAGACGGTGCCGAGTCTTATTGCGATCGAAATGTTTGCATGCTCCCAGCTGTGGAGCAACTTCGGGAATATTTTTCCGATAATAAGACTTTGACAATAAGCTCGATAAAAACTCAATGACAGCTGCCTACACGATCACTTCAAATGGAAAATTACTTCGGGTAATTGTTCATAGACGCAAAATTTGCGAACAATAGTTGGTTGTGATTTTCCGATCAAATATAGGGTGATCAGTCTAGAGGTATTTTTTTTCAAAAAAAAAAAAATTAAATCAAGTGTGGAATCTTTTTTGTTCATTCGAAAGGACATTTTATGCCTTTTTTTAAATATAATTTCCTTTAAATGTTAACCGCGACTAAGTCTCTGCGTGTCCATTCGGAAGGTCTAATTTTGGATGACTCGTTCGGGTATTTCGACCGGTATGGCGTTCGTGACACGCGTAATCTTGGCTTCGAAACCTGAGTCTTAGCTGGTTTGTCAGCGTAGACTTTGGAATTTACGTGGTCCCAAAGAAAAAAGGCTAAACTCGTGATATCGTACGAGCTAGGCGGCCAACTCACCGGCTCAATAAATCCTTTGTTTGAGCAGCTGTATGAAAAGTGGCACAGCGAGAACCATTCACGGTTACGTTCCGGCCATCATAATTTTTAAAAAAATATGGACCGATGATCCCACCAGCCCATTAACTTCACCCAACCATGGTTTTCTCAAGGTATAATGACAGCTCTTGAACGTCTTTGGGTTTCTCTTCAGCCCAAATGCGGATATTTTAATAATTGACGTTGCCGTTAACCCAGAAAGGGGCCTCATCACCTTATGAGACATGGAAACATGGGCTTATGAGATATGGGCTTTATGAGACGGTGCCGAGTCTGTTGGAACGTCCATTGTCTGTCATAGAAATGTTTGCGTGCCTCCAGCTCTAAAGCAACTTCCGAAACATTTTTCCTATAATAATAATTTGGCATTAGGTCCGTTGAAAACCCAATGACAGCTGGACATAGCTGGCACTTTTGGTGAACCACTGTTGAAGTTGGTAACACTTCAATCGCCTAGTCCTGTATATATATTTTAAAGGAACTCGATCAATATTTTAAGGTGCTGCGAACTATATGGCATATTTTATTTTATTTCGTAGTTAAATTTGAATTTCAAAACCCTTACGTCTATATTTGCAATTGTTTGTTTTTTTTAAAGCAGGGTTTGAAGATGCGGTTATATTATGAGTAATAACAAAATTTAATGGTATTAGAGTCACACTATAGGTAGGTGGAGGTAATAAAAACCCTGTATTTGGACGACCGTGACTGCATGGCTTCTTTAAATTTTTGTTTGTCGTTGCCAGAAGTAGAATTGTTGTGTCAGTTAGTAAAATGGTCAATTTATTAGATTTTTAAACGATGAATTAATTGATCAATTAATTTATTGACAAATAAATAACTAATCAATTTCCTATCGATTATCGATTCAGCAAATAATCAATTATTCGAATAAAAAATTAATCAATAGAGTGATTTATAAATTGATAATAAAATATTTTAAGTAAATTAATTAACTAGTTAATAAAATAATCAATAATTTTATTAATCAATGACACAATTAATTATTTAATAGATGCGGTGTTCTTAATGATCTATAAAATCTGTTCAATTTGTTTTCTCTTGCACTTTTTTTAAATGAGAAATTAATTAATTGACAAATTTCTTATTAAACAATTTCTTATTTAACAATTTCTTGTTAATCGACAATTCAACAATTAATAAAATAATCTATTATTCGAATAAACAATTAATCAATTAAGTGATTTATAAATTAATAAAAAATATTTTATATATAGTTTTATTAATCAATAACTCAATTAATTATTCAGTCGATGCGGAGCTATGCGGTGGTTTTTAAACATCCATAAAATCTGTACAATTTGTTTTCTCTTACACTTTTTTTGTAAATGGGAATTTGATCAATTAATTAATTGACAATTTTCTTATTAATCAAATTCTTATTAATCGTCATTTTAACAATATATAAAATAATCAATTATTCGAATAAACAATTATTCAGTAGAGAAATTTATAAATTGGTAAAAAAAACATTTAAAATCAATTAATTAACTAGTTAATAAAATAATCACTAATTTTATTAATTAATAACTCAATTAATAATTTAATCGATTAGGAGCTATGCTGTGTTTTTAAAGATCTATAAAATCTGTACAATTTGTTTTCTCCGGCACTTTTTTTAAATGGGAAATTGATGAATTAATTCATTGAATTTTTTTTTATTAATTAAATTCTATTCGATCAATAATTCAACAATTATTAAAATAATCAGTTATTTAAATAAACAATTAATCGATAAAATGATTTATCCATTAATCAAAAAAAATATTTTATCAATTAATTAACTGGTTCATAAAGTAATCAATAATTTTATTAACTAATAACTCAAGTCTAACAAAAACTGAAAAATCAATTAATTACTTAATCAATTCGAAGCTTTTCAATGTTTTTAAGAATCCATATTTTGTTATGAAACGCGATTTTGGGAACCATTTAATATGTACAATTTCTTTTCACTTGAACTATTTTTAAATGGGAAATTGATCAATTAATCAATTGACAAATTTTGTGTCAATCAATTTCTTTTTTATCATCAATTCCACAATTAATAAAAAATTCTAGTAAACAATTAATCGATTAAGTGATTTAAAAATTGATAAAAAAAATCTTTTAAATTAGTTAATTAACTAGTTAGTCAAATAATCAATTTTATTAATCAATAACTCAATTAATAATGTAATCAGTTCGAAGCTATTCGGTGTTTTAAATGTTCCATATTTCGTTATGAAACGCGATATTAGGAACCATTTAAAATGTCAGTTTGTTTCGTATTGCCCTTTTTTTTAAAATGGATAATAAATCAATTGACATATTTCTTATCGATCATCAATTCAACAATTAATAAAATAATCAATTATTCGAATAAACAATTAATCAATATAGTATTTTATTAATTGATAAAAAATTATAAAATCAATTATTTAACTAGAAAATCAAATAATCAATATTTTTATTAACCAATTAATTATTTAACTTATTTTTACAGATTATTTTTTTAATTTTATATTACAGATTTAATTTGGCATCAATTTTATCTGTACAATTTGTTTTAAATCTTATGCACTTTTTTTAAATGGGAAATTAATGAATTGAAAAATTTCTTATTCATCAATTTCTTATCGATCATCATTTCAACTATTAATAAAACAATCAATTATTCGAATAAACAATTAATCAATTAAGTGATTTTCAATTGATTACAAAAAATGTTTTCAATCAATTAATTAACTAGTTAAATAAATAATCAAAAATTTTATTAATCAATAAATAAAAAACCCTTGGTTTTTTTGAAGATCCATATGTCGCTATGAACGCGATATTGTCATAAAATAATCAATTATTGGAATAATCAATTAATCAATAAAGTGATTTACAAATTGATGGCAAAATATTATAAATCAATTAATTAACTAGTTAAATAAGTAATCAATAATTTTGTTTATCAATAACTCAATTATTATTTGATCGATTCGGAGCTATCTAATGTTTTTGAAGATTCATTCAAGATATTGGGAACCACTAAATCTGTACAATTTGTTTTCTCTTGCACTTTTTTTTTAAAATAAGAAATTGATCAATTGACAAATTTCTTTTTAATTAATTTCTTATTAATCATTTTTTTATTAATGATCAATTCAACAATTAATAAAATAATCAATTATTCGAGTAAACATTTAATCAATCAAATGATTTATAAATTAATAAATATATATTTTAAATCAATTAATAACCTAGTTAATAAAATAATTAATAATTTTATTTATCAATAACTCAATTAATTATTTAATCGATTCGATGGTTTTCAAGATCCATATATCGTTAAAAAACGCAATATTGGCATCAATTAAATCTGCAAAATTTTTTTCTCTTGCATTTTTTTAATTTAACGGAAAATGTTTGCTTATTTTTGTTTGCTACTGTGTGCGGTGTTTTTCGGGTCTTAAGTGTGGGGAAGTAATTCTCTACCTTTGCTATACAATCTATGCTCCTATGTAGATTAACATTATCGTTGACCTTCAAACGTGACATCCATTCGGGTGCATGAGATTTCACATTATATTTATCCTGCAGTATTTTTTTAAGATAGCAGACAGATAGGGTGGATATTTTTTTATGGTGAAGAAAAAGGGAAGTAAAATTTAGTTAAGGAAGTGTAAAAAGAAGTACAGTGTGGTGTAGGGTAGATGTGTGAGTGAGTGGGCGAGAAAATGGTGAAAAGATTTGTGCAGACATTGAAAGGAATGTTTTGACGGATACTTAAAATTTAAGGATAGGCTAATGAAAGGCCATTAAATTATTTGTATACGATTTTTTGTTAAAAATCTCTTTAATTTTCCAGATTGTTTTGTTTATAAAACAATAAATTAAGTTCTCCGATTTGTTTAAGCAAAAACCGATAAATATATATTTAATGACGAATGACAGACCATTAAATTAATTGCACACGATTTTTGTTGAAGATCCCTAAAAAAAACTAGTAATTTTCGTGATTGTTTTGTCCATAATAAAAAACTTTTTTTAGTATTTTTTAGAAATTATTTACTGAACTGAGTTATAGGGTATATGCGACCCGGCCTATAAAAGGTGGCTTATGTCTCAAAAAAGAAATTGCGAAAAACAGCTGTTAAAGATAAACAATATTTCTTCAGTTTTTTAGTAGTAGAAATTTTTTTTTGAGTCATAAGCCACCTTTTCATAGACCGGGTCACATATGATAAATTATTGGTACACTCTTCATATAAAGTGGATCCAACTAAACACACCAGCTCTGTCAAATATTTATTAGAAAAGAAAGTCGTCGATAATGATTGAAGTTGCACATAAGTCATTTTTCCTTGAAACCACAGATATTTTCGATTTTATAGTTGAATTCAAGAGCGATACAATTAAAATGATCAACATTCAGTGAGTAAATGAGTCCGCCTACATTAATACCTTTTTTCCTTGAAACCACAGATATTTTATAGTTGAATTCAAGAGCGATACAATTAACATGATCAACATTCAGTGAGTAAATAAGTCCGCCTACATTAATACCTTTTAAATAGAATAATTATCATCGCTACTACATTCACATTAAACCGCAGACAAATTGAAATTACCCGGCAAATAATAAACCTACAACGACTCAGTCTATTGAGACAGCTTGAAGCCATACACGCCAATTTTCATAGCCCTCATCAAGTGTTCTCAATATGTTGACTTTTAAACTATTTTCAACTTCCCTTATCCTCATCAGCCTTTTAAGCTTTAAACTAGCGGAGGCCACACGTTCTACCCAAGTAGGAGATGTCGCCATTAAATTCTCAAATGGTAAGCCACTTATGAATTTCAAATCGCTTATATTCTTTAACCTTGGACAATCATCTTCTCTTCTAGATAAACTCTTTTGCGATAAAATCGTCTGTCCCCTTGACTCAGTCGAATTTTGTTCGATTTCCAAGGAACAAGATCGAGATGATCCTTCGATTTTGATCCGCTCAAATCTCTGCCATATGAAAGCTGGCCGAGGCAAGAATATCGCTTTCATAACGCGCTCGAAAACAAATCCCGAATCGAAGGTCATAGTATCGATACGGGTTGAGGCCAATGGCGACATTAGATTGCACTCATCGGAAAGCGATGCAAATTTCAATACCATCAATGAAAATAGACTATTTCAAATCTAAATTTGCTCCGAATGAACTTAATGCTTTACGAGTAAGAGAGTTATATCTTAGCCATTTAACAGGTTATCTTTAAAAAATGCATTAAACGTTCGGAGCCGGCGGTTAATAGTAAGTCCCGGTCAGTAATTATAAGAGGAAGAATCGTAAACCGCTCACTGATTGAAGAAAGGTTTCCTCTGTGTAGACTGGAATCAACAAAACTGCGTATTGAATATATTGGCTGCTCATAATTCAATCATTCGTCTCAAGCTCTTAAATAAATCCCTAGAATTTCTATTTTTAAATCTAATCTAAAATCCTATTTACTTCAGAATTTAAAAATGCTTCTATTGTAATATTTTAAAATATTATACTAAAACTAAAATGTATTTGCCATCATATAATTAAAATGTAAATATCAAACTTTGTTTCTGATTTATTTATGATACATGTAGCATGCCAACTCGGCCCACTAATGTCCTTGTGGCGCTGGGGCACTTTTTACATTGTAAATTTTTTTATATAAAAAAACAAAAGAATTATTAAAAAAATCTGTAATTTCAAATCTGGTTTTAAGTTGAGCGATCAATTTACTTTTCTGACGCTGAACATCCACAGTAGATCTTTCGATAAAATTCTTGAAAGATTTAATATTCCCTCAATATTTATTGAGAAGGAAATGGTAAAATGCGTTTAAGTCAGAAAGCCATTCCACAATTCGCATACTAACTGAGCGGACAACGCTTTCTTTAGAAATACGAGTATATATCAGGACTTCCAAATATTTTCCCAAGCAAGACACAGGCAAGAAAAGGTTATTGCATATGTTACAATGGATGTTTCTATTAGATTAACCCATTATAATCTTTGGAAACTCATTATTTGTCTTCCTTACCTAAAGGGTTAAACTGACTTCTTGCTCCCTAATGGCAATTATTTTAAAGCCATCTTTAGTGCTTCAGCGCTGTACCATTGTAGTTCAAACAAGCACCGAAAGCACAGTCAAAGAAGTAAAATAGGCCCGTTTTAAAAAGACCAAAAACTAAAAGGCTCACTTAAGAATAAAAAGCACCTAAAACAGTGCTTTAAGCACCATAAAGCCAAAACTGGCTCTGCACAATATAATTTGCATATGTGACGCACAAAATAGAAAGGGACCTAAGGGTAAAAACCAGTTTTGTCCAGGAGAGCCATTTTAAAGATTTAAATACGTGTATCTTTGGTGTACCATCACTTTCATAAAACGCGCATATCTCTGGGAGGGAACACTCTTGGGGCATGGGATCGGTCCCATTCGATGCTCAGATGTTGTCCACATCAAAAAAAACTGAAAATTGATTTTTTTTACCCTTAGGTTCCTTTCTCTATGCGCTGTCACACATACTTTTTTTACGTTTATAAATTTCATACTTGTACGCCTGCGTTAAAGAGGTGTAAAACCCCGCCGCTGCAAAATACTAGACGTTTTTACCCGGTTTTTGTGATAGTCATGTCTACTCCTGATGAACCAATCATAAATAAATACATGCGTAATAAGAAACAGCTAGAAACCATTGAAGGCATTTGCTAAATTTAACTTTGGCAATAACTGGAATTTCCAGTAGAAATAGAAATTTTAAAAATAAAAACCTCATCTCGATGGTGGCACGTACTTTTACTTTATTTTGCAAATTTTCAATCGCCTCCTTCCCAGTTAACTGGCGAACTTGAAGCCGTACACTTGGCCAATATGTCTAGAATCAAACGAGTTGCATTTGTACTTTTACTTATAGCCCTCATGAGCTCTTTGGAAGCTGAACGCCGTCGTTCGGTTACAATTGGAGACATCACGATAAGCATCGATAAGGGTAAGTTCCTATGGATTTAGATCCGACTTATCCTAAAGTATCTGTTCACTTACAGATAAATTTCAATGCGATCAGTTTAATTGCCCCCTTGAGACTACGGAGCGTTGCTTTATTTCCAAAAAACAGGATCCTAAAAATCGTTCAAATGTTTTGCGCACCAATGCCTGCAAATCCGATGACGGCGACACAATCTCACGGAAGGTGACAAACGAAAAGGGTGATCTCAACTCGACGGTTAAAGTGTTTATATGGGCCCATCGCAGCGGTGAAATCAAAGTGAACTCTTCGATCATATTTCAAGACAAAAAAATGGAAAAGCGCAACATGATCCTTAATAGGATATTTAAGATTTAGTGATAAGTGGTGAAATGGATAATGGAACGGTTTGAAGGAAGATTCATGAATCATAATAAAAAAAAATTTAATGATTATAACAAAAAACAGAGAGACCTTGAAATACATAACATTTTGACTCCGTAAAAGATTATTTAAGTATTATTGCCAACAAAAGACAATGGGCCTGTAATTGTTAGTGTGAACGACTAACATCCTAGTTAACCTAGGTTCAACCCCGGGTAAAAGCAACTACCAATTTTTGAACGTCGATTTTCTATCTCGTAAATGACGGCAACTTTAAGAGTAAGAGATTAATCTCTAATTCATTTTAAAGCTTTTCTTCAAACTGCATTGGCCGTTTGGACCTGGCATTATGCAGCATGTTCCGTTCAGTGAGTATACAAATTGTGCAGATCTTACTAATTTAATAGTTGATGAAGAATGTAAATATGTAATCCGAATTCTTATCTAAGTAAAAACATCTAAACTTGTGCAGCGAAAGCTTTCCGATATTAATCTCTGACCAAGTAAGAGTGTATCTAAAAAATATAAAACTATCTAAACCGGATTAAAATAGTAGAAATTCCTGTAGTTCACCAATAGTTCCTCATTTAAATATTGAGGAAAATATACACACAGA
Source organism: Hydrotaea diabolus (assembly GCA_963513945.1). NCBI lineage: Eukaryota > Metazoa > Arthropoda > Insecta > Diptera > Muscidae > Hydrotaea > Hydrotaea diabolus. Next base: position 41,626,972 of record OY740717.1, on the reverse strand, counting down.
GAACAGAAATGTAGCCATGTATTTCATCGCTGCAACCGAATGTTGAGTGGGTACACGACAATTGTACAGGGAACTGACACTTTCGATTGAAGAGAAAAAGTATCGGTGACCCTAACCAATAAGGATGATTATTAGAACTGAATATGTACATGTATTGCTTGTATGTAGTTATACGAGGGCTGCTATATATATATATATATATATATATATATTTGGTCTTATAATCATAAGAGAATATTTATCATCAAAAATGGTTTTATTGTTTTTCAAAGTATTCTCCAGCATGATTTATACTTAGTAGGGACATAAATACTGTTCCACACGTTTTATGCTGTAAAATAAAAAGTACTTAATGTTTTTGGACCAAATATTTTTTAATATATTAATTGATGTATATTGTATCCAAAAAGAATCTACCTTTTCGAAATGTCCGTCTTTTGCCTTTACACACGCCTTAAGTCGCACTGGCCAATCGTCAATAGCTGCACGAACCTCGTCCATTGGAAAATTGGCCACAGCTCGAACCAAAGCAGTCTTAAGAGATCCAATGTTGGGGTATCTTTTGTGACAAACCTTATCCTCTAAAACCGTCCACAATTAGTAATCCAATGGGTTCAAATCTGGACTGCCTGAGGGCCATTTTTCAGACGAAATGAACGCTGGCAAATTGTTTCGAAGCCAGGCCTGGCATGTTTTAGCCTTATGGGCCGGCGCAGAATCCTGCTGGAAAGTCCACGGCTCGTTTTGGTACAGGAAATTGTTAAGAGGCTTCACAACAGCTTTCAAAACGGGTTCTTAGTAAACTTTGGCCGATGTTATGACTCCTTGTTCGCAGAAATGCTGGTCAGTGAACCCATCGTAAGAGACACCCCACCAAACCATGACTGAAGCTGGGTGATGACCGTTTTCCACCCTTGGGATCAGTTCAGATGCTTCTTTAGATGACCGCGCATACACTCAATCATTTTTCTTGTTAAATTTTTCCTGAACGGTAAAAATTTTTTCATCGGTGAACAAAATTTTTCTGTGCAAAGTATCAGCCAGCTTCACCAAAAGACGTGTGCATTTTTCAATCCTATTTTTTTTTAAAGCTGCAGTCAATAAATGTCCGGTACGTCGTTTGAAAGCCCCAAGTCCCAAGTCTTTTTTGATGATTCGACTCATGGACGTTTGCGCGATATTCATCTCACGGGCCATGATTTTTTTTTTCGGAGCGGATTTCTGTGAATTCTGACCGGTGGCGGTCTTCTACATCTCCAGTCTCCTCAAACAGTTTTGTGCATCGGCAGACGAACACGCGGCTAATCCCTAGTGGCCGGAACGTTTTGAAAATATCGTTTTTTTCATTTGACACTTGAAAAGCGCTATTACAGCGATACGGTTCTCATTATCTGACCACTCCATGATGAAAGTTGAAACAATTTTAATATCAAGTGTATGTGTTTTTTGGTATATCAAAAAAAAACACACACACACATGCATGTATGCTCAATAAAACCTGTTTTGTTATGTTTATAGTCGCAACCATACGGTATGTTTGCCGTGATCATATTATTGTTAACGAAAATTTTAAACTACAATACTTTTGTTGCAGCAACCATGTTTATATAGTTGCTACAACCATATTTTCATTTCTAAGTTTGGCAATAATACTATTGTTTCATTTCAACAATATTAATATTGCCGCAATCATACTGTTGTCCAAATGAAATTCAAAAAACAATAATATGGTTACGACGAACATGCTTTTATTGTAGAGAACATATTATTGTTGCGGTGACCATATAGTAACCATATCTTTTCTCTGCGTGCAGAAAAGAATATTTGGACATACGATACTTCATAATTGGTTACTTGCTGTCACCACCAATACAACGAAATGTTGGTGATAGCAACAGAAAGTACGATTATGTTTATCCAACCGAATATTTGTATTTCGGACCGATTTCCAACTGATTTTTTCTCTGTGTGGAAGTTACCTTTTTTGATAGGTAAAGATTCTGGGTGCACACACAGAAAAGATTCGTTGTTACAACCGATTTTGTTGCTAACCAACTGATTGAGCATTCCATCATTACAACCGACTGTTAGTAAGTACTCTATGATTTCCAGTTATTGCAACTGTAGTATCAGTTCAACATACCAATTATTCGAACTTTCAGAAGAAAATTTTTGGTTCTAAATATCAACATACCGCACTTGTTCAACGAAAAAAAATTAAAAGCTTACTCAGATCTAACAAACTGTCTGCTAACACAATTGAAGTAATCAGAGAGAGGTGCGAGGACGAGGTAAAAGTGGAAAAGATAATGGATGATTTGTACTGAAAAAAATAATTTTAATCGATTGGCTTTAAGTTAGTAAAAATCGAATTATTTTATTTTTAAAAAAATTACCATTCAACAACCCGTTTTTAGTTACGATAAAGTTTTGGTAATCATCACAGATAATTGTTAACAACAACAAAATGTTTGCTCAACAATCGGTTACCGCAACCACCGGTTGTGGCAACTAAAAATCTTTTTCTGCGAGAACAGTACGATTGCGAGGGCTGATATATACATTTCTGACCTAATAATGAAAATCCGAATATTTATCATCAAAAATGGTTTTAAAAAACCAATTCTCGAAGCACTTTTTCTACTCCGATTGAGACACCTCCAAACCATGGTTTTTGAACGTTTCAACAGCATCTTCTGGCGACGAAATTCGATGACCACGCATTTTTTTCTTAATGTGCGGGAATAAAAAGAAGTCATCGGGTGCCAAGTCAGGGCTGTACGGCGGATGACACATCAATTCGACGTTTTGGCCGGTCAAAAAGGCGCTGGCTTGAGCCAATGCGTGAGAGCTCGCATTGTCATGGTACGAATGATTCGTCTTCTCTTGTACGTTTTTCGAATTTCTTCGAAGACTTCAGGCAAACAAATTGAGGTGTACCACTCAGAATTGACCGTCCTACGTTGCTCAAGCGGAACAGTCGCCTTATGACCAGTTTTGCCGAAGAAACAGGCCACCATTTGCTTCGAAGTGCTTCTTCCACGTAAAACTTTCGTTGGATTTGGCTCGTTTTCGAAGACCCACACGGTCGATTGCTGTTTTGTTGCGGGCTTATACGCATAGATCAATGATTCGTTACCTGTGACGATCTTATAAACGTCTTTTGAAGCACCGTGATCGTATTTTTTCAAAATTTCTTGCACCAATCGACACGAGCCTTTTTTTGAGCGATAGTCAAATTGTGCGGGATCCAACGAGAACAAACCTTTTTACGGCCAGGTGTTCATGCAATATCAAATGTATGCTGCGCCCCAAAAAGGGGATAACCTGAATGCCCCGAGTGGCAGACTCAAAATAAAAATATTTGACAGCAAACTTTAGTTGATATATCTAATGACAAATTTTAATTAAATTCACGAAAAATGTCATTGTGTATTTTGCGCCCCAAAAAGGGGATAGTTTGAATGACCCTAGTGGCAAGTCGCATAATCTAAATATTTGACAGCAAACTTTAGTTGATATAATGACAAAGTTTCCTTGCTCCCTTTTAGGGGGCATTAAACTTATGCTAATCCTTTTTCGGTGCAAATTTGAAAAACACACAAATAATATTCTCCATTATGTATTTTGCTTCCAAAAAAAATATTTTTAGCTAACTTTAGTATATTTAATGACAAAGTTTCATTAAATTTATGAAAAAAATTTAATATTTTTTTATATCATTATCGAAATTATTTTTTTCGAAATATTAATTAACGCCTAGTAAATAATTTTAAAAAATAAAGATTTTTTCATGCTCCGGAGCAGATTTAAAGCTATGGGAAATAATTCGCCTATGATTACATTCCTTTCAATATCTGTATGCACTGCAGTGTTCAATGGGCGGGGTTATATTCATCAATACATATATTAATAGTGTTAATATAAATTAAAGTGATTAGAAATATCAAAATGTGTTTTTATACGATATATTCAATAATAATTTCTAAAATTTCGTGTACTCCATCATTAATTGGATACTACAAACAAAAACCATGTCAGGACAATGAAACCAAAAAAAACAAGGACAATGGAATACAAGGGGAAACAAAATTGTATGCCTTACGCTCATGTTCAAATTCATGGTACTCTCGGCGGAGATTTTGCGTGCCTTAAATGGTGGTATATCCGATATTTTCGATATTGTTGGTAATTGTTGTTGTTGCTGCTGCTGATTTTGCTGGGAACTGGGTAAAGCGGAGCTGGTAGCATTGGGATTGGCAACCGCAAGTGACTGCGGCGGCTGCTGCTGGTATTGGCGGGATGTAGTGTAAGCAGAGGCGGCTGTAGTACGCTGAGGACTACTGCTAGCACTACTGCCGGTATGCTCGGCCGAATCAGTGGATTTCTTCCGGAATGGTGGTATTTCTGGTAGATTCATACATTGACGGGTATTTAAGGCCAAGGAACTTGCAGAAGCTCTATATACGTATAAGGAAATTTGTATACACAAAACAAAAATAAAAAAACCAAAGGAAACAAAACGAAAGGAAACAAAGCCAGAAAGAGTAAGGAAAGGAAAAGTTAAAGGAAAGAATTTTGAAACAAAGGATAAGCAATAAAAAAGTGTGTTAATAATTAGCCAAAGTATACAACACAGGTAAAGCATACGATACAAAAGTTTAAGTGTTTTTAAAAAAAGGTGTTTTAATTTTGTAAAAAAACGGTGTACGAAAAAAAGGTTTTATAAAAATGTAGAGGAGAGAAAGAGAAAAAAGACATGAATTTTTATAAGGATTAGCATTTTATATAAAGTGGTTTTGCTTAGCAAATACACAAAAACAGTAAGTTTGCATGAATTATTTTCTGGTCTTTTTATTTATTTATTTTTTACTTTTTTTATAATATTTTTTTATATTTTTTTTTACTTTTTTATATTTTTTTATATTTTTTTTACTTTTTAATGTTTTTTTTAATTTTTTTAAGCAATAATTCTGTTGTTTATTTGTTTTCACTACAAACTCAAACATGCTGCTTTTATTATTTTTCTACGTGTGATTAACAGGTTGTTTAGCCAATTTCGAAGGTGCTTTCTAGCAACAAAATTTAAAAACTTTCAAAGTGGAAGTGTGCTAGTAATAGCGTGTCCCGTATGAAGGAATAGAGAAGTAATAGCACATTAACGACGAAGATATAAATCTGCTGTTGAGAGAATTATAGTGTAAGGTAAGGAAATTATATTCAGAAAATAAATGGCATAACATTTCTTTCGAATGAATAAAAACGATTCTACACTTGGTTTAATTTTTTTTTTGTATTTTGAAAAAAATACCTCTAGATGGATCCTATATTTTAAAATCAAAAAAAAGCACCTACTGGCGTTTATCTTGTTTTTTTTTTATATGGGCCTTCAAATTAGCCGGTCTTTGGCGTTGCAGTCGGAGTTCTTCAAATGTAAAAATCATACTAAAATCATACTATAAGTAAAGGTTGCGAAGTTTAAACAATTTTGGCCGAAATGCGAGTCGGAGCAGAAGTCTCAAAATTATTCTCGACTCCGCTAAAGACATAACTCCAAGTATAAATTCATTTTCCCGGATCTTGTGACGGTAACTGCCATTAAAAAGTATCCTGTACGGTATATTTCCTCCCCGTAAAACTATATCAAGCTCCGTAGAAAATACCTTGGTTGGCCACTTTCAAGCTAACTAAGGCTAGAGCCTTAACTTAAAATGTATACCCTCCTGTTCGTTGGAGAACCACAAGTGCGAGTCCCAACATTATGCTTTGTTCCAGGTTTTCTAATCGGACTGTGTGCCGTCATAAGGCGTATCTGGAAGTGTTGTACATACAATCGTGGCTGCATCTGTGACACGAGAGAAGGTGCATGTCCTAGCTATCAAGTTCACCTAAAAGCTGTAAGACAACTCCGCGCTTGCTAGAACGTCTGCTGTATGGTTTAATGCTGTTGTTGTAGCGACAACAATGTGCAGGGGTGGCAGCCCTTTACCGACGAATTGCTCTTCGGGTCAATGCGATCCATAGAACCGACTGTCGTGGGATTGCCTATTGTCTTATGGTATGGTCCAGTGAATCGACAGCCAAATAGTATAGAGGTTGAACCTAGCTGTCGGAGAATATAAAACAAGTTTCGTTGGCTTTATGGCATTTAGTGCCGTGTTGTTAAAACCAAATGTCGTCAAGATTAATGGCTTCAATGTCAGCTAGGAAACAGTGCGATATCATGGCGCGATAGCGAGCACCATTCATGGTAACGTTCTGGCCATCATCATTTTCGGAAAAATATCGACCGATGATTCCACCAGCTCATAAACCGCATTAAACCGTAGTTTTCTCTGGGTATATTTCCACCTCTTGAACCCCTTCTTGTTTCTCTTTAGCCCAAATGCGTCAATTTTGATTATTGACGTTGCCGTTGTGCCAGAAATGGACTTCATCCTTGAATAAAATTTTGGTCAAAAAAACAGCGGATTTTCCCGATTCTCACCGAACGCTCATTTCCATAATTCAGTTGTCCACATTTGAAGGAAATTATATTCAAAAAATAAATGGCATAAAATGTCTTTTCGAATGAACAATAAAGATTCCAGACTTGATTTTAATGTTTGTGTTTATTTTTATTTTGATAAAATACCTCTCAATGGATCACCCTATATATTGTGTGTAAATTATACTATTGTTGTATTTAAAACATACTATGGTTGTAGGAATTACAATATGGTTGTGGGGACCATAGTATGGTTAAGCGTAAATCATAATATGGTTGTGGGGATCACAGTACTGTTGCGTGTAAAAAATTATATAGTTGTGAGTATCATAATAATGTTGTGAGTATCATAATATTGTTGTGAAAAAACCGTATACCCAAAAATAGTATGGTGCTCTTCGAATATTGTCACCCCAACCATGATTTTTTTTCTTTGTGTTATCCAATATATATCTTATGGGGCGTCCGACCAGTATTTCGCGGTGGTGCAAAGAAATCTGTACTCCTAACGGTCTTGCAGGACCAAAGTTTTTACGATAGGCGATATTTTTTTTGCTTGTTTGGAACTTAGGGCAGGTCAAAATGGTTAGCGTCTTTGGACGACATTCTGAATAATCGCTTTTTCAGCTCGCCGGCGATGGTAACAAGCAAAAAATCCACATCTGGGGATTGAATGTGATCATCCAGAAGCCATTGCCTACTCAGAGGTTAACAGTTTGGAGCACTCTTGGGAGCGGGTGAATTATTGACTCATTTTTCTTCGAACATATTGGTGGACACTTCGGCTTACGGAGAGCGCTACAAACGAATAATAAAGCACGCCATAATTAATCTTTTACTCGCCAAGTTCGGTAACCGTATTATCAGCCCTTTCGATAATGTCAATTGAACATCCCGGAGCTGCGTTTTGGCGCCCTTCTTTTTTATCGTGGCGATATCGTAAAGGACCTGTGTAATCCGTTAACCACTAGGCCTTTAAGGCGAGTATTGAGCAGGTTATTTTTGAAATAAAGCTAGAAAACGCCACAAACGTCTAGGACAACTAGGTTGTCAGGATGCGCTTCTGCAAAGCCATGATAAAAACGATGATTGTTTCTGTTTTTAAGTTTTAAAAATAACTTTAAATTTGGAACACCCTTTACATATTTGTAAGCATCGTATACTAATCTTTGATTTCATTCTGTTACAATTTCATAACGATCGGTCCATTACTTTGCCCATTGAGTCCATTTAAGAAAGGGGCGTGGCACCGCCCACTTTTCCTTCAGAATGTGTTTGATAAGTAGCCTAGTTTACATATTAATTTTTTGCGATACTTTCTTCCTAGAATAGTCGAGAGAATGCGATTGACATAGAAATACGAGGGCGACCGCAAAACTAACTGGCCTGGCACATTTTCTGTTTTACTAGACACTTTTTTTTTGTTTTTTAAAAGCAGTCTTTTATTAGCCATCTGTCAAAATTTCCGAAATATTTAATGATTATTTTCTTTGTTACAGGTGATTGAAGTAAACAAGTTTTATAATTTTTGAAAAATGGAAAATAAAGAGTTTCGCGTGGTAATAAAACACTTTTATATGAAAGGTTATACGCCACAATTAATCAAAGATGAATTGGATTCTGTTCATGGTGATAATGCACTATCATACTCCACCGTGACATCCTGGGTTCAACAATTTAAAATGGGTCGTTCAAGTACGGAAGATGAACAACGCTCTGGAAGACCGAAAACTGCTACTACTATTGAAAACATTAGAAAAAATATTTAATGAAGTGACTTAAGATTGACGAATAAAGCTCAGAGAACTTGCTGATATTGTTAAAATACACGAAAAACAAGTTTGGAGTATTTTACATGATTAACTCCACATGAAAAAGCTATCCGCAAGATATGTGCCGCGTTTGTTGACTTTGCCCCAAAAAATCGTCCGTTGGACCAATTCCGAGGAGCTTTTAGCGATTTATCAGCGTAAATCAATAGAGTCCTTGCGCCGATTCATAACTGTTGATGAAACATGAATCCATCACTACCATGTTTTAAAGCAATGGATAGAAGCTGGTAAAAATTGCCCAAGAAGGCGAAAACTGTTAAGCCAGCAGAAAAAGTAATGGCCACAGTATTTTGGGATGCAAGGGGTATAATATTTATTGATTATCTTGAGAAAGGAAAAACTATAAATAGTGAATATTATTGTGCATTATTGGATCGGCTGAGTGAAGAAATCAAGATAAAACGACCGCATTTAGAAAAAAAAGTTCTTTTCATCAAGATAATGCTCCTTCGCACACTGCATTTTTAACTCAACAAAAACTGGCCGAATTACAATTTGAAATCGCTCCGCATCCACCATATAGTCCAGATTTAGCTCCTTCTGATTATTTCCAAAATTTGTTTCCAAATTTAAAAAAAATTCTCGGTGGCAAAAAGTTTTCGTCTAATAGCGAGGTTATTGCTGAAACTGAGGCATATTTTGAAGGTCTTGAAAAATATTATTTTTCGGATGGAATTAAAAAACTTGAAAAACGTTTGATGAAGTGTATTGAGTTGGAAGGAGATTATGTTGAAAAATAAATAATAATAATTCCAAAAAACGGTTCTTTTTATGTTAGGCCAGTTACTTTTGCGGTTGCCCTCGTAAAATACCTACAATAATTTTTTGAAATTTTTGTTTTCAAAATAATAGCTTTATTTTTTTTATATTTTTTCATTTTTCAGCCAATAAAACCAATGTCGTTTACGTGCTATAATACAAAAAAAAATCCAAAATTCGTTTCTACGGGACACGCTATGGCTTAGGCTTTGATCGACACTGTTTGTTGGTCCCTCTACAGTTGGTTTCAAAAATAGTTTAACTACAATTAGCATTATACTTATACAGTTAAAGGCATTTATATACACACACACTCAAACATTTACAGACAATTATACAATTTTGAACTTTACCCCGTTAAAGCGTGCAATCTTTGGATTGGTATTGAGCTTAAATTACGAAATGAATATCCATGAAATGGGGGTATTTCCGGTATTTTCTTTTTCTGCTTACAACTTTTACATGCGCTTTATTATAAAATAAGATTGTTGATTTTTTTATAATTTTTATAGATTGAAATAAAATTGAAAAATTAATTTAGAAATTTCACATTAAGTATAAAAAGATATCAAAAAAAAAAATCAAAACGGAAACAAATTTATTTCTCTTATTAGTTAGTGTTGTTTTTTAGAAAAAGTAGGTACATTTTTTAAAGGATTAATGCAAGAGTAGGGTGTTTGGATAGTTATTTGTTGAAAGTGCTGTTTTCTTTGTTTTAAGATTTGTTGATAAGGTAATTTCCAATTGAAATTAAACGAATTTAGATTAGACCAGGTGTACTTGTATTTTGTAAAAATTTAGAACCAAAAAAATTTTAAAAGAAATTATTTCAACTGGTATGGTTGCTAGTTTTAAGGATATTTAGCTTGTTACATTCTACACTACTACAGGTTGTTGCTAGGGCTGATGTTGTTTGATACTAAGGAAGCTAATTTCTTATATAGGATGGGCGATAATCCCCGTAGTTTTCAGTTATCAGTTTCAGTTTTGTTTAATATTTGTATAAGCAAGCAACCATATAATACCCGATGCCCGATGTTGAAAGCAAATTGGAATATTGTGTTGTACGTGCACAAGAGTTGAATTCTCATTTAGTACAAAACTCTGGCACATCACAAATGACACGAACAAACTTTCTTTAAAATCTAGAACACTTTTCCGTTCTTTAATCAATGGGCTACCAAAACGGGAGATAACGTGGGAGCGATAGAAACCAACGCGATTTTTCCTATACTCGTATACGTCCTAGTGCCACACATTGTAATTTATTGCAATCTGATAAAATGTTCCATTCTGAGGTCGATTGGACCCCAAATCCGGAGGTACATTTAAATGGGGCTTAGCTAAAACACATACCGATCAAATACATTTCAAAAAGAGTTTAAGGTTTGTTCAAAAAACTTTACATGTAAAAATTCGTTGACATCAGGTAAACTATACCCTTCTGAAATAGGTCATACCCCAAATCTGAGGAACATTTGTAGTATGGGGTCTATTTTAAAACTAGGACAGAAATTGTCGATTTCAATAGTTCCATAAATCGTAACCATGGGAAGAGAGTTTTTATATATTTTGTCATTTTTTTGTTTGTAACATCCCAAAATAAATATCTGCCAATATATACCGTATATTCTTATATGTGACAGCGCATAGAGAAAGGGGACCTAAGGGTAAAAAATCAATTTTCATTTTTTTTCTTTTTTGATGTGGACAACATCTGAGTATTGAATGAGACCAATCCCATGCCCCAAAAGTGTTCCCTCCCAGAGATATGCGCGTTTTATGAAAGTGAAGTCGACGATTCTAAGCGCAAATAGAAAGGGACCTAATCTTTAAAATGGCTCTCCTGAACAAACCTTATTTCACTTTCTATTTTGCGCGTCACATTTGGAGAATCTTAATGTGCGCAAACAAAAGTTGGATTCTCATTAAGTACATCACAAATGACACAAACAAAATTTCATTAAAATCTAGTATTCTCTTAAATCGGCGGGTTCCCAAATCGGAAAATATGAGAGCGATATTAAACCATGAACCTATAGGTTAAAATTTCAACGCGATTTTTCCTATATGCCAACCTATAACATACCTTGTGTTTTATGGCAATCAGATAAAATGGGGGGCTTAAAGAAAATACGGACCGATCAAATACATTTTATGTAGAGTTTCAAAAAACTTCACATACCAAATTTCGTTGGCATCAGATAAATTATACCCTTCTAAAAAAGGCCATACCCCAAATCTGAGCAACATTTGTATGGGGACTAAATTAACACAGATATTGTCGATTTCAATAGTTTCATAAATCTTAACCAAACAAAAAGAGTTCATATAATATTGTCATTCCGATTGAAACATCTGCAAATACATATTTGCGACCATATAAAGTATGTATACTGGCGCCATCTGACATTTTCATTGGAAAAATTAAAATTTTTTAGCATAAACGTACTTAGAACGTTTTGTCGTACGACCATCATTTGTGTTGTTTACAGTGACTTGAAAAAATCAATTTGGCGAAACAAATGGAATTAATTCGTGAACATTTTCGAGCGATCATTTTTCACAACATTCGACGTGGATTATCGCGGCAAGAGTGCATCTATGAACTTAAATCTTTGTATGGCGATGAAGCACCACCCTATAGCACTGTGAAAAACTGATTTAATGAATTCAACCGTGGCCGACGCTCGCTCAAAGACCAAGGTCGTCTGAAAACGGCCGTTGTGCCAGAGTACATTGATGACGCGCGTGAACTGATAATGCAAGATCGTCATGTAACATACCGTGAGATAGAGGCATCCTTGGGCATTTCTTCCACGAGCATACATTCGATATTGCATGAACACCTGGTCGTAAAAAATGGTTGTTCTAGTTGGATCCCTCACAATTTGACAATCGCTCAAAAAAAGGCTCGTGTTGATTGGTGAAAAGAAATTTTGAAAAAATACAATCGCGGTGCTTCAAGAGACGCTTAAAAGTCGCCTGTTTCTTCGGCAAAACTGGTCATGTGGCGACTGTTCCGCTTGAACAACGTAGGACGGTCAATTCTGCAAGGTACACCACAATTTGTTTGTGTGAAGTCTTCGGAGAAATTCGAAAAACGAAAAAGAGAAGGAAAATCTTTGTGCACCATGACAATGCGAGCAATGCTGACGGTCTGGCTTACGAGAGTATAGCTCATCAAAGCTTGCAACTAGTTTTACTCCATTTTAAGGGCTAAAAGTCGTGACGGACTGGCCGGTTTCCATCCGTTTGAAACATTTTTGCACGGATATTATTTTTGATGCCTAATATACCAGAAAATCATCGGGGAGCGGAAAAATAACACTTTTTGTTTAATGGGCGCTCTAATGAACATGTTGTTAAGGGGGCGTGGTATCGGTCTCTTTTCTGTCTGGGTGTGATTCTTTCCATATCAACATGATATAAACCAACATCTTTCGTTATATCGATATTAGTTTAAGAGATTTATCCTTTCAAAGAACTGGGTTGGATGGTCGGGGCCCCGCCCTTTGTCTTATTTTACCATAATATAGCTTATAATAATTTTTTAGTCATTTATTTCATTCTGATAAAATTTGATATCAATCGGTCTATTATTTTGGCCATAAATGCGATTTTTTTAAAGGAGGCATGGCACCGCCAGGGTGTTTTTTGAGCCTTGACCACAGTGTTCAGACTTATAAGGACATCCTTAACTAGACCAGACTAAAATCCTATAGACTAAACTCGATTCTATATAAATATCCAAATAACACTAGTTGACAAATTTTGATTTTTTTCCTGGTCCAGAGTTCTAAATATTTTTTCCCTATAGATTTTGACCTCCTAAATACGAAAATGAAAAAAAATAGTTTTTAAGATAGAATTTTTTGATTTTTTACGATTATTTAATGAGATGTCTTAGCTTTTTGGACCATAACTCCCAAACGCTATTACCATTTGAGTGGTCTGATAGAAAATTAGCTTTTCTCAAACTTTTTTATAAGCAGTATTCAAATCAGTTCAAAAGTTTTGACGTAAGAAGCATTTAAAATTTTAAAAATTTAATTTATTGTTCAAAAATCACGATTATAAATTTAAAAAAATAAATATAAGTATAAAAATATATAAATAAATTAAGCGTTATACAGTTTAGAGTTTCTCGAGCAAAAGAAGCTATGGTTTGTTGAAATTGGGTGAGAAAAGGTAGAGCTACGCATTCTAGAGTTATGGTCCAAAAAGCTGAAACATCTCAAAAACAATCTAAAAAATTCCAAAAATTCTATCTTGAAAGCTAATCAGAGGAAAATCTCTTAAAATTCATTTTCGTGACCTCGTTAGGAGGTCAAATGTTATAGAAAAAAATATTTAGAATTTAGGAGGTCAAATGTTATAGAAAAAAATATTTAGAACTCTGGACCAAAATGGCTTTAAACTAGTGTAATTTAAACTAAATTTTTAAAAATAAAACTAAAATTAAATAAAAACTGTGTAGTAACAGAAACTAAGACACACACACACATTAACAAATATCCTTGGAAATAAAAACAAACAAATAAACAGTAAATAGTTGTAAGTGTTTAGATGTGTAAGATTTTTTCATAGTTCAAAAGTAAAGTAGTGTTAGTGTGAAATGCAGAACTTTGAAAACGTGTTAGAAAAATGTTTAGTTGGAAAAGTTGTTGGAAAAACCAGTTTAAGAGAAATGGAAACAAGAAAAACCAAGACATAATATAAAACCGCAAGATCACCCCAGGCAACACTTACCCAGCGTGGGCATGGCCCAGATCCTGATTGAGGCTGGTCAGCGAGGTGCCACTATAGGGTGGTGTAGACTCATGCAGGGGCCGTATTAAAATAGTACTCGTCTGAAAGAGAAAATAAAAAATTTCAACATGAACGATTTCGAAAAAATTTATCAACAAACCTGTGATGGTGGTGAATCTGGTGACGAATCACGATTCTCAAACACACTTACATCGGCCTCCACATTGCGCTGCAATCCAAAGCGTGCTATCTCATCGATATACGGTTCGTATTCCCTCTGCTTGAGCAGCTCCTGCTGATACAGCAAATCCTGTGACATTTGCCTTTCGATGGACTGTTGATTGGAATGGGCCGCCATTGTATTGATGTTGGTGAGGGCGATATCATTGAGATTCAATGCACCCCCATCATGTTCCGGCTGGGTCGATGTGGTGCTGGGCGGCGTCGGCGGTGTCGGACGGGGCGATGTGCCCTTGCACTGCATTTCACGGCGACAATGTTCTGCGCGAGCAATCTCCGCCGCCAGCCAAGAGGGCAGCTCGGGCAAAAGCCAAGTCAGCGCAGAACGTAGGCCCAACATTATGTGCTAAATTCATTAAGGCGCCACCAAAAAAGAAGCGAAACGCAAAAAATAAACAATGAAAACAGTTCCATTAAAAGCCACAAGGGGGAGGAATTTACAACTCCCCTTTATCACTTGCCCACACACACACACACTCTTACTCACCTCCAGTGTTACAATTAATATGATTGTCTGTGCCGTCGTCAAGCCGGGCCACAAACGAGACACTTGTCCGGATAAACCAATTAGGGCACAATTTACTATGACCGCTGCCAGCGACAGTAAACTGAGCGCATTCTGCCACGTCCCAATATTGGCCACTCGCTGACCGAATGGCCGTTGATGTACATGGGCCAATTTAAAGGCATCCGAGCGTATTTCCATGAGGTTGTTAATGAGCGCACAGATGCCGGCCAGCGGAAAGGCAGCCGAGAAGAGGACCACATAACCCATTTGTACAAGCATCTCTAAATGATCCGAAAATGTGCCATCGTACTGCAAATGCACAGGGGGAGGGGTGGGAAGAAAGACAAACAGGAAGGCATTTATGTGGAGGAACATTTCGTAGTTTGTGTCATAATAAACCAAAAATTTGCGGCGGCAATTATGAGCAGTAAATGGAAACACAGACATAATGAGTTTATGTGCCAGGAGTTGCCGGAGTAAGGGGGAAAACGCCAAAATGTATGGGGCAAATGTTAAAAGATCAAAATTGTTTTTTTTTCGGGAACCCATTTAAGACGTACGAAATTCCCAAATGCAATTAAATTCGAAAATTAAAAACTTAATGTAATGTACAAGGTGCCGGGAAGGTATAATATTTTGTTTTGCCACCATTTTGGTAAACATTAGTCTTAACAGTTCATATTTGGCAGTCGTAAAGTAGAGAGACGTGGCAAATTTATTATGAAAAAAATGACGTACGATATTCCCAAATCCAATTAAATTCGAAAATTAAAAACTTAATGTATAGGGTGTCTGCCGGGAGGGTATACTACTTTGTTTTGCCACCATTTTGGTAAACATTAGTCTTAACAGTTCATATTTGGCAGTCGTGAAGTAGAGACGTGGCAAATTTATTATGAAAAAATATTCGATAAATCGTTCAACATTTTTTTCAAAATCATTCGTCGATTACTGTGACGATGAAAAAGTTACGTGCAATTTTTGGGAGAAAGAATGTGCCAACAAAACGCACTATTAATCATGTAGTTAATGATTTCGAAGAAAGAGGGTCTGTAGCTGATAGGCCCAAGCATGGACCACAACGTTTCGCAAGATTGGCTGAAAACATTACGAGGGAGATCGCAAAACTAACTGGCCTGGCACATTTTCTGTTTTACTAGCAACTTTTTTTTGTTTTGCTTTTTAAAAGCAATCTTTTATAAGCCATCTGTCAAAATTTCCGAAATATTTAATGATTATTTTCTTTGTTACAGGTGATTGAAGTAAACAAGTTTTATAATTTTTGAAAAATGGAAAATAAAGAGTTTCGTGCGGTAATAAAACACTTTTATATGAAAGGTTATACGCCACAATTAATCAAAGATGAATTGGATTCTGTTCATGGTGAAAATGCACCATCATACTCCACCGTGAAATCCTGGGTTCAACAATTTAAAATGGGTCGTTCAAGTACAGAAGATGAACAACGCACTGGAAGACCGAAAACTGCTACTACTATTGAAAACATTGGAAAACTATTTAATGAAGTGACTAAAGAAAGACGAATAAAGCTCAGAGAACTTGCTGATATTGTTAAAATACACGAAAAACAAGTTTGGAGTATTTTACATGATGAAATACACATGAAAAAGCTATCCGAAAACTATCCGCCGCGTTTGTTGACTTTGCCCCAAAAAATCGTCCGTTGGACCAATTCCGAGGAGCTTTTAGCGATTTATCAGCGTAATCCAATAGAGTTCTTGCGCCGATTCATAACTGTTGATGAAACATGGATCCATCACTACATCCCAGAATGCAAAGAACAGTCAAAACAATGGATAGAATCTGGTAAAACTGGTCCCAAGAAGGCGAAAACTGTTAAGTCAGCAGGAAAAGTAATGGCCACAGTATTTTGGGATGCAAGGGGTTTAATATTTATTGATTATCTTGAGAAAGGAAAAACTATAAATAGTGAATATTATTGTGCATTATTGGATCGGTTGAGTGAAGAAATCAAGATAAAACGACCGCATTTAGAAAAAAAAAGTTCTTTTTCATCAAGACAATGCTCCTTCACACACTGCATTTTTAACTCAACAAAAACTGGCCGAATTACGATTTGAAATTGCTTCGCATCCGCCATATAGTCCAGATTAAGCTTCTTCTGATTATTTCTTGTTTCCAAATTTAAAAACAATTCTCGGTGGCAAAAAATTGTCGTCCAATAGCGAGGTTATTGCTGAAATTGAGGCATATTTTGAAGGTCTTGAAAAATCTTATTTTTCGGATGGAATTAAAAAACTTGAAAAACGTTTGATGAAGTGTATTGAGTTGGAAGGAGATTATGTTGAAAAATAAATAATAATAATTCCAAAAAAAACTGTTCTTTTCTCTACTTTTGCGGTCGCCCTCGTACTGCTGCTCAAGAAAATGTTCAAAAATATCCATCAACCTCAATTCGACGCCGTGCTGAATGTTATAAAAAATGTGCTCAAAAGCGCTCGAATTTGTGAGGCTTACAGAGGCGGACATTTATCTGATATTGTATTCCATACATAATTGCCGGCATTAAATAAAACATTTATCAATGTAAGATCCAATCTCTTTCATTAAATAAACAAAGTAATATACCTTCCCGGCGGACTCGCTGTATTAACTAATAAATATGAAAATAAATGAGTAGATAAATAAATTTATAAATAAATAAATATATATTGTGATATATCTAGAGGTATTTTTTCAGAACAAAAAAAAGATAAAAAGTCAAATCAAGTGTGTCTTTATTGGTAATTGGAAAGGATATTTTATGGGATATTAATTAGCTTCAAATGTTGGCAACTGTATTATGGAAATGAGCGTTCGGTGAGAAAAAGGAAGATCCGCTGTTTTCGACTAACATTTTGTTCAGTGATGAGGCCCATTTCTGGCTCAACAGCAAAGTCAATAAACAAAATTGCCGCATTTGGGCTGAATGGCAACAAGAAGAGGTTCAAGAGGTGCCACTATACCCAGAGAAAACGGGTTGGTGCGGTTTATAAGCTGGTGGAATCATCAGTACATATATTTTCAAAAATGATAATGGCCGGAACGTAATCGTCAATGGCGACCGTTATCGTGCCCTGATAACCGACTATTTGATGCCTGAAATTGAAGCTCATGATCTCGGCGACATTTGGTTTCAACAAGACGGCGCCACTTCCCACACATCGCATCAGTCAATGGGTTTATTGAGAGAGCACTTCGGTGAGCAGATAATTTCACTTTTTGGGCCGGTCGATTGGCCACCAATATCGTGTGATATCCCACCGTTTATGCGGCCAAACCCGCTTCGATTCAGGCCTAGGAGCAAAGCATCACGCGAGTTATTTGCCAGTTACCAGTCGAAATGCTCGAACGAGTCATCGAAAATTGGACTCAACGGATGGACCATCTGAGGTGTAACCGCGGCCAACATTTGATAGACATAATCTTCAAAAAATATGCGGCTAAACCCGCTTCGATTTGGGCCTTGGGGCAAAGCATCACGTGTGTCATTCGGCAGTTACCAGTCGAAATGCTCTAACGGATCGTCAAAAATTGGACTCAACGGATGAACCATCTGACATAGTAGCCGATAGACATTTGATAGACATAAGCTTCAAAAAATAAATGCCAAAGAATGTTCCTTCAAATGATAATAAACATTCCCTATACAATTTTCTGTGTTCTTTTTTTTGAAAAAAAAGTGGAGAACCTCGGAATGGATCACGCGTTATTTAAATAAAAATATTTTTATATTTCCTACTAAAAAAATTTTAAAATAAAAGTTAAGAAAAAGTCAAAACATTTAAATTTACGAGGGTTGCTATTTATGCTTTGGGTCCGGCAATAAAAACGCAATATTTTATGATTGGAAATGGGTTTATTGTTTTTCAAAATATTCTCTTTTAAGATCAATACACTTTTGCAAGCGCACAAACCAATTTTCAAAGCACTTTTCCACTCCGATTTTCCACACCTCCAAAACATGATTTTTGAATTCTTCAAAAGCTGCTTCGGGCGCTGAAAAACGTTGGACGCGAATTTTTTTCTTGATGCTAGGGATGCCAAATCAGGTCTATACGATGGAAGGCCCATCAATTCGACATCTTGAGTGCTAAAATAGCTCATCGTTTCTGCTGATGTGTGAGAGTTTGCATTGTCGTGATGTAAAATGATCCGTCTTCTCTTATGATCATTCCTCATTTCTTCGAACACTGTTGGCAAACAGTGGTTGGTTGTATTCCACTTAGAATTTACCGTCCTACGTTGAACTTAAGGCACTGTGGCAACATGGCTGGTTATACGCAATCATTTGCTTCGATGTACGAGTACTTCTTCCACGAACAACTTTTGTTGGATTATACTCGTCTTGAAAGACCCATACGGTCGATTGCTGTTGTGTTTCGGGTTCATATGCATAGATTCATGATTCGTCACCTGTGAAAATGTTATACCCTGCCTTTGGGCTACCGCAGTTATACTTTTTCAACATCCCCTTGCACCATTTCATACCAGCCTTTTTTTGAACATTCGTCAAATTATGTGGGATCCAGCGGGAATAAACTTCTTTCACGGCCAAATAAACATGCAATATCTAATTGATGCTTGTCATACTAATGCCCAAGGATGCCTAATAGGCTGTTTCCACTACGGTCGCGTCCACGTCCGCGTCCAAAAATCAATGAACGCGCGTTACAGCCTATACAAAAAACATAGGCAGTTAGGTATGGGAAAAAGTCGCGTTCATATTGGACACGTTTATCGATAAGTCGCGTTTACTATAAATTCGATTATTTTTGCAGTCGAAACCCACCCATACCTATCAATGGCAATATCGCAAATTGCACATCCCTATGAAACAGCTTATTGTCACACTGTAAATTACACAATTCGCCCTCAAATGACAAAACGTTCTGAGTGAAGTTAGGTCAAAGTTTTAAATGGAAGTTTGCATCTGGGGACACTAGTATTGTCAGGACCTGAAATATAAATAGCAGCCCTCGTAAGCGCCTCGAAAATGATTTTTTGAATTTTTTTCCTCATGCTTAAAGCTATTGGAAAATCGATGGGACAATATCGATTGCTAAATCGACCCGCCCTACTCCACATCCTTTTGACCGTGAAGTGCCAAAATTGATATCAGCATAAGCGGATCCTTGGACGCAAGCCATTTGAAGATTATGGTGCTAAAAAGATAAGCCTGCTTTTAGTCGGTACACCATATCGAAGTAGCTGACATTTCAAGCTAAGTAACGACTTAACGTGAAGGAAAGCAATTTTCAGTTCTTAACAGGAAAAGAAAAAAAATTATAAATTAAATAAACTAATATAAATTAGTATCAAGAAAAATAAAAAAACTCCTAAATATTGTACATTAACTATAAGGCACTAAACTGCTTCATTTTACATTTAGACATGTCCATAGAATCTTTAACATTTTCCCGCTACGATCGATGTGGCAACTCTGTTTTGTCTGTGTTTATTCCATGCTTACCTTATACAATGAACTTTCAATTTCCGCCTGGCCAATATTGCGACGCGTAGCACTCGTTGTTGTTGTTGGCGTTGAACATCCGGTATCGGTGGAGGCCTTTTTCGGCAATTGCTTTGAGGGGGTGCCCGGCTGAGGGGTTGATGTACCACTGGGCTGTTTGGTTTTTTCCGAGTCCGATGATATGGAAGCGGAAGCAGCTGCTGCCGCTGTGGGATACTGCGCTTGTCCTCCGGCTACCGTTTCGGCAAATGTGCGATTATTATCCTGAGTGGGACTTAAGGCACCCCACATGTTGAAACTCAGTTTGGCCAAACGCACTTGTTCCACAACATAGGGCAGGGCAGACTCGCGAAGATTCCCTATGATTTGGCGGGAAATCAAGAGACCGGCCAGTTGCTGTAAGGCAAGATTAAAAAAGGAGATGTTTAAAATGTTCAATGTTACTTTGCAGATAATGGTTTTTCCAATATATTTACCTCCTTTAATTTCTCTTCATCTCTTAGGTAGAAGGCTATATAGAAAAGCGATAGAAACGAGTTGACAAATTGGAACAAAGCCACTTTGGCTATCAAATGATTTTCGTATTTCGATTGTAAACGATAATTTTCTGCCCATGAAACCAAAAAAAAAGAAATACAGAAAATATGCAAATTATATTATTAGCCCATCTCCTATTATCCTTTATTATCCTTTGGTGGCATACCTTTATCATTTAGCCATACCGCCAACTTGTAGTATGCCTCATCCATAAGGGTTATAGCACCGGCTAGTAAAACTTTGGGTATGACACTCAAACAGCAGAGGACACCAGTTTCCGGCAGCTTTGAATCCCACCAATCCTGCGGAAAAGGGAGAAAAAAAAATAAATCAAAAATTAATTATGATCTACGGTCGAACATAGAAAATCAAAGCGGCCTTAATTTCAAGCTTATTTAAACAGGTTTTTCATGGTATCCTTTATGGTAATTTTTTCCACCCATCATCCTAAGTGTACTCTTCATTTCTATTCTTTGTGCCTTCCTTCATGCTACTCTTATTAACTGGCAAAGGAGCAGATCATGGACATACTGAATGATTCATTCAAGAAAGGCTTATCTGCATTTAATAATTTTTAATTGTGCTTTTTGCTTTGCCTTGAAAACAGAGGATAGTGGAGTGTATTGTATTGGAATTTTCATTATAGGATAATTAAAGGATGTGGGAGAAAGTTATCAACCGACACTAGTTTTACAAGATACGCATAGTTCTTTCTTTACTGAGGTCCTTTTGTAGTAGATATGCCTTCTATTATTTTACTTTGCTGGTATATTGTCTGTAATGAGGGAGGCTTTTTTTGTTTGTAAATAGTTTAATAGAGATATACTTGTTAAGAGCATTCGTAACAAGGTACGCAGAGAGAAGAAACCCGTTGCAAATCGGTTAGAGCTACAAAAATTCGGTTGGATTAACACACTTTCTTTTGCAATCACCAACTTTCCATGGTATTGGTGCTTGCATCATAAGATGGTCTCAACGATACTATTACGGAACTCAGAGTCAATAAATCGGTTATACTAGCCGATTTGGTATATCTATTAGTTGCCTTAACCGCCTGTTATGGTGCCAATTATTCGTAAGGACAACTGATTAAAATATTTGAAGTAACTAAACCTCGCGTAATTCTCTGTTTTATAAAATAATATTTGTTTTCCCAAAATCTAAATTTTATTCCTATAACAATTTATCGTTTCTACACACCGAGAACACATTCGTTGCCACAACCGAATTTGTTGCCAACCAAATGTTTGTGGTTACACGTATTATCCAGGTATTCCATTGCTGCCACCGAATGTTAATTGGGTTCATGGCAATTTTCAGTAGAGGCAACTGACCCCATCGGTTGAGTAGGCAAAATATCGTTAACCCAAACCTGTTAAGGTGGTTATTGAAACTGAATTTTTACATATATTGGCTGTTGTTACATATAATTGGTAAAAAGTACTTTGTGAATTGGGTTGTCATAACTACGAACGTTTGTTAACTGGACCAACTGATGGTCATTTTTTTTTGAATATGGTTCATATGACCGAAATAATAAATCTAAGTGAGTTTGCAGGTACAAGTGGACCGATTTTCTGCATCAAATTGGTGTAGTGGGTCATAAAGTGAAATTTCGGTTTAAAGTGTTCGAAGAAATTTGAAGAAACAGCTCACTATGATTGAAATACCTAAGCAAGTTAACAATTTTAACGGAATGTTTTTTCTATATAAGATGTCTTTAATTTCTCTTAGTGTTTTTATCAATTTCCACTCGACACAATCTATTATTAAATCTCTGTTTAATACGTGGGTTGCTATTAATAATTCGGGTCCGGCCATAAAAACACTATAATTTATCATTGGAAATGGTTTTAATTTTTTTCAAAATATTCTCCTTTAAGATCAATAGAGGGAGGGCTGCTATATATATTACTGGCCTAATAATGAAAATGCAAATATTTATCATCAAAAATGGTTTAAATGTTTTTCAAAGTGTTCTCCAACATGATTTATACACTTTTGCATGCGTTCAAACCACTTATCGAAGCACTTTTTCCACTCCGATTCAGACACCTCCAAAGCATGATTTTTGAACGCTTCAGCAGCATCTTCTGGCGACGAAAATCGTTGACCACGCATTTTTTTCTTTACGTGCGGGAATAAAAGGAAGTCATTGGGTACCATATCAGGGCTGTACGGCGGATGACCCATCAAATCGAAGTTTTGGCCGGTCGATCAATCGAAGTTGAGCCGATGTGTGAGAGCTCGCATTGTCATGGTGCACAATGATTCGTCTTCTCTTGTTCCTTTTTCAAATTTCTCCGAAAAGTTCAGGCAAACAAATTGTGGTGTACTACTCAAAATTGACCTCTTACGTTGCTCAAGCGGAACAGTCGCCACATGACCAGTTTTGCCGAAGAAACAGGCGACAATTTGCTTCGAAGTGTTTCTTCCACGAACAACTTTCCTTGGATTTGGCTCGTCTTCGAAGATCCACACGGTCGATTGCTGTTTTGTTTCAGGCTCATACGCATAGATCCATGATTCGTCACCTGTGACGATCTTATAAACGTCTTTTGAAGCACCGCGATCGTATTTTTTTCAAAATTTCTTTGCACCAATAGGCACGAGCATTTTTTTGAGCGATTGTCAAATTGTGCGCGATCCAAAGAAAACAAACCTTTTTTACGGACAGGTGTTCATATAGAATATATGCTAGTGGAAGAAATGCCCACGGATGCCTTTATCTCACGGCATGTCACATGACGATCTTGGATTTCCTTTATTTTGACAAATTGATTTTTTTCAAGTCACTGTAAACAACACAAATGATGGTCGTACGTCAAAACGTTCTAAGTACGTTTATGCTAAAAATGTCAAGCTTTCCAATGAAAATGTCAGATGGCGCCAGGTAACACCCTCGTATATCCGTACGAGTTTGTGCTAAAGCATAAATGGTAACAACTCTGTGCTGAAATGATAAGTCGGAGATTAAGGTTTTCACCAAAAAGGCTTCTTTTCCGACGAAACCCTGTTAACTGCGGTGCGTTTTATGGCATGGCGGTCTCATCGAAACTATATTTTTTTGTAGGAGACACCGTTTTCGTCATTGGTCATCAGTATAAGGCGATGCTAAACAACCTTCTGCTTTAAGAGCAAAATAACGTGGCTATAGCCGAACTGAGTTCCAATAATACGGCCAATCATTCTGATTAATGCCAGTTTTACACGATCACTATTATGGCTTCACGCAGAAAAAAAGTATGGTTGTGGTGACAATATTCGAAGAGGGTAATACTATTGTTGGGTATATGGTTGTGGTACAACAATATTATGATCCTCACAACAATAGTATGATTCAAATACAACCATACTATGATCCTCACAACTATAGTATGATTCACAGTCAACCATAATATGATCCCCACAACCATAGTATGACTCACACTCAATCATACTATGATCTCCACAACCATAGTATGATCCTCACAACCATAGTATGTTTCACATACAACCTTAGTTTGATACACACGCAACCATGTTATGATCCCTACAACCATAGTATGATCACACACAAATTTACTATGATCTCCAATTTAATTTATTAGAATTTGTTTAAGTTGGCCCCAATAGATTTGAATTAGAAAATTATTCAAAAAAAAATCAATAAATTCAAAATAATAGGAGTGATTTATTTCGCAGTAGAAATAATAAGTTTAAATAATCGTAAGCGTTTTTATTAAAAAAGCAGCTTGTTTAAAAAATTTTAATCGATAAAAAAGTACTATTATTGCATTAGATCCGTACCAATAACATTTGTTCTTAAAAGCACATTTAAATGAAGAAAAATTACCGGATAATTGCCGTAATCATTTTATTGTTAACATAAAACGCAAAACACAATACTTTTGTCGCACCAACCATGTTTATATTGTTGCTATAAC
Source organism: Hydrotaea diabolus (assembly GCA_963513945.1). Lineage (NCBI taxonomy): Eukaryota > Metazoa > Arthropoda > Insecta > Diptera > Muscidae > Hydrotaea > Hydrotaea diabolus. The sequence continues at coordinate 41,602,437 of OY740717.1, read as the reverse complement.
CATATTTTCATTTTTAAATTTGGCAATAATACTATTGTTATATTTATACTATATTAATGTTGCAGCAACTAAACTATTGTCAAAACTAAATTCAGTTAACAATGCTATGGTCGCGACGAACATACTTTTATTGCGGGGAACATACTTTTATTGCCGTGACCATGTAGTAACCATCTTTTTTCTCTGCGTGTTGAAACACGGTGCTCCATAGCACTGTATTGAGCTAAAATGCGACTACCAACACTCCTGCAGATAAGCTGGAGGGACCAATTTACGAATTAGCTGATTTTATTAACCTCTTTGTGAGGGGTTAAAAATATAAAAAATATATTTGCATGCAAAAATATTTTTGTTTTCTCCGTGGAGGTACCCGAATTAAAGCCGGTTTTATTACAAACTCAAATATGGATTTATTTTGTAGATCCGCTTGGGACAAATAAGCCCAAGGGTTTACGGCCCACAAATAACGGCCCACTTTAAAGCACGGTGAGGATATACTTAGGTTCGGTCGCCGAACTTAAGTAAGTTTTTACTTACATTGCCTGTAACATAAATATTTTAGTACATTTTTTTATGAATAATTTTGTCGTAAAAACAAGTTTTTGAAGAGTTTACGGCAACGATTTGTAGTTGTTCCCTTTACGGCCATTACATACTTTCTAGCCTTACCATCCCATTAAGGAACAAATAGAACACTTCTCCCAAATCAGTGAGCTATGCACAATACTTATATAATCCTAATACTCGTGAACAAATACCCTTTACTAAGCGACCACCAATCAAACACGCCTAATGTATCCATTGCAAATGTGTAAATGTGTGCATAACAATTAGTAAAACAACAAGGACCCTTTGAAGAGTCGTGAGCGAAAGCGCACAAAAGTACGGGTGGGTGAACCCTTCACTTGGTATTATGTGCGTATTTAGTTGCCATTAATTACAGTAATTTTTTCAAAGCATTAAAGCAATGACCCCGTTAAAAATAATATAAGTGGGAGTGTTAATAAAAACATATGAACACGAACGCAATTCACTCAAACGAATACAAAAGCACTTATTCCTATAAAAGTATTTACCCATAAACATATAATATTAACGGTAGCAATGCAGTTGCGGGAATGTTAAGGCCTTCACTTAGGTGACCTGTATAATAGGCATACATATTGAGAATTTTAAATTAATTTTTTTTCCAATATGTGATAGTGGCTCCTTAACTTTTTCAAAAGTTGACAAATCTTATATTATAAGTTGCCTTAAAATTTATGTTCGCTTTCCTACTGATATTATGCCAATATCAATGAGGATATTATTCTTTTTCTTTTTCTACCTGTACACATCATTGTTCCACTTATACAGGGTGGAGCGCGGTAATTTGCTTTTTTAAACTACAGGATGTGGCGGCACTGTTGAAGAGAGTGGAGAGTGTACGTGGGTTATAGTGGCTGACGGGAGATTTGTATTCGTCTGCCTTTCAGTTGCCATCATGCAGTGGACACGTGAGGAAGGTAATTTTGTGTTGAAGCGTATTTTTCAAATGCGCACTCGATCACTGCAGTGTAGCGTGCTTGTCGTTTACGATTCGCTGTTCCCCCACGCGGACGTGTTCCTGGACGACAATCAATTGTAAATTGGGTAAATTCATTGAGAACAGCAGGGAATTTGATATGCGTACGAAGGAGACCTTAGAGAAGAATTACATCAAAACAAAACATCGAGAGAGTTAGAACAGCAGTACTGCAATCTCCGAAACGCTGTGCTCGAAAGCATTCACTTGCTTTTGGCCTTTCCTGGATTTGTTTCAGCCGGCTCTTGAGGCAATGCAATAAGAGGATACATGGTTGCAACAGGATGGTGCCACTGCACACACAGCGAGGGTTGTTATGCATTTTTTGAGGCAAATGTTTCCTTGACGGCTTATCTCGTTGAGGGGTGATGTGAACTAGACGGCACTCTTACCAGACTTAGCCTCATGCGATTTTTTCCTTTAGGGTTATCTGAAGTCGAAGGTGTATATCAACCGTCCCAACACCTTGGATGACCTAATTAACAATATCGAGGCTGAAATTGGCAGAATACCAGTTGACATGCTTGTTAGAGTTCATGAAAACTTCAGAAAACGTATGCAGCAGTGTGTGGCTAGCGAAGGTCGGCATTTGCCAGATACACTATTTAAAACCATGTAATTTAAAAATTCCCTTACTGTTGTTAAAGTTCATAATTTTTTTATTTCATTCCCAAGTAAGCAAGTAACCGCGCTCCACCCTGTACATGGGGGCAGATAGAAGGGCATAACATCAAGTTTTGAAAATATCTGACAGTCTTACACTGTCAGTCCTACTATAGAAAGATAATTACAAATTATTTTTATACCCTCCAGCTTACACTGAAAGAATTATGTTCTTAATATTTACGGAAAATTCTTATTATGTTCTTCGTTCTTTTCTCGACGAAGTTTTTTTGTACATTTCGTGTATTTTAAAAAAAAAAGTTTTTACGAACCTACAAAAGCTTCTTAAAAGTTTCGTCATTTTCCTTCATATGTTTTACGAAAATGTTGTTATACGAAGGCTGCTATATATATTTCTGGCTTAATAATGAAAATGCGAATATTTATCATCAAAAATGGTTTTATTGTTTTTTAAAGTATTCTCCAGCATGATTTTTACACTTTTGCATGCGCTCAAATCAATTGTCGAGGCACTTTTTCCACTCCGATTGAGACACCTCCAAAATATGGTTTTTGAATGCTTCAACACCACGAAAATCGTTTACACTTTTTTTTTCTCGATGTGCGGGAATAAAAAGAAGTCATTGGGCGCCAAGTCAGGGTCGTAAGGCGGATGAACCATCAATTCGACGTTTTGGCCGGTCAAAAAGGCGCTGGTGTGAGCCAATGTGTGAGAGCTCGAATTGTCATGGTGCAATGATTCGTCTTCTCCTTTTCGTTTTTCGGATTTCTTCGAAGACTTCAGGCAAACAAATTGTGGTGTACCACTCAGAATTGACCATCCCACGTTGCTCAAGCGGAACAGTAGCCACATGGCCAGTTTTGCCGAAGAAACAGGCGACCATTTGATTCGAAGTGCTTCTTCCACGAACAAATTTCGTTGGATTTGGCTCGTCTCTAAAGACCCACGCGGTCGATTGCTGTTTTGGTTCGGGCTCATACGCATAGATCTATGATTCGTCACCTGTGACGATCTTATAAATGTCTTTTGAAGCACCGCGATCGTATTTTTTCAAAATTTCTTTTCACCAATCGATACGAGCCGTTTTTTGAGCGATTGTAAAATTGTGCGGGATCCAACGAGAACAAACCTTTTTTACGGCCAAGTGTTCATGCAATATCGAAATATGATGGTGGAAGAAATGCCCAAGAATGCCTATATCTCAAGGTATGTTACATTAAGATCTTGCATTATCAGTTCACGCACGGCTTCAATGTTCTCTGACACAACGGCCGTTTTTGGACGACCTTTACAACCTTCGTCTTTGAGCGAGCGTCGGTCACGATTGAATTCATTAAACCAGTTTTTCACAGTGCTATAGGATGGTGCTTCATCGCCATACAAAGAGTTTATCGATGCACTCTTGTCGTGATAATCGACGTCGAAAGTTGTGAAAAATGATTGCACGAAAATGTTCACGAGTTAATTCCATTTTTTTTGCCAAATTGATTTTTTCAAGTCACTGTAAACAACACAAATGATGGTCGTACGTCAAAACGTTTTGAGTACGTTTGTGCTAAAAAATGTCAAACTTTCCAATGGAAATGTCAGATGGCGTCAGACAACACTTAGTGTTGCATAGGCCATTAGTAGGATACTGATATAATGACCATATTATTTTTTTTACCAGCAGATCATGTACACATCACTGTTCCCCTCATACATGGCGGCATATAGAAGGGCATAACTTTGAGTTTTGCAAATATCTGGCAGTCTTACAATGTCTGTCCTACTATAGAAAGGTAATCAAAAATTATTTTTATACCCACCATCATATACTGAAAGAATTATATTCGTACTATTTACGAAAAAAATATCTTATGCCTTTCGTACATTCTTCGTATTATTGACGAAGTTTTTTTTCTACATTACGGAATTACGAGCCGGCTTCTCAAAGCAGCTTCTTAAGAGTATCGTAATCTTTCCTTCATATGTTTTACGAAAATGTTCTTATACTGTGTTAGGTCATCGGAAAAACCTTATTCGTAAAAACAATAATTAGGAATTTATACAAACTTAAAACAGTAATATAAAGTGCCCTCCTTTTTCGTATAGAGGCCACTAGAAAATATTAAAAAAATATGATTTAAATTTATGCTTCAGTCCAAAGCACCGCGCTTTATTAAGTCAACTTTCAACTGCGATTTTTAATATAAAATTGGAACGCTTGGGATTATTATAAATTGTCATTTAAATATTAATAATAAAAGGGTTTTTTTTTAGATGTGTGGTTTTCAATCTGGCTACACCTTTTTCGGAGTTGGTTATTTTTGACAGCTGTCACTTGATTTTGGCTCAGTTTGGTTTACCATTTCATAATGAATAGACTTACTCCGAAATCATTTTTAAAACATGATGCTTATCTTTATAATAAAGCTAAATTCGTGGCCAGAAGATTAAATTATATGCGTTTTGTTTTTTTTTTTATATAGGGGGTTCGCAGATCGATCAATATAAAATCATGGTGATTTTGGAAGTGGCGTTAACAAGGTATATATTTTCTATTCCTTGGCAAAAGGCTATAACCGATATGTCGGTTCATGACGGATTTTTACTTTAAAAAAACCAGACAGCAGTTTTTTTTCCAAAAAACACGGTTTGGAAAAAAAGACAAAAATGCCGGTGTTGTGAAAACCCATTTTTTTAGACACTTTCATTATTATGTATTTTTTGTAATTATAATATTTAATTTATTATTACTAATTTTTTTGTTTAAATTTTATATATTTTTTTTAAAAACTTTTTAATGTTTTTAAAAATGGTTAAATTTTTTAAAAAAATTTAAATAAGTTTTAAAAAAAATTCAATTTTTCTGAACCTTTTTAAATGCTTTAGTAAAATTAATATCTTTTTTAAAAATTTAAATGTTTTTAAATATTCAGTCTTTGTTCAATCCCCTCTCCCGCCCCCACCAAAAAAAATTAAAACATGAAAAAAGGTTAAAGTTGTCATTTATGCGATTATATAAAAGAGCTTAATAAACTTTTTGAGCAAAAACATTTCTTTTAAGGTTCGTATATGTGACGCGCAAAATATAAAGGGACCTAAGGTTAAAACCCAGTTTTGTCCAGGAGAGCCATTTGCGCTTAGAATCGTCGACTTCACTATCATAAAACGCCCATATCTCTGGGAGGGAACACTTTTGGGACATGGGATCGGTCTCATTCAATGCTCAGATGTTGTCCACATCAAAAAAAGAAAAACAAATGAAGATTGATTTTTTTACCCTTAGGTCCCTTTCTCTATGCGCTTAAATATTCAGAACTACGTGCTAAGTGTCTACTTAAGGCTTCAATAATCTACAATATTGCATCTAAGAAAATGAATGTGAACAAATGTATCTTGTAAGAAATTCTTCGAATTTGTAGTGAAGACAGACTGTTTTCGTAAAGAACGCACAATCGCCTGAACACGATTTTGACTTACAATAAAATAAATCTATTCTCAATATATTTTATCACTATATCTCTGTTCTCTCAGAGACACAGGGTATTGCAATGGGCCAACTGTTCTCTGAGTGAACTCGCTGCCCTTGGGGGCTTGCAACACTTTCAACCCAACCTATTGGGCCTTTTCCGTTCTGGCCTTTCCTTCGTATGGAATGTAGTTTGTATTTGAAGGACATATCCACTTACTGACTGCCTTTGTGGGCCTGTTAACAGGCATACAAACCTTCTCATTTCGTTGTTTCAAATTCAACAATTGATTGTGGTTGTATGAGTAAAGGTGTATACGAGTCCTTATAGCAACTGTTCCATATCAAATCGAACGAATTGTATTAGAAATGTACCCTATAACCTATACAGTTTAAGGTGGTGTTTTAGTTTAGTCAAGGTGGTGGTCGCAAATATAAGTCGAAACGATTAAAAAGTCCTTGTATTCGTGAGATATACAGGGCGGTTCATTCACGATTAGACAAATTTCACCAGCATATTCATAGGCTCATTTCATGAAAATATGTCTATCTACGACCATGCCCTAAAATGCAAGGGGGCGAAATGACAGCAGTTTCGAAGTGGTGGTCAGAGGGAACTTGGGTAAAATTGCTAAGTTCTGAAATATTGGTAGCATTATTTTTTTTTTTTAACAATAGCCTTTCCAAAATTACCTAAACTACCACCATAGATACTACCGCTCCATAGTTATGACTATTTGAATGAAATGCAATTTTTTTAAAGCAAAATAACAGCATTTATTTGTTTTTAAGTTAACACAGAAAACAATTTGCATATCAAAAATTCGACCACTGGTTCAGAACTTTTTTTTTACCCTAGTACCCTCCGACCACCAATCCGAAAATGTTCAAAACGCTGCCATTTCGCCCCCTTTCATTTTGCGACATGGTCGTAGATGGACATATTTTCATGAAATGAGCGAAGGAATACGCTGGTGAAAGTTGTCCAGTCATAAATGAATTACCCTGTATTCTACGAGAAGTTTTTAGACGCACTGAATGTCGCACTGAATGTCGCACTGAAGAAAGTTGTATGACCTGTTAACCGACATCAACGAAGTTAGGCGCCTTAATCTTTAACGATTGGCCTGGCTGGAAAAATCATCGTACTGTAAATCTTCGAGGGCAAGTTCAAAAGTGCATGCAAAAAGGTTCGTTTCTTTCGGCTTAAAAATTAATTAATAAAATGTAAAAAAACCAAAAAAAATCCCAGTTAAGTTTCCTATGGAATGACTCGTATTCATTTGTATGCAAATGTCATTGGAACAAACACCGTAGACACCTAAAAGTATACTCTTAGTTTGAAATGAAATGAAAAAAAACCTACTACTCGTGAACTGTGTCGCTCTATAAAACTTTATGATTATTTTTTTGTGTTGTTCGAGTCAGTGTCCTGCCACAAGCAACGAGTCAATGTCCTTTTTACTCTGTAATAGCCATATCACAATTGGTGCGGGAGACTGAAAACTATAAACAACAAGTGGAAAAAGCAATTAATAAAAAATAAAAGTTTATTAAAAGACAGACGGTTAAAAAATGTAGACACACGGGGACATTGCCATTGTTGCGCTGATGTCAAACAAAATGTGTAACTAAAGGGTGTTTTTTATTGGGGTATAGAACTTTAAGTTGGCATCACTTTTTTAACTGGCGGCCATTTTGTCAGCTGTCAAGTGATTAATATTTAGTTTGGTTTGCCATTTCATCATGAACAGGTTGACAAAAGAACAACGCTTGCAAAATGGGCCGAAAATGAGATTCATCTCGATGCTGATTTTCATCACAAAATTTTGTTCAGTGATGAGGCTCATTTTTGGTTGAATGGCTACGTCAACAAGCAACATTGCCGCATTTGGAGTGAAGAGAATCCACATGAGACCCTTGAGACGCCATTACATCCACAAAAACTGACTGTTTGGTGTGCTCTATGAGCTGGTGGAGTCATTGGGCCATACTTCTTCCGAAATAATGCTTTAGAGTCAGTTACCGTTAATGGAGACCGGTATAGAGCCATGATAACCGACTATTTTGTTCCCGAATTGGATGGCATGAATGTGGATGAGTTGTGGTTCCAACAAGACGGCGCTACATGCCACACAGCGCACGTCACAATCGAATTATTGAAGGAAACATTCGATGAGCGCATAATTTCGCGGAATGGACCTGTCAATTGGCCACCAAGATCGTGTGATTTGACACCATTGAATTATTTTCTTTGGGGATATGTGAAGTCGCTCGTCTTCGCCAACAAACCAGAAACGTTAGGGGACTTGGAAGCCAACATTCGTGGCGTTATTGCCAACATACGGCCCCATATGCTCGAAAAAGTGATTGAAAATTGGACCTGTAGAATAGGCTTTATTCGAGCCAGCCGCGGCGGCCACATGCCCGAAATCATATTTAAACATTAATGGCATAAAATTATCCTTCCAATAAAGCCAAATTGATGGACATTAAAACGATTTTCTTGTGTTTTATTTCAATTCGAAGTTCTATACCTCAATAAAAAACACCCTTTATAAGTATATGTGACAGAGCATAGAGAAAGGGACCTAAGGGTAAAAAAATCAATTTTCATTTTTTTTCTTTTTTTGATGTGGACAACATCTGAGCATCGAATAAGAGACCGATCCCATGCCCCAAAAGTGTTCCCTCCTAGAGATAAGCGCGTTTTATGAAAGTGAAGTCGACGAATCTAAGCGCAAATAGAAAGGGACCTAGTCTTTAAAATGGCTCTCCTGAACAAAACTGGTTTTTAACCTTCGGTCCCTTTCTATTTTGCGCGTCACATATGCGAATTCGGACTGGCCTAAAGTTAAAGTTAAAATATTAAAGCGAAATCATGGTTTGATGTGGCTCATCTGTGAGAGAAGCTTAAAAGAGATTTTCTGTTGTGTTTTAGAAGGATTATCAAAAAAAAGGGGCAATATCCTGATACCTTCCTTATTTTATAAACTCAGGCGATTTTACGAGCAAAGATTATTATACGAGGGTTGCTATTTATATATCGGTTCCTGACAATACTAGTGTTCCCAGATGCAAACTGGAACTTTTATTGAAAACTTTGACATTTTTTAGCATAACTTCACTCAGAACGTTTTGTCATTTGAGGGTGATTTGTTTTATTTACAGTGTGTTGAAAAAATCTTCTCAGTCAAAAAATGGAATTATCCCGTGAACATTTTTGTGGGATGATTTTTTACGATTTTCGGCGTGGGTTATCAGGACAAGAGTATTGAAATCGACTTTTGGCAATGAAGCAACATCAACAACCACTGTTAATCGCTGGTACCAAGAGTTCAGTCTCGGACGCCATTCGCTCCAGGATGAATTTCGTGAAGGACGTCCAACTTCGGTCACTTTGCCAGAAACCATCGCTGCTGAGCGTGAACTGATTAAGCAAGACCAACATATGACATACCGTAAGATTGGTGCATCCTTGAGCATTAGTATGACAAGCACCAATAAGCTAAAGCATGTTCATTAGGCCGTGAAAGAAGTTTGCTCTCGTTGCATCTCACATAATTTGACGAATGCTTAAAGGCTCGTATGGATGGTTGCAAAGAGATGTTGAAAAAGTATAACTGCGGTAGCTCAAAGGCATGTATAACATTGTCACAGGTGACGAATCGTGGATCTATGCATATGAACCCGAAAAAACAGCTTTTGACCGTATGGGTCTTTCAAGACGAGCCAAATCTAACAAAAGTTGTTCGAGGAAGAATTACTTCAATGCAAATAATTGTGTTTTTTTCAGTATAACCGGCCATGTTGCCACGGTGGCATGTCGGATGGTCAATTCTGAGTGATATACAACCATCAGTTTGCCAACAGTGTTCGAAGAAATGAGGAAAGATAATAAGATTAGAGGGATCATTTTGCATCACGACAATGAGAGTTCTCATACATCAGCTGAAACGATGAGCTATTTGAGCACTCAAGATGTCGAATTGATGGGCCATCCACCTTACAGCCCTGACTTCTGGCACCCAATTACTTCTTCTTATTCCCTAGAATCAAAAAAAAAGTGCGCGGTCAACGTTTGTGAATCGCCCGAAGCTGCTGTTGAAGCGTTCAAAAATCATGTTTTGGAGGTGTCTCAATCGGAGTGGAAAAAGTGCTTCGAAAATTGGTTTGTGCGCATGCCTATTGATCTTAAAGGAGAATATTTTAAAAAACAATAAAACCATTTCCAATTACAAATTATTGTGTTGTGTTATTGCCGGACCCGAAATATAATTAGCAACCCTTAATAGAGTCTTGAACAAACTTTTCCCCCAATCAGGTCGATACTAGTATGTTATCGTCACCCAGAAGGTTCGTTGTCGCTTTGAAACATTTAACAAAAGGCTCGCCTACTGTCATTTTTTTTGGGGTAGAAATAAAAATTAAAAACTGGTAAATGATTTATCTAAAGTAGTGTGCCAAAGATCGAATAACTATATTTTCCCGACTTACCATGCGGTTTAAAGAACTAATTACTTTTTCGTTTATATATTTTTTTATTTCTTTTTTGTCAGATTATATAAAAAACACTTTTGTCAGATTATATAATTATAAAAAATAATGGATAGTTTCACAACTGAACAAAGAACCGGAATAATAGAATTTTATTAATTAAATCAGCGATCAATTATATTAACGCAACGAGCATCTCATTTTCATTTAAATGGCTTTATTGTTAATAAGCCGAACTGTAGGTTCAGGGGTTCTGAAAATCCTAGAGCCATTCATCAACGCGAATTGCACCTTATTAGGTGTGCGGTAAGGTGTGGGATCACATCTGTAAATACCATTGGGCCTTACTTCTTCGAGAATGAAGATGGAAGTGCTGTACCCGTAAATGGAGAGCGGTATCGGTTTATAATAGAAAATTTGTTACGTCGTGCTCTTGAAGACATACCTGAGATGTGGATGTTCAGCAGGACGGAACCATGTCGACACTGCCCGAGACACAATGGCACTTATAAGTCAAATTTTTGGAGAGCGAATAATTTCCAGAAATTCGGAAATTATTTGGCCAGCGCGATCGCCAGCATTTCAGCTCCCTACTATTTTGTTTGGGGTTATTTAAAGGAGCGAGTTTGTGTGAACAAGCCCGAGACAATCCTTCAACGCAAGGCTAACATTGTTGCAGTCACAAATTTTGAAAAATGTAATGAAAAATGCTCCAAAACGAGCCCATCATTGCAATGCTGAAAACGGGGGTCATTTAAGTGACATTGTTTTCATTTTAAGTGTAAAAAAATTTCCTTTTTGTTTACTCGTATTATATTATCTAAGAAAAAAATGAACAATTTATAAGCGAAAAAGTTATTAAAGTTTTTAACCCCATGGTAACTTTTGGCCCACCATGTAGATGTAGTTAATAAAACCTACCTGCAGCTAATCAAGGGAATAGTGTTTAATGCGCCCATCTACTCATATGCAGGGCGAAGATATGGTTGATATAAGACCATGGCAACAATTACTATTACGAGGGCGGTTCGGAAACTTCTTAGCCTAGCACAAAAAGCGCGGTATAAACAGAAAAAAGTTAAGTGTTTTGAAAACTTCTATCTCTGCTATGAACACATGTTAAATGTTTCGATCTAGAAACTCCTTCATATAGAAACAGGTGTTCACAAAAGACGCATCCGCGATTTTTTTACAATGGAAAAATTAGAAATGCGTGGTGTCATTAAATATTTACATAAAAAAGGTTTATCGGGACAAGAAATTCATAATGATATGGTGAATGTGTTAGGTGAAAGTGCTCCTTCATATGCAACAGTAAAAAATTGGATTGCTGAATTTAAACGTGGTCGTACAAGCATTGAAGATGAACCACGTCCAAAACAGCAACAACAACAGAAATTGTAGCCAAAGTGCATGATATGGTATTAAATGTTCGACGAATAAAAGTGCGTGAAATAGCTAATATCTTGGGCATCTCAAATGATCGAGTCCATTTAATTTTGCATGAAGAACTACAGATGAAAAAGCTTTCTGCAAGATGGGTGCCGCACTTGTTAACAGTCGACCAAAAACGCATAAGAATGAACATTTCTCAAGCTTGTTTGGATCGTTTTCAGCGAAATAAAATGGATTTTAAGCATCGTTTCATAACTGTTGATGAGACATGGATCCACCACTATACTCCAGAGACAAAAGAACAATCCAAACAATGGACTGAAGCTGGAGGAAGTGCCCCAAAGAAGGCAAAGACAATTCAATCGGCTGGTAAGGTTATGGCAACGGTTTTTTTGGGACTTCAAAGGTATTTTATTGATCGACTAAATGCAAAAGGGTAAAACAATAAATTCAGAGACCTATTGCGAACTTTTAGATCAATTAAATGTAGAAATTTGAGAAAAACGTCCTGGCTTACAACACAAAAAAAATAATTTTTCATCGAGACAACGCACCAGCGCACAAGAGTGTTTTAACAATGGCTAAAATCAACGAATTAAAGTACGAGTTGCTTGACCACCCACCTTATTCTCCTGATTTAGCTCCCAGTGACTTTTACCTGTTCCCAAATCTAATAAAATTCCTTGCTGGCAAGCGTTTTTAATCAAGGGATAGAATTGCTAGATAAGCGTTGGACTAAGTGTATTGAAGTTTCAGGAGATTATATTAAAAAATAAAAATATTTTAGAAAAACTAACTATTCTCTTTCATAGATAGGCTAAGAACTTTCCGAACCGCCCTCGTATTTTCCACATTGAACAGGGATTAACTGGCTCGAGACATATTGCAGCTATTATCGCGATTTCGTGTCCCTGACTACCTTAATGAGAAAGCTATTCCTATTACTCTTGTCGGCTCATGCGTAACTAAACAAACCGTTCTTCCTATCATGAATTGTAAATTATTACGATTTGAGGCATTAAAACAAACTATCATTAAAAATATCTCTCTTTAAAGGACCTTTAAGGGCACTGTGTAAGTTTTTAAAATAATATACAGAAATACACACTTTAATTATTAAGCTGCACAGAAAAACCCCAAAATAGATAATAAGGGAATTCATTACCGCTCTATGAAACTTTAAATATAAAGACATTTCCTAAATCGACCTTAAACTCAGGGAGGACCTGGTAATCTTAAATCCTCCACTGCTGACCTTTTAGGCTACAACACCCAAGTGCCAAGTAAAAGTCTTTTGTGCAGATGTCATTTGTGTAGTCATCATAACCGAGCAACTTAAGAAATGTGGATTGCTCCCGTTGGTCTTTAAAAATTCCCATCATAAATATTTTAGAATATTTGGCAGGAACCCACATATACCATGAGGTTTTAATGTTTTCGCTCTGTGTTTTTGGTGTTTGTCGAGTGACGACAGTGTCGTAGCTATGACCTTGAAACATTTATACTACAGATACACAGTATGCCAGTACATAAACATCCTCATATATTATGCATCAGCATGGCACATTTCGAATAAATGTTTTTCGGCTTTAAGGATAGCTACGTAGCTATAGCTATGGGGAGCCATATTAACAACATTGTTGCTGCCAGGCTTCTGTTTGTTGTTTTTGTATAAATCACTGTTTTCTCAGACATTTACACACTCCCCTGACAGAGGGTGCGAGGGCGGAGAGCAAAGATCTGTGTCCTGATCCCTGCCAATCCCCTTCGTATATGACGACTACGATTTAATGATGCCATTTTAGCACAGGAAGCTGTAACCTAAAATGTCGGCGCTACGTTTATCTGTGTGCTTTTAATGTATATCGGTGTGTGTAAAGTGTTATGCTCGTATATGTGTGTGTGCGTCTACTTTATAATGTTTTCGGATACAACCCAAAACCATAAATAAACAGTGGAAACATAATAAAAACGCCCAGAGGCGTTATTGAACAATCACCAATACACGCTCATATCATAAACATCATACAGCACGGGTTATGAGGAGACGCACACATACTCGTGCGTGTGTACAATGTAACCTGCACATGTACATTAGGGTGTAGTGGCAGAGCTTTCTTGGAGAATGGTAGCAACGGTTAGGTTCAAGGGGAGTGGCAACAACAAAAAGTATGACCTGGCCCTTAGAACATATCAAAATCTCCGAAAAATTTACTATTAAAAAACAACTACAAATACTATGGTCGGCATTGCCGACTATGATATATCCTATTCATAGGATTCCGCTCCTCTGTCTACGGCTTGAGTAAGATCGGACTATATGAAACACAGAACGACCCAATTTCAGCAGGGATAATTACACCGTGTAATCCCGCGACATGTACATTAGGTTGCAATGGAAGAGCTTACTTGCGGAATGGGGCAACAGTTATGTTTAGGAGGCGTGGCATCGAAAAAAGTATGACCTGGCCTTTAGAACAAATCAAAATATCAGAAAAATTTACTATTAAAAACACAAGTACAAATATTTACTATGGGCGGCATGGCCGACTATGAGATACCCTATACCCTACCCTACATAGGATTTCGTTGCTGTGTCTTCAGCTTGACTGTATGAAACACAGACCGACCCAATTTCCCCAAGGATAATTACTCAGTGCAACCAATCCCACGACTACCGGCTCTATGTACCGGATTGACCCGTAATAAACACTCTTCGGCCAGGGTCAGTTACCTCAACAGATTTTTTGTTTTTGTTTGTCAATTTTATTGTCACGGGATCAGCACTTCCCGGAATGCCTGCTCCAAATATTACTAGTCCGACCTCGGATCTGATCGTATTATCAGAACCGTGTACATGTATTATCAGAACCGTGTACGTCTGTCAGGTATAATCGATGCATGAAGTGGGTGCACCTCAGGAGCTGTTCAGGTCTGAACCACATTAGGGAGTATAGCGAAGCGGACTTTGTTGCCTCGTGCTAAATAAACGTAGTTCGCAATGGTTCTCTGGATTTGGTGTCATCATCGCCGTCTACACTTTCGTCGTCATCCAACTATGAGACAGTCTGTCTTGCAACAGCATCCTACACCACTAATTGCGATTGCCACCTCAGACAGTGCATCAATTTTTCAATGACCTACGCACAAATTGGGTAGGCCTTCGATACGTTCAGTCAGGCCACTCTATTCGAGGACATTAGAGAAACGTCACTTCGGTCTAGTTTGAAACGTTGGGTTGTAAACTATAAGTATATATGTAAACGCCAGTATTGTTGAATTTAGATACTGAAAGTCCAAGACCCGTAGCGTTAAACTGGGAGTTCCCCGGGATAGGGTGGTATCTTCAGCACTGTTAATTCTCTGCCTCTCTAAAATTCCTACAACACTAGATGGCGTTGAAATTGTGTCATACGCTAATGATTATACAATTCTAGCGTCAGGACCTAAAGTTGATGACTGTCACCTCACTGACTTAGCTCGCTTCTTCACTGCGAGGAATTTGAAAATATCCGCCTACAAATCATTATTCATACTGCTAAGTGCATTGATCGCAGAGGTGCTTCTGTGCCATAATGTGAAAGTCGATGCCGGCAACATCCCGACAACCAATTACCCCAAAATCCTTGGAGTCACACTGGGCAGCCTTTTTCGATACTCTGCACAAGCTACAGCTATCTGCGATAAGCTCAAAAGTAAGAACAAGGTTCTTAAGGCCCTAGCCGGCAGTACTTGGGGATTCGACAAAGAAAACTTGTTGACCTCTTACAAATCAATAGATCGGTCTGTAGTGAACTACGCAGTGCCGGTGTGGTCGGCGAATAAGAGTACGACGCAGTGGCGATCTTTCGATAGCCGGTTATACGCACCGGATCTACCCGAAGAAGGAATTCTTTGACCAAGGGCTGTCACACCGGAAGTATGTGCCGCTACTACAGCGACGCAGTTTAAGAAAATACAGACTTGCCTTAATGCCGCTCTGAGCACATCAAAAGGATGTCTCCTTATGTCTTCTGAGGATCATCTACATGAGTAGACGAAGGTCCTTACCGTGCGCAAACACAGTTTCCTCTGCCCAGGCGGATAAGGTACGATGTTCATGATCTAGAGAGAAAGAGGTCCAGCGGAACAAGAGAGAGCCTTTAGAGAAGTCGCAACAGTATCCAGCGTGAATGTAGTACTAGGGAAACAACCCCTGGAGATTTCACCAGAGGAGAAGACGCTACCTACGCTATGCTAATCCCACGACAGCCGGTTCTATTGACTGGAATTACCCAAAGAACAACTCTTTGGCCAAGGGCAGTAGACATATAACAAGAAGAGGATAGGAATTGAAATGTTAAGACAAGCTATCGCTGACTGTAAATGGTAATAAGTCAAAAGAGGAAAGGAATTGAAATGTTAAGACAAGCTATCGCTGACTGTTAATGGTAATAAGTCAAAAACTAAATATATCCCATATATTTTACGAGAAACATTTTGAGCAAGTGACATTGATCTTGGTGGCTGCACACTGCTTTTATTGCAATTTTGGAACCTTCATCAGAAAGCTTCGCAGCAATTGGAAAACTGAACTCTTAAAGACCAGGGTCTCACCAAAACTATAAAAACTTATGAAAACTACTACTATCTCACTTTTCTAGTTGACACTAAACAACGAAAACAAACCGAAAAACTTCAAACTTAAGACGATTTTTCCATGCCACTTTATTTATTTCATTACACCCTAGTGCACATCTGTACACTCAAATGTATGAAAGCGTGTTTGCCATTTGCTAATAAAATTAGCTGCAATGGTTGCCACGACATTCCCGAGAAAGGGGGAGACGTTAGGTTAGATGTGTTAATAAAGTTAAAGGGCAACTCACGGGAGGGACATTTAAATGGAAAACTTAAATGGGATAAAGTGGTCGTACATAAACGAGTAGTCATTTGAAACTTAATTATGGCGTACTAGCAAGGGCAAAATGCTTAAGAAGGTTAGAAATGATATGTAATAATAAAGAGTTTTTTTTAATAATCATTATTTCTAGCCGATAAAGGCAGCTTAATATAATTCCGTGTAATGGAAGAAACCCTTGTTATGACTAAAAGATAGTTGATTGTACCTTAAATTGTAGAACAAGAGGCTAGACGAAATTCGACCGTTGCTATTAAATTTCGGGTCCGGCAATAAAAACACTATAATTTATCATTCGAAATGGTTTTATTGTTTTTCAAAATATTCTCCTTTAAGACCAATACACTTTTGCATGCGCACAAACCAATTTTCACAAACTTTTTCCACTCCGATTGAGACACCTACAGGACATGATTTTAAAACGCTTCGGGCGATGAAAAACGTTGACCACACATTTTTTTTCTTGATTCTAGGGAATAAGAAGAAGTCATTGGGTGCCAAATCAGGGCTTTACAGTGGATGGTCCATCAATTCGACATCTTGAGTGTTCGAATAGCTCATCGTTTCAGCTGATGTGTGAGAGTTCGCATTGTAGTGATGCAAACTGATCCGTCTTCTCTTATTGTCTTTCCTCGTTTCTTCGAACACTGTTGGCAAACAGTGGTTGGTTGTATACCCCTCAGAATTGACCTCATACGTTTCACTAAAAGCACTGTGGCCGGTTATAGCGAAAAAAACGCAATCATTTGCTTCGATGTACTTTTTCCACGAACAACTTTTGCTGGATTTGAATCGTCTTAAAGGACCCATCGATTGCCGTTTTGTTTCGGGTTCCTATGCATAGATCCATGATTCGTCACCTGTGACAATGTCATATACTGCCTTTGAGCTACCGCAGTTATACCTTTTCATCATCTCTGCACCCATCTATACGAGCCTTTTTTGAACATTCGTCAAATGATGTGGGATCCAACGAGAACAAATTTTTTTTCACGGCCAAATGAACATGCAATATCTTATTGATGCTTGTCATACGAATGCTTAAGGATAACTCAATCTCACGGTTTGTCTCATGTCGGTCATGCTTAATCAGTTCAGGCACAGCATCGATGGTTTCTGGCAAAGTGACCGATGTTGGATGTCCTTCACGAAATTCATCCTGGAACGAACGGCGTTCGAGACTGATCTCTTGATACCATCGATTAACAGTGGTTGTTGATGTTGCTTCATTGCCAAAAGTCGAAACAAGTTGATTTAAATACTCTTGTCTCGATAACCCACGCCGAAAATAGTGATAAATCATCGCACAAAAATGTTCACGGGATAATTCCATTTTTTGAATGAGATGAATTTTTCAACACACTGTAAACAAAACCATTCGCCCTCAAATAAAAAAACGTTCTGAGTGAAGGTATGCCAAAAAATGTCAAAGTTTCCAATGGAAGTTCCAGTTTGCATCTGAGAACACTAGTATTGTCAGGACCCGTTATATGAATAGCAACCCTCGTATAAGAAGTGAATCAAAATTATTGCCTCAAGTTGGACACGTCCATTTTTCCATCAGCCGGCGTGGTATAATAGTTTGAGTGCATGTCTATCACACGTGTAAAACCAGTTTTAAATCCGGGTCGAATTATAAAACATTTTTTAGGGACTGATTTTGTCACTTCGTCAATGGCAAAAGAAAAGATTCATTTTGAGGTCACTCTTAACCAAGAGATTTTGCGCAAATCTGAAAGTCTTTATTACTTTTAATTGGTTTTCGTTTCGCTCTAATTGAAAAGTATTTTCGAGAACGCATATAAAATGCTTATTTATCGGCAAACACATGGAGATCAATATGACGTTGTCTATGTGCTAGAGATAGTGAAAGAGTATATAAACACATTTTCTTCAAATTTAATACCGACCTTTCTTGGTCCAAAAAGGCGTTCCTGCAATAATTCATCAATATAGGTCTACAAACCGACCTGTGGTTTGAGTACACGCTTTAGATAGACAGCAGACGGACATACAAAAGTTGTTAAATCGAATCCTGGTAAATCACTCTGAAAAATGGTTCAAGCTTCAATATTTTTGAAACTATAAATACCCCGTTCCATAAAGAGGGGCTTAGTATTAATACACACAGAGAACAGATAGGTTGCCAAACCGAATTTTTCGCGAACAAAAATGTTGGTGGTTGTACCTACTATTTAAGTATTGCATCAGTAGAGGGAGTTCCCTTACACACACTGTCGGTTAAAGACAAAAAAAAATTGGTAAAACTTACAGGTTAAGATGATTATTGTTGTATTAGACTGTTGGATATTTTTTTCGTTTTTAGAAATTTTGTTTTAGGATTTCGAAATATGTTTTCGTCGTAAACAAAGATTTTGTAGTGACGAGAACCGATAAGATATTAAAGGGTTTATACGTTGATGTTGAAATAACAAAATGTATGTAACAAGAGCGAACTAAACAGCGTTTGGTCACTACGAACAATTAATCTGTTGCCTCCACTAATAATTGGTACTAAAGTAACATGTACATCACAATTGGTTGGTTGTTTTAACCGCCAGTTGTCGCAACCAAGAGTTTTACTGAATTCGTTAGGCATAACTGTATTATTGGCTATAAATACAGTGATGTGATTGTATCAACCATCTTATGATATTTCAAACCATGTTCCCATCAATACTATGGTGTGTTGGTGATGGCAACAAAAATTCCGTTTATCCAAGAGAATTTTTTAACTTTGGACCTATTTCGAATTGATTTTTTTCTCTGTGTGTATAAACACAGAGTTTTTCAAATACTAGATAGAGCGATCTGAACACTAGAACTGTGTTTCTAGAATGACATTTTGATATAAAGGGTGATCCATCTAGAGGTATTTTTTCGGTACAAAAAAAATATAAATATTCAAATCAAGTGGGGAATCTTTATTGGGAATTAGAAAGTGCATGTTATGGCATTTATTTTTTGAAAATAATTACGAAAATCAATGTCACTTTGCCATTTTGTTAAAAACTTGTCTTCTATTTAAGTATAGAAGCAAGAGGTCTTGAGCTGGTTCAATCCCTGTTCAATGTGTAAAAGCAAAAGACCGAAATAAAACAAACGAGCTAAACATACGTACATGCACGGCACGGCACACAAGTTGACATAGTCAACTAAACTCTTTTTACAATGGCTTTTTACAAATGGCTGATGGCTCTTGATGTGGAGTCTCTTTAGAGGTGGCAAGAGTGAGTTGTTTTTTCGTGGGCAATTGTGTGAAGAAAACTTGAAAAGTAAGGTTTACAACAGTAGTTCTCATTCGTTTGGGGAGAGCCTGGCCTTATAGAGTTCAGTTTTACTTTCAACAATTGCAGCAAGGCTTTCTGAAGAGGGTTGCCACCGACCCGAAATCATGATAAAAGTAGTGTGCAGCCACGAAAATCAATGCCACTTTGCCATTTTGTTAAAAACCTGTCTTCTATTTAAATATAGAAGCAAGAGGTCTTGAGCCGGTTTAATCCCTGTTCAATGTGAAAATAATTACCTTCAAATGTTGGCAACTGAATTATGGAAATGAGCGTTCGGTGAGAAACGGGAAGATCCGCTGTTTTCGACCAAAATTGTGTTCATTGATGAGGCCCATTTCTGTTCAATATACACAAATTTTGGTCATTATAACCGCATAAAACCACGGTTTGGTGCGGTTTATAAGCTGGTGGAATCATCGGTTCATATTTGTTTAAAATGAAGATGGCCGGAACGTAACCGTGAATGGTGCTCGCTATCGCGCCATGATATCGATTTTTATGCTAACTGAAATTGAAGCCCGTAATCTTGACTACACTTGGTTTCAACAGGACGGTGCCACTTGCCATACAGCCCGAGACACAATGGATCTATTGAGAGGTCATTTCGAAAAGCAGCTTATTTCACGTTTTGATCAGGTGAGTTGGCCGCCTAGATCGAGTGATATCACACCTTAAGAAATTTGTCTTTGGGGTTATGTAAAGTCCAAAGTCTATGCTGACAAACCAGCTTCGATTCAGGTTTTAGAAGTCAACATTACGCCTGTCATTAAAGCCATACCGGCCGAAATGCTGGAACGAGTCATCAAAAATTGGACCCTCTAAATGAATACCCTGAGGCGTAGTTGTGGCCAACGTTTGAAGGAAATTATATTCAAAAAATAAATGCGATGAAATGTCCTTTCAAATTACCAATTACGAGTAAGATTCCACACTTGATTTGAATTTTTATATATTTGTTTTGATCTGAAAAAATACCTCATGATGGATTACCCTTTATATAGGAATAAGCAAACAGTGTTGAGTGTCTACTTAAAAATAATAAATTTTGAGTTAATTTCCTTTTCATGAACAAGCGCGAAATGTATTAGTTAGGGTACTTAAATTAAGGAAAATTTTTTAACTTATCCAAATATCAACCCATTCTTAAGACTTATCAAAAAGTGTGACAAACAACTTTACAACTTATGGATAGTACACGGGCCAATGCAAAAGTAATCCCGTTGTGCCATGTTTTGTTTGAATATATCTCCATAGACTGTAATTAATACTGGTAACACTTATTTAGTTTTATCCCCACAACACTGGCATAACTTGGGAGACGAACCTTATAATTTGCTATTCCTGCCCCCCATCCCACCATTTAGAGTAAGTGAATTTCAAATCGACTATGGATGTTAGTTTTGCTTTTTAATAAAGCAAAATTCCTCTGACACTGGCATAAGTTTTCTCCTCCGTGTGGAATTGATTTTCATTTTTCCAATTTGCATATTCCTTTTGATGTCGTTCTCATATTTGCCTTCACTTTGAGCTTATTTGCAAATTCAATGAGCGTTGTTTGGTATTTTTATTTTCTGTGTTTTTATACCCTCCACCATACAATGCAGGGTATATTAGTTTTGTCATTCTGTCTGTGACACCTTGAAATAATCATCGGAGACCCAACAAAGTATATATATATTCTTGATCCTCGTAAAATTCTAAGACGATATAGCCATGTTGTCCGGCTGTTCGGCTGTCCGTCTGTTGTAAACAAGATAGAGCCTGCATGAAAACAGCTAGCGAGCTGAAATTTGGCACAAACATGTGTAGTTAACCTAGCATGGTTGGTATTGAATATAGCTCTACTGAAAGTTGGTGTTGCAGACCCTCAACTGACACTACCTCATACAAATTAGTTTTTTATTTGGAAATATCCGTCCACTTTCTTAAGCAAAATCACCGAAATTTTGTAATTAATAATCTCTATATAGGCGCAATCATCTATGTAATAATGGTTTAGATTGGGCCACCATTTCTTGTACCTCCCATGCAAACGGCTTTATGGGCCTTGAGAAATAATATGACTATAACTCATCACAAACTTGACCTATCGAAATGAAATTTTACACATCAAGAATTCTATATACAACACACTTCTATGCTGAATTCGGTTGAGATCGGAAAAGTCCTACTGGTACCTCCCACACTAACGGTCTCATGGGCCTTGACAAATAATATGACAATAACTCACCACACACTTGACCTATCGACGAAATTTTCGGCATAAAGATAAATATATAGAACATACTTTTGAGCTAAATTTGGCTAAGATCGGAAAGACCCTACTGGTACCTCCCACACAAACGGTCTGACGGGCCTTGAAAAATAATATGACAATAACTTATTACAAACTTGACCTATCGAGATGAAACTTTCTACATAAAGATTTTTATATAGAACACACCTCTGCGCCATATTCTGTTGAAATTGGAAAAGTCCTACTGGTACCTCCCACACAAACGGTCTCATGGGCCTTGAAAAATAATATGACAATAACTCACTACAAACTTGACTTATAGAGATGAAATTTTCTACATAAAGATTTCTATATAGAACACACTTCCGCACCAAATTTGGTTTTATTTGGTAATCTGGTGGAGGGTATCCAAAGTTCGGCACAGCCAAACTTAACATTTTTTACTTGTTTGTTCTCTGTTTGTTTTGTAGCAAAAACAGAGAGGATTGTTTTAATTCTGTTTTTGTTGTTGTGTTGATTTTAATAGCTTTTGGCAATATGTGCAGTCGTCCTTAGGGTTGTTTTATTTTAAGTAAACATAAAAAAATATTTTTTGTGTATGTTTTTATAGACATGTCGCACATGTTGAAGAAAAAGGTATTAACTCAAAATTTTAAGATTTTCACGTTTTTGTAAGTAAGTTTTAGAGTAGTGTAATCGAAACACTGGAAAAATATTAAATCGTTATTCTTTATTAATTTTTCTAAAAAACAGAACCAAAACTGCAGTCAGCCCTACCTATTTGCAACAAAAAGTCTTTTTCGACTGCCTTTTGAAAAACTGTTTGGGTTTTCTCTTTGAACAAATTAATGTTCATAAAGAAAACAAGGTCTCAGATCTGACTATGAACTAAGCAAAAGAACGGAATTGTTTTCTCAATGTTTTAAACTATTGTAAAGGATAATCAAAAGCATTGAATGCAAGCTACGCATAGAGAATAATGAAATATTTACCAATAGATAGAATAAGTTGGTATTTTGGTTTCTTTCCACCCTATGTTCGAACCAGGAACTGCGCGAAGATATACAGTTTGGGCCAAAAGTTACCATGGGGTTTAAAAATTCAATAACGTTTTCGCTTATTTATTTTTTTTTCAGATTGGGTGGAGCGTGGAAGTTTGTTTATTTGGGAATGAAATAAAAAAATTATGAACCTTAGAAAAATTTATTTTAAATTTTAATTATATTGAACAGTACGGGAATTTTTAAATTACATGATTTTATATAGTGCATCTTTTAAATTACATGATTTTAAATAGTGTATCTGGCAAATAGCGACCTTGGCTATCCACACACTGCTGCATACGTTTTCTGAAGTTTTCATGAACTCTAAAAAGCATATCGACTGGTATTCTGCCAATTTCAGCCTTTAAATTGCTAATTAGGTCTTCCAAGGTGTTGGGACGGTTGATATACACCTTCGAATTCAGGTAACCCCAAAGGAAAAAATCGCATGGGGCTATGTCTGGTGAGCGTGCCGGCCAGTTAACATCACTCCTCAAAGAGATAAGCCGTCCAGAAAACATTTGCCTTAAACAATTCATGGTAACCCTCGCTGTGTATGCAGTGGCACCATCCTGTTGGAATCATGTATTCTCTAATTGTAATGCCTTAAGAGCCGGCTAAAAAATCCAAGAGCAAGTGATTGCTTTCTAGCAGAGCGTTTTGGAGATTGCAGTACTGCTGTCCAAACTCTCTCGATATTTTGTGGTGTTGTAATCCTTCTCTCAGGTCCCCTTCGCGCACATGACACATTCCATGCTGTTCTCAATAAAGTTACCCAATTTACAATTGACTGCCGTCCAGGAACACGGCCGCGTGGGGGAACAGCGAATCGTCAACAAAAAGCACGCTGCACTGCAATGATCGAGTGCGCATTTGAAAAATATGCTTCACCACAAAATGACCTCTCCTCACGTGTCCAATGCATGACGGCAACTGAAAGGCAGACGAATACAAATCTTTCGTCAGACACTATAAGACACGCACACTCTCCACTCTCTTCGACCAATAGTACCGCCACAGCCTAAGGTGCAAAAAAGCAAAATAACGCGCTCCACCCTGATAAATATAACTTGGAGAGTAAATAGTGAAGAGATTCACAACTGAACAGAACCAGAATACGAGGGCTGCTATATATATTTCTGGCCTAGTAATTAAAATGCGAGTATTTATCATCAAAAATGGTTTTATTGTTTTTTGAGAATTTTCTCCTGCATGATTTTCTGCACTTTTGCATGCGCTCAAACCAATTGTCGAAACACCTTTTCCACTCCGATTGAGACACCTCTAAAACATGGTTTTTGAACGCTTTAACAGCACCTTCTGGCGACGAAAATTGTTGACCGCGCATTTTTTTCTTGATGTGCGGGAATAAAAAGAAGTCATTGGGTGCCAAGTCAGGGCTGTAAGGCGGATGACGCATCAATTCGACATTTTGGCCGGTCAAAAAAGCGCTGGTTTGAGCCGATGTGTGAAAGCTCGCATTGTCATGGTGCACAACATTCGTCTTCTCTTGTTCATTTTTTGAATTTCTCCGAAGACTGCAGGCAAAAAAATTGTGGTGTACCACTTAGAATCGACCTCTTACGTTGTTCAAGCGGAACAGTCGACACGACCCGTTTGGAGAAAAAACAGGCGACCATTTTCTTCGAAGTGCTTCTTCCACAAACAACTTTCGTTGGATTTGGCTCGTCTTCGAAGACACACACGGTCGATTGTTGTTTTGTTTCGGGCTCATACGCTTAGATCCATGATTCGTCACCTGTGACGATCTTATTAACGTCTTTTGAAGCACCGCGATCGAATTTTTTCAAAATTTCTATGCACCAATCTACAGGAGCCTTTTTTTTTTTGAGCTATTGTCAAATAGTGCGGGATCCAACGAGAACAACCCTTTTATACGGCCATCGAATGTATGTTGGTGGAAGATATTCCCAAGGATGCCTCTATCTCACGGTACGTCACATGACGATCTTGCATTATCAGTTCACGCACGGCATCAATGTTCTCTGGCACAACGGCCCTTTTTGGACGACCTTTGTCTCTGAGCGAGCGTCGGCCATGGTTGATTCACAGTGCTATAGGATGGTGTTTCATCGCCATACAAAGATTTAGTTCATCGATGCGCTCTTGTCGTGATAATCCACGCCGAATGTTGTGACAAATGATCGCACGAAAATGTTTACGAGTTAATTCCATTTTTTTTGCCAAATTGAATTTTTCAAGTCACTGTAAACAACACAAATGATGGTCGTACGTCAAAACGTTCTGAGTACGTTTATGCTAAAACCAGCGAATCGTAAGCGAAAAGCACGCTGCACTGCAATGATCGAGTGCGCATTTAAAAAAAGAACTTCAACACAAAATAACCTCTCCTCACGTGTGGAATGCATGATGGCAACTGAAAGACAAACAAATACAAATCTCCCGTCAGTCACTAGGCTGCGGTGCAAAAAAGCAAATTTCCGCTCTCCACCCTGATAAATAACACATGGACAATAAGTAGTGGAGAGATTCACAACTGAACAAAGAACCAGAATAATAGAATTTTATTATTTAATTTGGTGTACTGTATGGTGTGGGATCACATCTGCAAATATCATTGGGCCTTACTTCTTCGAGAATGAAAATGGAAGTGTTGTAACCGAAAATGGAGAGTGGTATCGGTTTATGATAGAAAATTTTGTATCATTAATTTTTGCTCTTGAAAACAGACCTGAGATGTGGTTTTAGAAGAGCCACTGCCCAAGACACAATAGCACTTTTAAGTCACATTTTTGGGGAGCGAATTATTTCCTGATATTCGGAAATAATTTGGCCAGCGCGATCGCGAGATTAGTCAGCACCCGACTATTTTCTTTAGGGTTATTTGAAGAAGCAAGTGTATGTTAACAAGCATATGTGACAGCGCATAGAAAAAGGGACCTAAGGGTAAAAAAATCAATTTTCACTTTTTTTTTGATGTGGACAACATCTGAGCGTCGAATGAGTTTCCTCCCAGAGATATGCACGTTTTATGAAAGTGATGGTACACCAAAGATACACGTATTTAAATCTTTAAAATCGCTCTCCTGAACAAAACTGGTTTTACCCTTAGGTCCCTTTATATTTTGCGCGTCACATATGGGACTCAAGGCCACCATTGTTGCATAAACTCGAACGCTACAGCCACAAATTTTAAAAGATATTATGGAAAATCCTCTAAAACGAGCCCATCATTGCGAAGCTAATAACGGGGGTCATTAAAGTCACATTATTTCCTATACTTAGTGTTAAACAAATTTCCATTTTGTATGAAAAAATATAATAAATGAAAAAGTTATTAAGCAAATTTTTTAACCACATGGTAATTTTTGGCCCACCCTGTGGTAATATATAAAGGAGGAGGCAAACAGTTTTATTGTATAGGGATCAACCTATATAATCTGCTAAAAATAAAAAAAATAATAGACGAAAAGGTTATTACAGCTTTTATCCCCATGGTAGCATTTGGCCCTACCTGTATTAATATATGTGACGCGCAAAAAAGAAAGGGACCTAAGGGTAAAAAACAGTTTTGTTCAGGAGAGCCACCTTAAAGATTTAAATGTGTGTATCTTTGGTGTAGAATCGTCGACTTCACTTTCAAAAAACGCGCATATCTCTGGGAGGGAACACTTTTGGGGCATGGGTTCGGTCTCATTCAATGCGCAGATGTTGTCCACATCAAAAAAAAGGAAAATTGTTTTTTTTTTTACCCTTAGGTCCCTTTCTCTATGCGCTGTCACATATATAGGAAGAGGGAAACAGTTTTTTGTACCTACGGAAAATTTTAAAATTTTGAGTTAATACCCTTTTTATGAAATAGAGCGATATGTATTTTTGCGCATTATTTTGATGTAGACATGTGTGTGTGTGTTTTTGGCTACATACACATGTATGCATGTATTTTTCAAACAATTACACTATTTTTAGTCCCACTGCAACTGCATATACAAATCCCCAAAGTACGAGGGCGGTTCGGAAAGTTCTTAGCCTATCAATGAAAGAAAGTAAGTTTTTCAAAAATATTTTTATTTTTCAATATAATCTCCTGAAATTTCAATACACTTAGTCCAACTTAGTCCAAAATTAAAATCGTTTTCCTCAAGGTCTTCAAAATAGTGGTTTACAACTGTAATTGAATCTTTATTTGAGGTAAAACGCTTGCCAGCAAGGAATTTTTTTAGATTTGGAAACAGGTAAAAGTCACTGGGAGCTAAATCAGGAGAATAAGGTGGGTGGTCAAGCAACTCGTACTTTAATTCGTTGATTTTAGCCATTGTTAAAACACTCTTGTGCGCTGGTGCGTTGTCTTGATGAAAAATTATTTTTTTGTGTTGTAAGCCAGGACGTTTTTTTTCAAATTTGTACATTTAATTGATCTAAAAGGTTGCAATAGTACTCTGAATTTATTGTTTTACCCTTTTGCAGATAGTCAATCAATAAAATACCTTTGAAGTCCCAAAAAACTGTTGCCATAACCTTACCAGCCGATTGAATTGTTTTTGCCTTCTTTGGGGCACTTCCTTCAGCTTCAGTCCATTTTTTGGATTGTTCTTTTGTCTCTGGAGCATAGTGGTGGATCCGCTGAAAACGATCCAAACAAGCTTGAGAAATGTTCATTCTTATGCGTTTTTGGTCGACTGTTAACAAGTGCGGCACCCATCTGCAGAAAGCTTTTTCATCAGTAGTTCTTCATGCAAAATTAAATGGACTCGATCATTTTAGATGCCCATGATACTAGCTATTTCACGCACTTTTATTCGTCGATCATTTAATACCATATCATGCACTCTGGCTACAATTTCTGTTGTTGTTGCTGTTTTTGGACGTCCACTACGTGGTTCATCTTCAATGCTTGTACGACCACGTTTAAATTCAGCAACCCAATTTTTTACTGTTGCATATGAAGGAACACTTTCATCTAACACATTCACCATATCATTATGAATTTCTTGTCCCGATAAACCTTTTTTATGTAAATATTTAATGACACCACGCATTTCTAATTTTTCCATTGTAAAAAAATCGCGGATGCGTCTTTTGTGAACACCTGTTTCTATATGAAGGAGTTGCCAGATCGAAACAAAACATGTGTTCATAGCAGAGATGGAAGTTTCTAAATCACTTAACTTTTTTCTGTCTATACCGCGCTTTTTGTGCTAGGCTAAGAAGTTTCCGAACCGCACTCGTATACATGTATGCATGCGTTTTTAAACAATTACACTATTTTTAGTCCCACTGCAACTGCAGATACAAATCCCCAAAGTATACTGGATGCAAACATACGCACAAAACTTGGAGGCACACATAAGCGATATGTGATATTCGATTTCTTTCATACGCTACGCGCTGCGTATGTGACTTTAAAGTACTGTCAGCTTAGGATTGTTAAAAAACTGAACTCTTGTCGTCAATCCTATTATGCAGTATTCTCTGCAGAGTAAACCATTCATATTTCTTATGTCGAACGACTCTATGCCCTCTGATTTGAGGCCATAATACTCTACGCCATTTCCAATTGAAATGGGGAAAATACAAATTAAATAAAATAAATGCAAATTTAAGTTAAGAAACACAAATTGATATTGAGATATAAATATTGAACAGTGCCGCCAGGTAATTTTTTCGAAAAATCTCCCAATTTGAGAACAAAAATCGTCAAACCCCTTGAAGGTTTAACATAAATCGCCGTGTTCCTTAATGTTGCTTTAGCATTTGACAAAGTCTGGGACTTTGCTTTAGCAAAATTTGAAAATTCCTAACAGCGGATGCGCATCTTCTTCTTAAGGCTTACTAAGAAAACTGCATTTCCAGAGTCAAATGTGTGCAACACATCACCAATGACCGCGACCAAAACTTAAATAGCGAAAAGCTCAAATGTGCTTACTTTTTCATTTGCCTAAGATACTGCTATAATAAGGTCACAAAACAGCACGATATAGCATCCATGAATCTAGGTGATTAACTAAGACGAGTAGAATCATGGCTTTCTGACTGGAGGATAAAAGCCTAGACAGACGACAGAGTTAATGTTCATTAGTAGACTTAATGCAAACTAACCAGTGCATTGTCTCCTCTCAAACTGCATTCACTCTGACGCAAATGCACAAAATCAAACTAAATTTATACGGCATTTGGGTATTGAAATCTGGCAACACTGTCAAAATTAATCACAAACAACCGCTGTACTCACAATCAGCGGCTGTTATCAAATCAGCTGTTGTCAAAACGTTTATGGTTGCTAGTGCATGTATAATTTTTACATTGTGGGCCAATTTCAGCGAAAGTAATCTCACTTTCTTTCAAAAAAATTGTGATTTTTCGCCAACAGCATAGCTGCTAATCGTAAGTTCTTTTTTTTATTAAGTTTATATCAAAGTAAATGGCAAATTTTATATCGAAGTGAATCGAAGTGAAAAAGCCAACAAAAATCAAATTCGTTTGTGGTCACATTTTGCATAGTTCGTTATCGGCGATTTAAAACCATGACTACCGCAACTCGACAATATTTGCCCTTTTTTAGATACCGCCCCAACACAGATCACCTTTCCAAAAGATCATTGAGTGTTTAGTGAGATCTGTAACAATTCCTGGTGATGTTGTCCTATCCTAATGGTCTATGTTTTTATGGCCCAATGCAATATGTCCCTCCTACTCTAGAAGTCACACATTTAGACCGACATTGCTTAAGCTCCTAAAAGATGCGCGAACAACAGAGTGCTGTAGGATATCCCAAAGTCGGTGCCACCAATTTTTAGCGTTTTCTATAGATTTTTGTGTATTATTTTCTTTATACTCGTATTTTGTATAAAAACCACCAAATTAAGTATTCATAATTGATTTGCTTTATTTAAAAATTGATGGTCCGTTGATTGCGTAATTGTTAAATTTATGACACTTTTGGTTTATTTTCCCCCCCGAAGTTGACAGTTATTGTTTTACGGAAATTTTTATTTTTTGGTAGGATGAAAAGAGCACATGATGTTGGTTTCGCTGTTATTGACCGCCAAAACATTGTCAGCTTTTTAGTGAAATTTTATTTTCATTTTTACACGTCATACCTTTGGGCGTTTATGGGCTCCCTGGGAATTGATGTATGTGTGGCCATTTAAGTCCAGAGGGAGGGGAGACATAGGTTTGGCCGACTTTAATATTTTATTACCGTGTTTTCTGTGGGTGTTTATAAATCACAACATGACAGTAGCGGTTGGTTGTTGTTCACTTTTTGGTCACGTCAACAATTCGAGGATGGTACGGTACTTATTATCGTTTTATGGAAAATACTGGAAGTTTCTGTCCTTCTCCTGTTTTAAGGAAAATTGTGTTGCAAATTCAATATAAAGATATCCTTTTTGTTAAAATTTAACAAAATTAATGTAAAAACTTCTGTGTGTCTGATTATATGTTCAATGGTACTGCAAGTCCACTGTAATAGGTTTATAAGAGACCTTCCCAACTTATTAGAACTATACTTCACATGATATCCTGCTGAACAGTAACCATTTTTGATAAAATCTAATCGAATCTGTCCATATTTTAATAAATAATCCTGATCTGTGACCCTGTCTTATATGAGATTCGAGCTTGTTCAAGTATATCACAGTGTAACTACCCTACCCTACTGGCAAGACAATACATTTACAACTTAGCTAGAGACTTGAAATACTGTTGCCTGTCGATGTATGTGTAAATCAGGTTTAAATCAGGAGTCAAAAGGATATTTTGCTGTAGACATCACTTTCGTTACTCTTGCTGTTTTTATACTCTTCATTGAAGGGCGGATGGTGTTTTAGCTTTGTCACCACGAAAAATTGACTGAAGACTCTATAAAGTATACGAGTATATAAAGCGGTCAAATTAATCAACCTAGGATCCTATGGCATATGGGATTGTCAATGGACGAAATCGTTCCAGTAGAAAAAACTTGCTACGAATCCAAATATAATGGCCCTATTAAGGCTTTGGCTGAGATAAAGAACGGACGTCTGCGCCGAAAGGGTAAATAAATCGGAAATTTTTTTGAGCTTTAATGTGACAGCGCATAGAGAAAGGGACCTAATGGTCCCTTTCTCAATTTTCACCTATTTTTTGATGTGTACAACATCTGAGCATCGAATGAGACCGATCCCATGCCCCAAAAGTGTTCCCTCCCAGAGATATGCGCGTTTTAAATCTTTAAAATGGCTCTCCTGAACAAAACTGGTTTTTAACCTTCGGTCCCTTTCTATTTTGCGCTTCACATATGCGAATTCGGACTGGCCTAAAGTTTCTGAAAAAATATTAAAGCGGAATCATGGTTTGATGTGGGTCATCTGTGAGAGAAGTTCAAAAGAGATTTTCTGTTGTGTTTTAGAAGGATTATCAAAAAAGGGCAATATCCTGATATCTTCCTTATTTTTTAGGGACAGCGTTTGAGTTTATAAACTCAGGCGATGTTACGAGCAAAGATTATTATACGAGGGATGCTATTTATATATCGATTCCTGACAATACTAGTGTTCCCAGATGCAAACTGGAACTTCCATTGGAAACTTTGAAATTTTTAACCGTAACTTCACTCAGAACGTTTTGTCATTTGAGGGCGAATTGTTTTGTTTACAGTGTGTTGAAAAATTCATATCAGTCAAAAAATGGAGTCCCTTTCTATTTTGCGCGTCACATATAAGTTTCGGCCTAGGCGAACGTAACAATGTTTTCCATGTTTTATATTAAAACAAGTAGAATAGTTAAAGTCGGGCGTGGCTGACTATGCAATACCCTACACGACACTGCTATTCAGAGTATTAAGCAAGGTCGGACTAAATTGCTTGGGTTAATTATTTGTCGCTCATAACTTTCCATAAAAAATTTGAGTGTAATGAGGTAAACTGCAGGACCTTAAATCGGGACGGACCTATTTGAGAACATGGGCCGATATGGTCCAATTTCTCAAGAGACGCATGTTGGCAACTCTGTGTGCTCTGTGCAAAATTAAGGAGTTGCTTTTAAATGTTTCTTCTAAAGCTGCAAATCTTAAATCTGCAAGGACCTTTGTGTGGGGACTGTCAATAAATGTTCGCTCAGAAAGTACCATGCACATTTCTGGCGTATTATTTTGTTTTTGTTTTAAATGGAAAATTACCATGCGTTGTATCACGTATGTGTATTTTGGTATGAATGTATGAGTAGATTTCTATTATGCTTAATTTGTTCGTTAGAAAACTCTACTGCCGACAGGTTTCGTTTAATGCAAATGTGCTTCCGCTTAAGTGTATAGCCGATAATTATGAAAGTCACAGCACTTTCGTTGCTTGGGAACTGAT
Source organism: Hydrotaea diabolus (assembly GCA_963513945.1). NCBI lineage: Eukaryota > Metazoa > Arthropoda > Insecta > Diptera > Muscidae > Hydrotaea > Hydrotaea diabolus. The sequence goes on along the minus strand of OY740717.1, from coordinate 41,570,110 downwards.
GATTGTGAAGTACGAGTACATTTGAACTGAGCATAATATGTAAATCTTTCGGCGTCTCAAACGAAAATATTTTCGATAAACGGCTTACATCTGGCGGTTTTAATAATTATGTGAAGTATTTTATCGCCTTATACCGAAAAAATATTCGATAAAGAACGTACGAATATTTTAGTTGAATAACACCCTCCGCAGAAGGGTGCCATTCCGTTTGCAACCCCACGAAATATTGATCTGCGACTCCGTAAAGTACGTATGTATATACTTATACATTCTTAATTGTCTGTCCGAGTGTCTGTTACAAGCACGATAGCGGTCAAACTAATCAACATACTCGTAGATAGGTTCATAAAATATTGCACGATGTTGGCTTATGATGAAAAGCTGTTTGGATTGTAAATCGGCAAACCCACCCGGGGTTAAATATGTTTTCCTTTGAGGTACTAAAGGTGCCTTGGTAAAAAGTACACTTTTGTGAGTATTTGCGTTTCAAATTAAAAATTGTTTGTGGACGGACCATTGTTAAAATTGGTACTGTTAGTGGGGACGCACAAAATGTCTTAAAATGGGGTATCGTTGCTGGACTTGCTTGCTAATGCGGCCCAAGAAATTTTGCTACGAATCCAAATATAGAGTAACTTTGAAGTTTTGACTAAGATTAGAGACGGACGCATGGGAGAAACGGGCCAAACACGGACCATTTTGTATTGCGCTTTAGTAGAGCAGGGAGTTTTTACTCGTTTTTTGTTTGAATTATTTATTTGAATTGAAAATTAGAGAATAGTTGATCAAAGTGTGTTAAGCGTAGAGGACATTACGCTGAGAAACGATTGTATTTTGTCTAATATTATATGGACGATTTAAAGTTTTCAACTTGAATCGGGTGTTGAAAAAGGCAATTTTGCTTATTGACTTGGGGCTTTCAAACGACGTACCGGACATCTTTTGGTGAAGCACGCTGATAACTTGCACAAAAAAATTTCACCGGTGAAAAAATTTTTAACGTTCAGGAAAAATTTAACAAGCAAAATGATAGCGTTTGCGATATGCGCGCTTATTTAAGGAAGCATCTGAACTGATCCCAAAGGTGGAAAACGGTCATCAGCCAGCTTTAGCCATGGTTTGGTGGGGTGTCTCTTACGATGGGGTCACTGACCTGTATTTCTGCTAACAAGGAGTTAAAACATCGACATCGAAGTTTACCAAGAAACCATTTTGGAAGCTGTTGTGAAGCCTCTTAACAACTCCCTGTTCCAAAACCAGCCATGGACTTTCCAGCAGAATTCTGCGCCGGCCCATAAGGGTAAAACATCCCAGGCCTGGCTTCGAAATAATTTTCCTCTGAAGAATGGCTCTCAGGCAGTCCAGATTTAAACTCATTGGATTACAAATTGTGGACGGTTTTAGAGGACAAGGTTTGGTACAAAAGATATCCCAAGATTGGATCTCTTGGTTCGAGCTGTGGCCAATTTTCCAATGGACGAGGCTCGTGCAGCTATTGACGATTGGCCAGTGCGACTTAAGGCGTGTGTAAAGGCAAAAGGCGGACATTTCGAATAAGAAGATTCTTTTTGGATACAATATACATCAATAATTATATTAAAAAATATTTGGTCCAAAAACATTCAGTTATTTTTAATTTACAGCATAAAACGTGTGTAACAGTTTTTATGTCCCTACTAAGTACATATTTTGAACATAAGTCCTTCGTGCCATACTTTGTCAAAGGCTTAGGAAATATCTATGAAGAGAGCTGAGCAGCACTGTTTGTTCTCGTATCGAAGTTGTTATACGATGTACTTGTTCTATTGTGCTATTGTTCTCCCGTAATCCGAACTGGTGGACGGGGATTCAGCAAATTTGTCGAAATGTAAGGATTTACCTTTTCAGAAAACTCTTCAAAACTTTTGAAATAATTGTGATGAAAATGAGCTTCATCTGAAAACACGATTCTTCGATAAATTCACCATCTCCTGCCAAACAATCTTCAGCCCATTGGGCGAAGCGAAAACTCATCGGAAGCGAAAACACCATTAATAAATGACAAAATTCAACCTTTCCAATTATATTAGAAATTTAAAAAAAATTATCAGTACTTTTTTTACAGCCGTTTAAAATTTAAAATTTTAAATAGCCCTCACTTCATATTCTTTTCTAAATTCTTTATTTCCACTCTCATATCCTGTAAAATCTAGGTTAAGAATCTTAATATTATTCATAAGGCATTTGTCAATATTAAACTAATCCTTGAGATGTCCTTTAATCAAATTTTAAACAACTAAACTATTTTGAGAGCAATGATGGTTAGTGTTTAAAGTATAGCAGCATTAAAGGTATAATCATGTTAAAACCCTTTTATTTATCCCTTTAGTGTTTGTTTAAAAATGTCCTTCAGATAAGAGCAACGGCAAAAATAGATATTTCAAGCTCAAATGTATATTAAATGTCACAAATGGCTTCTTGTGCCATGCCAACCACTTTCACAAGGAAAGACAACATCAAAAGGCAAGATAGTGTTTAAGATTATTTAAAGGCAGGTTACATGGCCGTCCTTTAATTCCCTTTTAGATTATTAAAAGGCAGATTACATGGCAGCCTTTAAACCCTTTTCATGTCTGCAGGATTATTGAACTGTTGGAAACTTTTGTAGGCGTAAACTAAGTTTAACTAGGCTAGATGATGGGCTATCATGATGAAAAGTGTATGTGATGTTGAATCGCTAAACTTAAGATTTAACTTAATGCAAACGCATAATATGAATAATTAAATCAATTAATATTTTAAATTAAGAAAAATGAGAATGTTTTGTAAACAATAAAACAGAATAATAACCTTGTGCAAATTATACATGCATTGAGCAATTCCTCTATCAGGTATATTATTATTATCCAGCCAATCCTGCAAAATAAAATGATTAAGAGAATTTTACAATATTTTCTATTTTTTCAGTTTCGTGTACAAAAGAAAATTTCCACGAACACAAACTTAGAGAATGATATTTATAAAAAAAGACACATTAAAAAAGAAGGAAAAACAAGCGAAAAATTAAAAACACATTTAACACATTTTTCTCTCTACACACACACATACACAAACCCACACCAACACAAGGGAGAAAAATCAAATCAAAGTGAAAATATTCCATTAAAATTTACTAAAGAAACAATGAAAAAGTAATTAAAACAACTCGCAAAATGAGAAAACTTAAATTTCCAGCGGATGCCGGAAACCGGAAATAGTACAAAAAAGGAAAGAAAACACATAACCGAATGGTGACGACGACACGAGAACACACAGAGAGAACACAAAATGAAATACAAAAGCAACAAAAATGTTCATGACAAAGTGAAAATGGTGCATGATTTGTGAATGAAGACTGACGACCGCCCAAGAACGAGTGGGGGGAGGTGAGCGGTTGGTGGCAGGGTAAGTGGCGAATAAAATAATTAAGAACAAATTACATGAGCGGATGACATGCTTTTTGAAAAGTAAGAGTAGCCAAAAGTATTAACTTTTGACACTAACATGTTGGAAAAGCCCCGGCACAGTGGGAGATTTTGCAATACAAATTAGGTGGAAGTAAAGAGTAGGCTTGTAGAAAGGTGAGATAAAAGTAAATATAGAAAATTCGACACACTTAGTGTTTAGCTTTTTTTAAAAACCGTGTTTTGAAAAAACCCGACTTCGGTTTTTTTTTAGTAAAAATCAGGCATTAACTGACATTTCGGTTTAAGCCTTTTGCCCAAGAATTATAAATGTTCTCGCAATCAGAAATATAGCTCTTGATACTTTGAACCGGCTCTAAATATACACACATTATAAAAAAGTCATATTTGAATTTGTTTTTGGCCCCCATGTTGAAATAGGTCAGATTCTCGGACATGGGGTCTGTTACCCAAATTAAGCCAAACTGCAAAAATAATATTATTTTAAGCTTTGTAATAAAATATTATGGTTTTTAAAGCCATATGTCGAATTTTTTTTAATTTGACTAAGCATTGATTTGTAAAGGGTGGGCCATTTAAAATTTTGAATTTAAATCGGCTTTTAAAAAAATACTGATACTTTGGTATTTATTATTGGAACACTATTCGATGCGTTCTCGCTTCGCCCTATGGGCTGACGAATGTTTGACAGGAGATAAAGAACTTTACCGATAAAACGTGTTTTTAAAGCTCAGAAGCTCATTTTCATTTCGGTGGCAATAAGCAAAATTTAGCGCATACGGGTTTCAGAGAACCCACAAGTGACTATTGAGAAGCCAATGCATCCATAACGAAACACTGTTTGTGTGGATTTTGGGCTGGCGGTATCAGTGGGCCATTTTTCTTCGGAAATAAGCAAGAAGACGCCGTTACCGTCAACGGTGAGCATTACCGCTTCAAGCGCAAGGAATTTTTGTTTCAAAAAATGCAAGGTAATGACTTGGAAAACATTTGGTCAATGTAATGGACGAGGCCACATGTCACACAGCCAACGCAGGTGTACCACAGGGCTCTGTACTTTCTCCCTCTTTATTTCTTATTTTCATTGACGATCTATTGGGTCAGACCGTGATGATAGTAACCTCTGTCATTCTTGTTTATTCGACCGTAGGCCGAGTCTTCAAGATATTGAAGACAAAAGGCGAATTATGGATGAGACACTTGACCGGGATCTACTGGCCATTTCCGAATGGGGTCGAGTGAATAGAGTAGATTTTAATCTAAGTCTCACTGCTGACCCAACAATATCGTCAATTTCTATCGATGGTATGGATATTGAACAATCAGAAGCTCTCAGTGTTCTGGGCAAGAAAATACAATGTGAAGCTCGTTGGGTCAGACATGTATTCGAAGTGTCGAAAGAAGCACTCAAGTGCCTAGGCTTTTTAAAGCGGTGCAAGAAATATTTCACTCCTTCTGATCTTTTTAATATCTATACAACTTACATCAGGCCAAAGATGGAATACAACTCCCATATATGGGTAGGTGCTCCAAAATCATCCTTGGAGCTACTTGACCGTGTTCAAAGGAGAGCGATGGTGCTGATAGGTGACAGTAGGGTATCCAACTCTATTGTTTCCCTTGAGCATCGTCGGAATGGCGGATGTGTGTCGCTGTTCTATCATGACTTTCATGGTGTGTGTTCATCAGACATCTGTCGCTTTATTCCTGACGTGAGGATGTTCGGCAGGGATACGCGACTTTCTAGGAATTCACACCCGTTTGTTATCGATTGGCCAGTTGACCGCACTATACACTACAGATCAAATTCGTTTTTTGCTCGTACAGTCCGTATGTGGAATCGACTTCCGGCAAATGTATTTCCCACTAATTGCGACATCCAGAAGTTCAAGGCAAGCGTCAATAATCATTACTCCCTCTTTCCCCCCCTCCGATCCATTACTTTCCACTCGCCAACGCAATGCACCGCATGTATAGGGGGCATCCCCTGAGTGTTGGTAATTTAAAAAAAAAACCGAATGTTGGTGATTGCAAGTACTATCATTGTATTCCATCGTTACAACCGAATGTTGGTTGGGTAGATATCAATTTTCCGAAGAAGGAACCGACGCTTTCGGTTGTAGAAAACAAGTATTGGTAGTCCCAACAGACCAAGATCATTATTGGAACTGAATTTGTACGTGTATTGGTTGTTGTTATAGATTGTTGGTTATACGAGGGTTGCTACATAAATTTCTGGCCTGATTTCTGGTGCCATCCGACACTTTCATTAGAAAGACTGACATTTTCTCGTACAAAAGTACTCAGAACGTTTTGACGTACGACCATCATTTGTGTTGTTTACAGTGACTTTAAAAAGTCAATTTGGCAAAAAAAAAGGAATAAACTCGTGAACATTTTCGTGCGATCATTTTTCACAACTTTTGACGCGGAGAAGGGGTGATCGATGAGGCACCATCCTATAGCACTGTGAAAACTGGTTTAATGAATTCAATCGTGGCCGACGCTCGCTCAAAGATGAAGGACGTGAAGGTCGTCCAAAAACGGCCGTTGTGCCAGAGAAAATTGATGCCGTGCGTAAACTGATAATGCAAGATCGTCATGAGATATACCGTGAGATAGAGGCATCCTTAGGCATTTCTTTCACCAGTATACATTCGATATTGCATAAACACCTGGCCGTAAAAAAAGGTTTGTTCTCGTTGGATCCCGCACAATCTGACAATCGCTCAAAAAAAGGCTCGTGCAAAGAAATTTTGAAAAAATACTTCAAAATACGTTTATAAGATCGTCACAGGTGACGAATCATGTATCTATGCGTATGAGCTCGAAACCAAACAGCAAACGATCATGTGGGTCTTCGAAGGCGAGCCAAATTCAACGAAAGTTGTTCGTGAAAGAAGCACTTCGAAGCAAATGGTCGCCTGTTTCTTTGGCAAAAATGGTCATGTGACGATTGTTCCGCTTGGACAAAGTAGGACGGTCAATTCTGAGTGGTACACCACAATTTGTTTGCCTGAAGTCTTCGGATAAATTCGAAAACGAACAAGAGTCGACAAATCATTATAAACCATGACAATGCGAGCTCTCACAAATCGGCTCAAACCATCGCCTTTTTGACCGGACAAAACGTCGAAATGATGGGTCATCCGCCGAACAGCACTTCTTGTCATTCCCGCACATCAAGAAAAGAATGCGTGGTCAACGATTTTCGTCGCCAGATGATGCTGTTGAAGCGTTCAAATACCAGGTGGCTCAATGGGAGTGGAAAAAATGCTTCGACAATTGGTTTGAGCGCATGCAAAGGTGTATAAATCATGCTGGAGAATACTTTGAAAAACAATAAAACAAGTTTTGATTCCAAATATTCGCATTTTCATTATTAGGCCAGAAATATATAAAGCAGACCTCGTCTTTTTTGAAAAAATTTAATATTTTACCGCCTTGCAATGGGCCAACTGTTCAGTAAGATAAATACATGTTTGGATGTTTTGATAAACATTGAAGTGATGCCCCAATCTGAATTAATAAAAGTATATAACAACATTTATTGTCAAGCGTTGGGTGGCCGTAACTTGGGAAAAATGGTTCGCCACCAAAAAAATGGGTTGTTGTGTTGAATAACAAGGAGGTCTATTTGATTAAGTCTAAGTTAAGCCGGTTAAACCTGTTTCTATATTTAGAAAATACTATTTTAATTATAGTTCGTTTAGTTATAGTTCGTATATCGCTTGGAAACATTCACCGTTCAACCGATTTTTTGTATTTCGGACCGATTTCTTCCTTGTGGGCACTGTTTTTTGAAAATCGAATAATCTGCCAAAATTTTGATGTCTATTAGCCGCCTCGGTGCTGTGATTTGAGCCCTTTGAATTTTTTTCTGTGGAAGTCATTAAGAATTAATGTTACTTAAAGCATTCAGATTAAATTTAGGAGTTGAAACATGAAATCAAAGTTGCCATTTAAGAGATTTGACTCGAAACAATCATCAATGTACTGAATAATTGGATCGATCGAATGAGATACTGCCGCACCAGTTGTGGTAGTCAAACGAATGATATGGTATTTAAAGACAAAGTTCAACCTTTCCTTTCGCCATGTCTTTTCAGTAAAAGTGGCCAATATTGCAAAAGTGGATGCCAATGTTCTTCCGCCTCGGCGCCATATAAAAAATGCAACTTTTAAAGAAGCGTCTATAGGGTTCACAAATTTAAAAGGAAATTATTTTGTATTTATAACCCGGTTCACATAACCGACTTTTACCAGTCTAAAAATAAAATATCAATTTCCGTTGCAATTGATTCTAATGCATTCTCAGAGTTTAAAAATGGGGTCAATCTCTTCATTTCTGAATGGAAAAATATTTTCCATTCTAAGGAAAAAGGCTGAATCTGGAATGTCGGTTTTTTACTTGAAATAAAACCCGAAAGTTGGTCTTTTTAAAAGACGGGTTTGTAAATAATCCCGAATTGCCGGTTTTCCGCAAACCTCTAGTTTTTTGGGCACTCTAGGGCGAATCGACAGATTTTGAGCCTTCTTAATACATTCCAAGTTTAGGAAATCTCTGCGTATACGTTATATTATTTGTAGTAAACGTAATACGTATACGATTTGAGGTAAGTCAAATTAGAAACGCAGTATGACGATAATGTCGATCGTTAAATGGGTTTTCGAAATAAAGTCGCACAATTTTGAAGTTTAATTTTGTTTGCAGTTTCTTTACAATAAAATGGCAAACCAAACTAACCACAATTTAGGTTACTACTTGCTGCACTTGTGTAGGACTGCTATATATATTTCTGGCCTAATAATGAAAATGCGCATATTTATCATCAAAAAGGTTTTGTTGTTTTCAAAGTATTCTTTAGCACGATTTATGCACTTTTGCATGCGCTGAAACCAATTGTCGTAGAAATTTTTTTCACTCCGATTGAGACACCTCCAATACATTGTTTTTAAAAGCTTCAACAGCATCTTCGGGCGACGAAAATCGTTGGTCACGCATTTTCCCCTTGATGTACGGGAATAAAAAGAATTCATTGGGTGCCAAGTCAGGACTGTACGGCAGATGACCCATCAATTCGACGTTTTGGACGGTCAAAAAGGCGCTGGTTTAAGCCGATGTGTGAGAGCTCGCATTGTCATAGTGCACAATGACTCGTATTCTCCTTCATTTTTCGAATTTCTCCGAAGACTCCAGGCTTACAAATTGTGGTGCACCACTCAGAATTGACGTCCTACATGACCACTTTTGTGGAAGAAACAGGCGTCCATTTGTTTCGAAGTGCTTCTTTCACGAACAACTTTCGTTGGATTTGGCTCGTCTTCGAAGAACCTCATGATCGCTTTCTGTATGTTTCGGGCTCATACGCATAGATCCATGATTCGTCACCTGTGACGAATTTATAAACGTCTTTTGCAGCATCGCGATCGTATTTTTTCAAAATTTCTTTGCACCAATCGACACGGGCCTATTTTTGAGCGATTGTCAAATCGTGCGGGATCCAACGATAGCATTTTTGCAAAATGTCTTTGCACCAATCGACATGAGCCTTTTTTGAGCGATTGTCAAATCGTGCGGGATCCAACGAGAACAAATCTTTTTTACCGCCAGGTGTTCATGCAATATCGAATGTATGCTGGTGGAAGAAATGCCTAAGGATGCCTCTATCTCACGGTATGTCACATGGCGATCTTGCATTATCAGTTCACGCACGGCATCAACATTCTCCGGCACAACGGCCATTTTTAGACGACCTTCGTCTTTGAGCGAGCGTCGGCCACAATTGAATTTATTAAACCAATTTTTCACAGTGCTATAGGATGGTGCTCCATCGCCATACAACGTTTTAAGTTCATCGATGCACTCTAGTCGTGATAACCCACGTCGAAAGTTGTGAAAAATAATCGCACAAAAATCTTCACGAGTTAATTCCATTTTCATGATCGCTTTCTGTATGTTTCGGGCTCATACGCATAGATCCATGATTCGTCACCTGTGACGAATTTATAAACGTCTTTTGCAGCATCGCGATCGTATTTTTTCAAAATTTCTTTGCACCAATCGACACGGGCCTATTTTTGAGCGATTGTCAAATCGTGCGGGATCCAACGATAGCATTTTTGCAAAATGTCTTTGCACCAATCGACATGAGCCTTTTTTGAGCGATTGTCAAATCGTGCGGGATCCAACGAGAACAAATCTTTTTTACCGCCAGGTGTTCATGCAATATCGAATGTATGCTGGTGGAAGAAATGCCTAAGGATGCCTCTATCTCACGGTATGTCACATGGCGATCTTGCATTATCAGTTCACGCACGGCATCAACATTCTCCGGCACAACGGCCATTTTTAGACGACCTTCGTCTTTGAGCGAGCGTCGGCCACAATTGAATTTATTAAACCAATTTTTCACAGTGCTATAGGATGGTGCTCCATCGCCATACAACGTTTTAAGTTCATCGATGCACTCTAGTCGTGATAACCCACGTCGAAAGTTGTGAAAAATAATCGCACAAAAATCTTCACGAGTTAATTCCATTTTTGTTTGCCAAATTGACTTTTTCAAGTCACTGTAAACAACACAAATGATGGTCGTATGTCAAAACGTTCTGAGTACGTTTATGCTAAAAAATGTCAGAAGATCGTAAAACTCCTCTCCAAATTGAGTTAGAATAAATCTTCTCAACAATACATTTATGTTAATAACATTGTTTCCAATGAAACTGTCAGATGGCGCCGGGCTACACTTAGTGTTGCCTAGGCCAGAAATATATATAGCAACCCTCGTAGGTTAAACTACTGTAGTAGCTTTGTCATGTCTGACAAACTTGTAACTCTTAACTCATTATCACAAAATGGGGTTCCTAAAAACACGCTATACTTTGAAACAGTTTTATTAAACGCATAGATATTTCAAGCCGCACAAAAACGTTGCTGGTTGCTTGTCGGAAGCTTTAAATTCTAGAGGTAACATATTTTGAAAACCAACACGTCATACAAAAAGCTCTACTATTCATTAGATTTTCCTAAAATGAAAAATGCTTTTATAAAATAAACGATTTATTTCCACTTTAACAACAATTTCTCCCACTGTGCACTGATGTGCTGTTCCGACATCGCCGTAAAGCAGTGACTTTGTGGCGTCCACCACAACCAAGCTGGCGCCCCCTAAAGTCTCCAATGGAGTCCTATAAACAACAATGACCTATAATTTAATAACTATAAAATCTATGGATGTGTATGTGTGCATATTCGTTTGTTTGTATATGTAAGTAAGTGTGGGAGTGTTTCATGCTTGCACAATGGCACGACTCTTGGCTGCAAAAAAAACAAAGGACTTGTTGGTTACAGAAGATGGTAAACGAGTTTAAACAAAAGAAACGCGAGCATAGAGGAGCGAGCTAGAACACAAAGAGCGCAGAGAAGTCGAGCAGTTTGGCACAAATACACTTAGAGTAATAGTTGTAGTTTTAATTAATATTTACGTTAGGAGTAACAGCAATTTGTAGTTGCAAGTAGAGTAAAGTAAAGTATTGGTGGTGGTGTTGTAGGAAAGGAAAGGCTAGTAATGGAATGGGATATCCTTGGTCAAAATATCACGTATACATACCTCCACATGCATGGGTACGTGTAATTGAAGTGTTCAACCGAGTATGTAAATTTAGAGGAAAATCAATGTATTCTATCTGCATTAAGGAAACGCATTAACATTAAGTGGATGACCCAGATTTCAAAGAAAATCACAAAAATTTTGTTCATTCGGTCGTAGTTTTTTTTTAAAAAATGATGACCCAGAAAATTAATAAAAGGAAAAAAATCAGTCGCTAGTTGAGAAGCGATAAATAAGGGTCTCAGGACACAGACTCATTTTTATAGCCTGCACCACTCTGTAGTTTGCAATCCCACGAAAGCCGGTTCTATGGACAGATAAACCCGAAGAGCACTTCTTTGGCCAAGGTCTGTCACCCGGCACACAAGTTCCGCTACAACAACAGGGTATTTGAAGTAACTTTTATGACAAAAGTTTGTAACTACCAAAAATATTTGAGCTAGACTAACCTCTAATTATACTGATCAACGTAAAATCACCTGCTGATTCCACTTAACGATGTCTGTCTGTCCGTCCATTCGTCCGTAAATCTAAAGCTTATACTTAAACTAAAGGTCGCGAATGTTTTCCGATTTCCACGAACTTTGGTAGAAGTAGTTTGTTTTGGACCGTAGACGGACGCTAATGAAATTGAAGAAAATCGATTAGCTACGAGGTCTGCTATATATATTTCTGGCCTAATAATTAAACTTCCAATATTTATTATCAAAAATGGTTTTATTGTTTTTCAAAGTATTCTCCAGCATGATCTATACACTTTTGCATGCGCTCAAGCCAATTGTCGAACACTTTTCCACTCCGATTGAGACACCTCCAAAACATGGTTTTGAATGCTTCAACAGCATCTTCTGGCGACGAAAATCGTTGAAAGCACATTTTTTTCTTGAAAAAAGAAGTCATTGGGTGCCAAGAGAGCTGTACGGCGGACCCATCGATTCGTCGTTTTGGCCGGTCAAAAAGGCGCTGGTCTGAGCCGATGTGTGAGAGCTCGCATTATCATGGTGCACAATGATTCGTCTTCTCTTGTTCCTTTTTTGAATTTCTCCGAAGATTTCAGATAAACAAATTGTGGTGTACCACTCAGAATTGACCGTCCTACGTTACTCAAGCGGAAAAGTCGCCGCATGACCAGTTTGCCGAAGAAACAGGCGACCATTTGCTTCGTGGGATTTGGTTCGTCTTCGAAGACCCGCACGCTCAATTGCTGTTTTGTTTCGTGCTCATACGCATAGATCCATGATTCGTCACCTGTGACGATCTTATAAACGTATTTTGAAGTATTTTTTAAAATTTCTTTGCACCAATCAACACGAGCCATTTTTTGAGCGATTGTCAAATAGTGCGGGATCCAACGAGAACAAAACTTTTTTACGGCCAGGTGTTCATGCAATATCGAATGTATGCCGGTGGAAGAAATGCTCAAGGATGCCTCTATCTTACGGTATGTCACATGACGATCTTGCATTATCAGTTCACGCACGGCATAATTGTTCTCTGGCACAACGGCCGTTTTTTTCACGACCTTCGTCTTTTAGCAAGCGTAGGCCACGATTGAATTCGTGAAACCCGTTTTTCACAGTGGTGCTTCATCGACATACAAAGATTTAAGTTCATCGATGCACTCTTGTCGTGATAATCCACGTCGAAAGTTGTGAAAAATCATCGCACGAAAATGTTCACGAGTTAATGCCATTTTTGCCAAATTGATTTTTTCAAGTCACTGTAAACAACACTAAAAATGGTCGTAAGTCAAAACGTTCTGAGGCAACACTTAGTGTTGCCTAGGCCAGAAACATATATAGCAACCTTCGTACCATATCGAAGAGAATTGGGATCGGTCCACGTTTTTATCTATTCCCACTACCGATTTTACATCGAACTGCTCCACAAAACTCATTAATTCATATTTCGATCAAAATTGGTACAGTTTGCTCTTTTAGTAGACAGTTTTAAACAACTTCGCCCATATAAGACAGTTTTTGTATATGTGGCAGCGCATAGAGAAAGGGGCCTAAGGGTAAAAAAAAAACAATTTTGATTTTTTTCTTTTTTTGCTGTGGACAACATCTGAGCATCGAATGAGACCGATCCCATGCCCCAAAAGTGTGCCCTCCCAGAGATATGCGCGTTTGATGAAAGTGATGGTACACCAAAGATACACGTATTTAAATCTTTAAAATGGCTCTCCTGAACAAAACTGTTTTTTACCCTTAGGTCCCTTTCTATTTTGCGCGTCACATGTTATGTATTGCAAAATTTCCGTTGTGATTAAAAAGCTTCCCACTAACATTAGTCATTTTAATGTTAGAAAAAAATTATTAACAAAAAAAATTTAATAGAAATGTATAGAAATTTTGACCGAGTTTTAATTTGTCCAAACAGATTTAGTTTCGGTTGAACACTTCACATACCAGCATACGTCGTCTTAATAACAAAAAAGAGCTCTCTCTCTCTCTCTTTCTCTCTCAAATGTATGGTTTTCATATATTTTTTCTGTGGACTAAATTGGGTTGCAGACGCAAAACAAAACACCAAGAATATGAAGAAGAAGAAAAACATACAAAGTCATAAATAAGTCCATACACACACATACACACAACCTTGTTGGATGCAAGAGTACAAAAGAAAGTACCTACACCACACCACACAACGAGCACACGAGCAATACAGGAAACAAAAGGGTTTAAGGAAATCAGTTCTCACTTTCACACACGCATACACACACCAGCGACTACAACCAAACGTCCATACGTACGTAAGAGTACGACTTGCATTTAGCATTTCTTACGAAATACCCTCACTCTCAAAGAGAGTTTTCCACTTATTCACACATACATGACAACAACCAGGCGAACGTAACAAACACCTTCCACAGGCCAACAGCATAAACACGAATAGCACCCTTCCCACCGCCCTCTCTTCCAGCTTGCTGGTATGTACTTTGAATGTCATGTCAAGTGGAAATTGACTTGGTTTCTTTTGAAAGATCCCTTCGCCCCCTCCGGTGGGGGTTGCTTTGTTCGGATTTCAGAACACGAAAACAAAACGAGTGCGGATACTTTTAACAAATCCACTCAAGTGCTCGTACGTATTATGTTGTGTTGCTGGATTACACTTAAAACTTAATCATGATTTGTTGTCAGCAGCAGCAACAGTATCAGTATCGGTATTGGTACAACTACAAACCGGTGATCCAGGTGGTTAAGAAGGGATTCAAAATTGATACTCTTTCCGTGTGTTGTGTTCACATTGTTAAAGCTGTGGTACATGATGCTACTTATGTACATGTACATTAGGGTGGGTGGAAAAAATCGATTTCGTTTCAAAGCAAAAAAAAACAGTAAATTAATTACAAGGCTTAGGTTAGAGTGGAGCTTAAATCACGGTCTTTAAAATATCCCACACTTTGAAGTGCGTGCCACCATTGCTAGGGCAAAAACATATGTGATGCGCAAAATAGAAAGGGACCTAAGGGTAAAAACCAGTTTTGTTGAGGAGAGCCATTTTAAAGATTTAAATACGTTTATCTTTGGTGTACCATCATTTTCATAAAACGCGCATATCTCTGGGAGGGAACACCTTTGGGGCATAGGATCGGTCTCATTCGAAGCTCAGATGCTGTCCACATCAAAAAAAGTGAAAATTGATTTTTTTTACCCTTAGGTCCCTTTCTCTATGCGCTTTCACATATGTTGATCGTGAAGCTGTGTAAATCTAGCAATCAAAAATTTTACTAACTTTTTTACCTTAACACCTCAGTAAGAAATTAATGGAGAACTGCTCTTAAAATAATGAGAAGGACCTACTGCTTAGGTCTGACACCAAAAGGTTAATGCATTATAGAGAAAAGTGTTATTATTGGACTACACTGAAAAAATTATGTTCGTTTAAATCACTAAACATTTCATATAAATTACGAAATTTGTCTTCATTTTCACCCAAAGAAACTTTTTTTAAATATGAAAACAAAACTTAAAAATTACAAAATCGGTTTGATTTTAAAAAACTCGAGGAGGCTGCTTCGGCACTGTCAAAATATTTTAGAAAATTATTGTTATGATAACACCGTGCAACACGAAAAAGATAAGGATTTACGGGTCCCCAAAGATTTGGGGCCTCTGTGTCATTTTCGCAAAAATGTGATGTTTTTGTAGGCTCATATCTTGCAAACCGTTCGGAGTTTTGATTTACTCTTGGAGGCAATGTCTCTTGTTATAAAGAACAAAACATATAAAATCAAAAATCTTTATCGTCAAGGTCAAAATCGCAAACAATTTTTAAAAAAAATTGATTTTTTTACCTTTTCCCCTTGTTCAGGTAGCCAACGTTTAAAAATTCAAAGCAACAATCAACTACAAAAATGTACCTTAGATCTCAATAGAACATATGAACTTCTTTCGAAAGGGTGGTTTAATTTTAAGGGCCGATGTTGAATGTGAACCACACCTAAACTTCAAGTTTTTTTGCATTTCATTTGATTTTTCTCAATCTCAGACTAACTCAATTTGAACCATGGAAAGTTACACAAGCGAGCTACGCGTTAAAGTTATTCAGGCTTACTATGAAAATTGGCATTCAAATCAAAATTCATATCGTGCACTTCGTGATTTTTTCGGTAAATTTAATCGTCCAAATGCCAAAATTTGAGCAAACCGTGTCTGTAGGAGATGTGAAAACACCAGTGCATGCTCGTACTGCAGAAATTTTTGCTGCTGTTCGCGATAGTGTGGCTGAAGAGCCATCCACCTCAACTCGTCGTCGTGCCCAACAATTGCACTTCTCACGCTCGTCGTTGCTGAACATAAAAACTTGCATTTACACGCTTACAAGGTGCAATTGACTCAAGAACTAAAGCCTCTTGACCATTCCAAACGTCATCAATGGTCAAAATGGTGGCAAGATTGGCAAAAGTGGATAATCAATTTTCGAAGAAAATCATCTTCAGTGATGAAGCACATTTTTATCTCAGTGGATTCGTCAATAACGAGAATCGCCGCATTTCTGGCATTTACTCATACGTATATGGGGGCTTCATGAAAACGTGAACTGATATTTTTCAAATATTACAAAGATTGATAATAAAGGGTGGTTAAATTTTAAGGGCCGATCTCGAATGTGAACCCCACCTTAACGTCAAGTTTTTTTCTGCATTTCATTTGGTATTTTTCAATTTTACACTTATTCAATTTTTTAGTCCGAAATTCACCGAAAAGGCACATTTTCACCTCAGTGGATTCGTGAATAAGTAGAATCGCCGCATTTGGGCGAATGATAATCCAAACGTGATTGTCGAAAAAACTATAGGTGACTGTTTGGTGCGATTTATGGGCTGGCGGCATCACCAAAATGAGGCCGGTTAGGCAGTTTCTGTGAATCGTGAGATGATAACGAACTTTTTATGGCCCGAATTGAAAGATATGGATGTGGACGATATGTGGTTTCAACAGGACGGTGCCACTTGCCACACAGCTAATGAAACAATGACTCTTTTGCGCGACAAATTCAATGACCATGTTATCTCACGTTGTGGCGATGTTAATTGGCCTACAAGATCTAGTGATTTGACACAGTTGGACTTCTTCCTTTGGGGTTATTTGAAAGAAAAGCTGTACGTCGATAAACCACCAAGAAATCAAGAGCTAAAGGATGAGATTGTTGGGCACATTAACGGCATACAACTTCAAATATGCCTCCGCGTCATCGAAAATATAGACCATCGGATGGAGGTGTGCCGCCGAGGTCGCGGCGGCTATTTGGCCGATATTTTGTTCCATACATAATTAACCCATACCAATATTATCATAATAAAAAGAAATGACAAAAATTTCCTAAATGATTTGTGTTTTATTCAAAATCAACACCGGCCTTTAAAATATAAGCACGCTTTACAACATATGAACTTCCTAGGAATGATTCTTAACACCGACTAGGTAGCCGCAAACTTGAAAATTTTTCCGAAAATTATCGGGTAAACATACATTTTCATTAGAAGAAAATTTTGAAATAGTTTGACAGTATCGAAGCCGACTTGTCGGACAGTATTCCAGCGAAACATTGGCAAGGCCTTCTTTGCTTTGACCTTCTAGAAAGCCTTCGTTGCAGACATAATTTTACCAAAAACAATGAAATTTTCTCATTAATTCGAATAAGTTTAAAAATTTTGTTAAACGTAGAGCTTGTCTGAGAGGATTCAAAAACCTTGGATTTTCTGAACATACAGAAGAAGTGCAGGGTATACTATAGTCGGCCACGCCCGACTTCAGTTTTTTGATATTTTTTCGCTGAGAGTTTTTAAAAATCTTGGCTGTTTTAAACATTCAAAGTGCAGGGTATACTACAGTCGGCCACGCCCGACTTCAGCTTTTTGATAGTTTTTTGCTGGAATACTCGTAGTGTTCGACAAGTCTGCTACAATACTGTCAACATTTTTATGAGTTTTCTTGTTATACAAACTACGTCTTAAGTTAAAAAATCGATTTTTCCGTGCTATCCCAATGTACAGTTGCTGTTGTTGACATTGCTCGTCGGAAAACTACAAGAGGTATAGTCGATACGGCCAAAATATTTGCGAAAATTATTCTAGTACTTATATAAATTTTGCTTTTTATTTAAATGAAATCAATTTTTTCCGGACCACCCCAATGTACAATTAGTAGAACAGTTGCCATTGTTAAACGGAAAACTATAGGGGTTATAGTCGATACCTCCAAAATATTTGAGAAAACTCTTCTATGAAAATTATGCCTTATATTTAAATGAAATCGATTTTTTCCTAGCCACCCCAATGTACACGTTGCTGTTGTTGTCATTGTTTGTCGGAAAACTATAGGAGCAAGGGTGAGTGTTTTTTGCACAAGGGGTAAGAGGGACAAGGGTGTATTGGGAAATTGTTTATTGCTTTCTATATGTGGTATGGCCACTCTTTGAATATTCGCTCGTCTGTTTGTCCGTCCGTCCAACCATCCGCACTTACCTGGAAACGCAACATGAGGAACATCACAACAAATACGAGACACAAACATAATCCGATTATGGGAAAACTGACAAGATAACGGAATGCACGTCGTTTCCACGCTGGCGCCTCTTTCGGTTCCAATCGGCCGGTAACGTTGTTCTCAACAAGTGGACCCTTTAGAAAGGAAAAAGAAAAGAACACCGAAACACACAACAAAATACATTATAAAAGGTTAACAAGTGTTTAAATGAAGTGCTACATTAGATGTTTACAAATAAATTAGCTGTGTGGCAAAACAAATTGTCTTTGTTTTTGTTTAGTTTTTTTCCCCCCTTAAAGGATTAAGTTTGCATTTTGAATATAGGGTTACCCTGAAAATCGTGTACGGAGCTGGGGGAATAAATTTGCATATAGATGGGCATATTTGGTTAAGGTTAAACGTATCACATGGCCTTTGTAAGCTGATTAGGAGGACATGGTTTTCCATGTCTCTTGTTGCAAATATTAAATGGCTCAATGGGGTTCCGCATGTCTTTACCCGAGGTGTGTCTGAGGTAATTGCAATGGTAACCTTAGGGTAACCTTACCCTTATTTTCGAAATGTAAAAGAAGACATCGAATACGAATACTCGTATCAAGGATACAAAATGTCATCAAGAACCTTTAGTGTAAATACTTTATCCACACTTAGAGAACATATTTGTTGCCACAACCGATTTTTTTTCCAACCGATTGATTGGGGATGCTGTCATTGGAACTATATTATCGGTGGAATATAGTAAGTATCCGAACTAACAACAAGTAATAATGCCGTTTAGTTGGGCCAGGCCAAGCTTTATGAACCCTCCATCGTCCATTTGAAACTAAAGCGCAAAAAATCCATTTTTTGAGCCATTCCCTAACCTGACACACAAAGAACAGATTTTTTGTAACAACCAAATTTGTTGCCAACCGAATGTTGGTGACTGCACGTTCTACGCAAGTATTATATTGCTACAACCGAATGTTAATTACGTACATGGCAATTTTCAGTAGTAGGAATTGTCAGTATCCGTTGAAGAGCTATAGTATTGGCAACCCTAACTAATTACGATGATTATTTGAACTGAATGAACTGAATTACATAGATTATTGGCTTCTCTGAATTGGTTGTCTTTACCACAAGAATTTTTAGCTGGACCATTTTACGTACGAAGGCGGTTCGGAAACTTCTTAGCCTAGCACAAAAAGCGTCTAAACAGAAAAGAGTTAAGTGTTTTGGAAACTTCCATCTCTGCTATGAACACTAGGGATACAACCAATTTTTTGGCATAGTACCATGAGGTCAACCATGTCCTAGTAACCACGAAAATCATAATCTTTTGTAATTTTTCTGGAAAAAGTTCACGCACCAATTGGTTTTTCTAAACAGCTGTAAGTTAAAGCTAGCTTGCATAGAATTTAAAAGCTCAATTCTTATTGGCCAATAGCAACTTAACGAATTAATAACAAAACTTCGTTAAGTGGGGATTTGGATCTCCTAGGCTCATTGGTCAATTATCAACAGGCTGCCACCTGCGATAAATGTTGCAAGTGTTAGTAAACGAATTAACTATTAGCATTATGAGAGATTATTCGTTACACATTTTTATTTTTTTTCGTTAAAAAAGGTTAAAGATGCGTTTTGGTTTGCTGGAAAAATCTCTTACCATCTGTAAATATTAATGCAATTTCATACTTAAGTTTTTTTTTATTTTAAATAAACATATTATTAAGTTTTCTTAACCAAAAAGAAAATTAAAATTTTTCAAAACTTCATCGCGGTTGGTGCGTGAACTTTTTTGACCCTAGCGAAAAAATAAATATACGTTCCCTTATAGTTTTTTATGCTCTATTGGACTGTGCTATGCCAATTTTGATATTTTAAAAAATTGTTAAAAAGTTGTATCCCTAATGAACACATGCTAAATTTTGTTTCGATCTGGCAACTCCTTCATATAGAAACTGGTGTTCACAAAAGACCCATCCGCGATTTTTTTACAATGGAAAAATTAGAAATGCGTGGTGTCATTAAATATTTACATAAAAAAGGTTTATCGGGGCAAGAAATTCATAATGATATGGTGAATGTGTTAGGTGAAAGTGCTCCTTCATATGCAACAGTAAAAAATTGAGTTGCTGAATTTAAACGTGGTCGTACAAGCATTGAAGATGAACCACGTAGTGGACGTCCAAAAAACAGCAACAACAACAGAAATTGTAGCCAAAGTGCATGATATGGTATTAAATGATCGACGAATAAAAGTGCGTGAAATAGCTAATATCATGGGCATCTCAAATGATCGAGTCCATTTAATTTTGCATGAAGAACTACAGATGAAAAAGCTTTCAGCAAGATGGGTGCCGCACTTGTTAACAGTCGACCAAAAACGCATAAGAATGAACATTTCTCAAGCTTGCTTGGATCGTTTTCAGCAAAATAAAATGTATTTTAAACGTCGTTTCATAACTGCTGATGAGGCATGGATCCACTACTATACTCCAGAGACAATAGAACAATCCAAACAATGGACTGAAGCTGGAGGAAGTGCCCCTAGAAGGCAAAAACAATTCAATCGGCTAGTAAGGTTATGGCAACGGTTTTTTGGGACTTCAAAGGTATTTTATTGATTGACTATCTGCCAAAGGGTAAAACAATAAATTCAGAGTACTATTGCAACCTTTTAGATCAATTAAATGTACAAATTCGAGAAAAACGTCCTGGCTTACAACACAAAAAAATAATTTTTCATCAAGACAACGCACCAGTGCACAAGAGTGTTTTAACAATGGCTAAAATCAAAGTATAAAAGTACGAGTTGCTTGACCACCTACCCACCTTATTCTCCTGATTTAGCTTCCAGTGACTTTTACCTGTTTCCAAATCTAAAAAATTCCTTGCTGGCAAGCGTTTTACCTCAAATGAAGATGCAATTACAGTTGTAAACCACTATTTTGAAGACCTTGAGGTAAACGATTTTAATCAAGGGATAGAATTGCTAGATAAGCGTTGGACTAAGTGTATTGAAGTTTCAGGAGATTATATTGAAAAATAAAAATATTTTTGAAAAACTAACTATTCTTTTTCATTGATAGGCTAAGAACTTTCCGAACCGCCCTCGTATGTATTTAATTATCTGAATTAAAAATGATTTACTTAACGATTTGAAAATATTTATGCTGTTATTTGAACTATGAGCAGGTTTTTTAAAACTTGGTTTTTACTTTCAAACCGAATCAATGTTTGTATGTACGTAGTCAACAAATTAGTTGGAAATTTGGGCCAAACTACAAAAATTCGCTTGAAAAAACCCACTTTCTGTTGCAATAATCAATATTCCATAATTATTGATGGTGAAACGGTTCGAGATATCGCACGATGGTTGCTATACAGCTATACAACCCGCATTCAGTTTAACTATTTATTGCGACAACTGGCAGTTATGGCAAGCAACCAATTGTGATGTACAATAATGATGTTGCCAATAATAGTTGGTGACAACAAATTAGCTTTTTGTGGCGACCAAACGCTGTTGAGTTGGCTATTGTAACATAATATTAATAATTCCAACATCAACATATAAAACCTATAATATGGATCGGCTTTGGCCACAACAAAAACTTAATTTACGACGCAAACATATTTTGAAATCCCCAAAAAATTTATAAAAACAAAAAAATATCCACACATTTTAAGTTTCATGGGTTATCCTTCCAAATTATACTGCCATATAAATAAACGAACAATAAACAAAAATAATAATATATAAATAAATAAAATATTTCCCAGAATATAAAAACAGGCTAAACGGTTATTTAGCGACATTACGCAGACTTTTTTTTTTTGGGCCGAAATCCCGGCGGTTCTGCAATACCGGGCCAACCCCCGGAAGGAGTGGAGCAATCCCCTAAACACCCCGGAGGATCTATCAGATGTTAAGCTGATAAGAACAGATACTACACTTTGATCTTAGCCACAAGGCCGAGAAGCGATATTACGCAGACTTAGTCAGACTTTTTGCCATAGATACCCCACCTTATTATTCCAAACAACAACAAATTCTTTTTTGTTTTTTCTAAGGGCGGTTCGGAAAGTTCTTAGCCTATCAATGAAAGAGAATAGTTAGTTTTTCAAAAATATTTTTATTTTTCAATATAATCTCCTGAAACTTCAATACACTTAGTCCACCACTTATCTAGCAATTCTATCCCTTTATTAAAATAGTTTTCCTCAAGGTCTTTCAAATAGTGGTTTACAACTGTAATTGCATCTTCATTTGAGGTAAAACGCTTGCCAGCAAGGAATTTTTTTACATTTGGGAACAGGTAAAAGTCACTGGGAGCTAAATCAGGAGAATAAGGTGGGTGGTCAAGCAACTCGTACTTTAATTCGTTGATTTTAGCCATTGTTAAAATACTCTTGTGCGCTGGTGCGTTGTCTTGATGAAAAATTATTTTTTTGTGTTGTAAGCCAGGACGTTTTTCTCGAATTTGTACATTTAATTGATCTAAAAGGTTGCAATAGTACTCTGAATTTATTGTTTTACCCTTTTGCAGATAGTCAATCAATAAAATACGTTTGAAGTCCCAAAAAACCGTTGCCATAACCTTACCAGCCGATTGAATTGTTTTTGTCTTCTTTGAGGCATTTCCTCCAGCTTCAGTCCATTGTTTGGATTGTTCTTTTGTCTCTGGAGTATAGTGGTGGATCCATGTCTCATCAACAGTTATGAAACGACGCTTAAAATCCATTTTATTTCGCTAAAAACGATCCAAGCAAACTTGAGAAATGTTCATTCTTATGCGTTTTTGGTCGACTGTTAACAAGTGCGGCACCCATCTTGCAGAAAGCTTTTTCATCTGTAGTTCTTCATGCAAAATTAAATGGACTCGATCAGTTGAGATGCCCATGATATTAGCTATTTCACGCACTTTTATTCGTCGATCATTTAATACCATATCATGCACTTTGGCTACAACTTCTGTTGTTGTTGCTGTTTTTGGACGTCCACTACGTGGTTCATCTTCAATGCTTGTACGACCACGTTTAAAATCAGCAACCCAATTTTTTACTGTTGCATATGAAGGAGCACTTTCACCTAACACATTCACCATATCATTATGAACTTCTTGTCCCCATAAACCTTTTTTATGTAAATATTTAATGACACCACCACGCATTTCTAATTTTTCCATTGTAAAAAAATCGCGGATGCGTCTTTTGTGAACACCAGTTTCTATATGAAGGAGTTGCCAGATCGATACAAAATTTAACATGTGCTCATAGCAGAGATGGAAGTTTCCAAAACACTTAACTTTTTTCTGTTTATACCGCGCTTTTTGTGCTAGGCTAAGAAGTTTCCGAACCGCCCTCGTAGTTACGACCACCCACCCTTGATAAAAAATATTACAATGCTTATCAAAACATTTATCCAAAGGCGTATTTATTTTAATGAATAACATAACAACAACCAATACATGTGCAAATTCAGTTCCAATAATCATCTTAGCCTGTTAGGATAATCGATACTTGTTGCCTTCAACCGAAAGTATCAGTTCACTCTACTGAAAATTGTTGTGTACCCAACCAACATTCGGTTGGAAGAATGGAATACATTCGGTTGGCAAGATATGCGGTTGTGGCAACAAATCTGTTCTTTGTGTGCGCTATCGTGCTTTCAACAGACACTCAGAGAGACGGACATGGCTAGAACGTCTTAAAATTTTACAACGACCAATAAGATACTTTATAGGGTGCTTGATTAATACCACTGTGCGACAGCCACAATCGGTTTGGGATGAAACCACCGGGGAAAGTTATATCGGTCAAAAAAAGGTCATACGTGTCCCAGCGTTTCGTTGGGTCTCATCTAGGAATCGAGATATATCGATTTGAAGTTAGTAAGTATCGTATAGGGGAATTTGTCACGTTTTTGGCTCTTTTGTTTGACATAACTTGAGAACCACTCGTCCGATTTAGCTGAAATAAATTTATAGTAATAAAGTAATAGGACTTGACACTTTTTACCGTTTTGGATTTTTTATGAATTAAAAAAAAAAAAATTTTAATTTTTAGGCAAAAATAATTTTTTTTTTCATACATTTATTTATAATTGCGAAACTGTTGCTTAAGCAGGAAAACGGTTTAAGAACAGATTAGAGGAATTGTAATTCTTAATTTTTCTAAATTTGTTTCAGCTAAATCGGACGAGTGGTTCTCGAGTTATGTCAAACAAAAGAGCCTAAAACGTGACAAATTCCCCTATACGATACTTACTAACTTCAAATCGATATATCTCGATTCCTAGATGAGACCCAGCGAAACGCTGGAACACGTATGACTTTTTTTTTACCAATATAACTTTCCCCGGTGGTTTCATTCCAAACCGATCACTGACCCTTACCATTTGTCGCAGAGTGTACTTTGTGGTATTGCAAAGGAAATGACACATTTAATATGCCCTCCGGTGAAGGGTATACAAAATAATTTTTGAATCTAAATATCTACACGCCGCACTTGTTCAACGAAAAAAATTAAATTTTCATCAGAGGCAAACACACACTTCAAGTACTCCTCAGCAAAGGGAGGATCATGTCGAGGAGAAATTAAAAAGATGAAGGAAGTTTTTTGTTTTGTTTTAGTAACTCCTACTCGAATCAAAAATGAAACTACCATTAGATTACTCGCTTTTTTATAAAATTAAAGTTTACTTATCGTCACCAATATTTAGGTGCAACAACAAAATCTTTGCACAACTGTTGATTGCAACAACCACCAGTCGTGGAAACTAAATACCTTTTCCACGTTTCATTTAGTTGTGTATACAATACGTCGTTCGTTTTTATAATCTTGTGGTATGTAAACCGAATAACCCTAACGATTATATACATTTGGTCATTGCAACGGAAATTCTTCTTCTGCAACGTAAGTTTTGTAGTTCCAAACGAATTCCAACTAATTTGTTTTCCGTGTAGAGAAGTGGGTAGGTGCACACAGAGAAAAAAATTAGTTGGAAATCGGTTAGACCTACAATTTTTCGGTTAGAAAAGAGAAATTTCGGTTGCAATTACCAAATATATGTTATCGTTATTGATATTCGGTTTGAAATACCACATGATGATAATTACGATCATCGTACGTACTCACAACTTACTAATCGGTTATGTTAATGAAAAGCAAAAAAAGAATTTTGTGGCAACCAATAATTTTGCAAATATTTTGTTGTTGTAACCAATATTAGTGATCACCAACAAAGGGTTATTAAATGATTTTTTTCTTTTAAAATAAAATAGTTCTATAATAACTAACTTCAAGCCGAACGATTAAGTGCATTTTTCCAGTAAAAATCATCCATTATTTATTCCATGCCTCGTCATGCCTCCATGCGAGTACTTCAAGTACTTAAATTGTTTTATGTCCACTGATTCAGCTTTTAATTTTGTTCGTTGAACTAGTGTGGTATTTGGATGTTTAAATCCAACAATTCTCTTCTGAAGTTTCGAATACATGATATGTTGCAATGATGCTGTAATTTCAATAACTGAAAATTATAGAGCACCAGCTAACATTCGGTTGTATTGCGGAATACTCGATGTAACCTCAATCATACGGTTGACGAACAAATTCGGTTGTGGTAACGCATCTGTTCTTTGTGTGTGTAAAAGTAATCAGCAGTTTTTTTTACAGATGATAATAATGAGTCATTCACTGTCATATTGAAATACATCTAAGATAGTTCTGTCCAACTCTTTTGTAGCCTAAAAAATTCGGTTGTGGTAACGAATCTGTTCTCTGTATGTGCAAAGGCCACTTTCTTACAAATGAAAACCAATTTTCCTCCACAGCTACATTGAAATATATCTCAGATAGTTCCGTTCCTCTTTTTTTATACCCTAATCCTAATGGGTAAGAGAGTAAATATCATTTGGAACGGACAAAAAGTGTAACGCATCGCCAAAAAGTATTTGTTTTGACCAAGTTTGTTTCATGACTTTTTAAGTCGATTGAGGCACGTCCGTCTGTGCCAAAGACGATACATTTTTGAGATGGGATTTATCAAAAAATCGAAAAACAGAAGAAGAATAAAAACTCTGATTTTTTGTGTTTGAAGTGAGCGAAGTTAGTGTCTTTTGTGTTTCAATTTTAACTTTTTCGCTTTCTTGTAATTTTGTACAAACGAATGTGGAAAAATAAAGCGAGAATTTGTGAGTTACTGAAGTGCTGTTTTTCTACATTATTGCAAAGAAGAAGCATATCGTCCATCTTGTACAATTTATCGTCATTGGTCAGTCCGCCTGTGCGGCCGGGAGAATTTGTGCGTTACTGAAGTGCTGTTTTTCTACATTATTGCAAAGAAGAAGCATATCGTCCATCGTGTACAATTTATCGTCATTGGTCAGTCCGCCTGTGCGGCCGGGAGAATTTGTGCGTTACTGAAGTGCTGTTTTTCTACATTATTGCAAAGAAGAAGCATATCGTCCATCTTGTACAATTTATCGTCATTGGTCAGTCCGCCTGTGCGGCCGATTCACACTTTAACAATTTCCAACTTACCTTATACAGCGGTCTCGGTGGTTCCAATAATTCCGGCGGCGTTGACAAAGTACCCCAACGAAATGCCAACTCCACGGAATAACGCTTCCAGGCCTCCAGATACAGCGAAGCCCAGGCGACGTTAAACAACGAAAACAACACATGGCCCATATCTTGGGCCATTTGATTTTTGCCCCACAAAAAAGCATAGAGAATTGTGCCAAAAACCGCAGGCACACCCAAAGCGCAGGTGTAGTGGCCCAGCCAGGCAAAATACAAAGCCACCTTGACACCAAAATATTC
This sequence comes from Hydrotaea diabolus, assembly GCA_963513945.1. Taxonomy (NCBI): domain Eukaryota; kingdom Metazoa; phylum Arthropoda; class Insecta; order Diptera; family Muscidae; genus Hydrotaea; species Hydrotaea diabolus. The sequence goes on along the minus strand of OY740717.1, from coordinate 41,543,245 downwards.
AGCAATATCATCTGGAAAAGAGAACAAATTATAAAAAAAAATGTCTTCAGTATTCCAATTTTCCTCAACTCACCCAGAGGCTGAGGGGCCAACACCTGCTTCACCCAACTCTTTTGTAGCGAAGTTAAGCTTTTCGTCTCATGCAAGGGAAACACCTGCGTAATCAAACCCGTCTCCTGCCAAGCGGCCACTATACTTTGACCCTCCTCGAGGGCCGCTCGTCCCTGTAGAGCCTCAATGTCCGATTGACCGGCGCGTAAACCCTGCAGCACTTGCAAGACCAACCACTGGCGCTCCTGTGAGGTGAACAGCGACGTATTGCCGTCATCGCTTTTGATTTGCTGGAAACAATGACTTTCGCGGGTTGTAAATTCACGTAAGGCACCACCCAAATCGGGACGTAAACGTTTTGGCAAACGAGCCTCTTCCGCCGCTTTGAAAAGTCTGCAAACACAACAATACAAACAACAACAAAAATGTATTAATGGATTTCCTTCCGGTTGAGCGCACACATGCATGGTACACGCCGGACTAGATAGTTTTTAGATATTTTTAAGCACAGGATATTTACATATTTGTGGGAGCACTTATGTAAAATGCATTTCGCCTTGAACTTTCGTGAGCCTTCACTTGCACCACCAAACCCAAACCGGCCGGCGGCTGGGAGCGTATGCGGGCCAACAGCCATCTCAGGGCCTCGTCGGGCGCATCCTCGGGAAACTCAATGACCACATCGCATTGGGTGGGTATTTTGTTGAGCCACAAACGGCGCGGTGTCATCAGATGGCCCGCATAGGGCACTTTGCGTCTCAACTGCCGGGAAGCTGCAATTAGAAGAGCACAACAGAAAAATACAGTGGGGGAAGTAAGTAATTTAGTAGTTTGTAAAACTATTTGCAATTTATCTTTATTGTCCTGTTTGCTTTGTTTGCTTGATGTCCTATCTTTTGTTTACTTTTGTTTCAGATACGTGTGGGTTTGTTACAGTGTGGAAGGATGTCCATCATGACAGACATACAGATGTACGAATAAGTTGAAAGTTTTCTTCTGAATTTATTTCAAAATTGTTTGGTCTTTAATACATGTTAATTTCTCTACAATGTCTATGAGAGTTATACAGCAAAACTTAAACGTAGGTGGCTACGGAAGTTTTTCAAAAGTTTTAACTACGGAGACCAAAATGGTAAACAGATACCCTAATAAAGGTGGGGGTTTTATTGGAAAGTTGAACCTTTCCAATAAAACCAGAAATTAGAAAAAATTATGAGTATTTATTTTTTTCCAGCCGATTTAAATTAAAAAATGTAAATAGCTAACCCTGTACATAGGTTTTCCGGATTTCAGAACCTACAGCCTTATATTACAAGTGACAACGGTCCCTCCCACAAATTAAACCCGATCAAGCCCAACTTTTGCATGGTACGTTATAAGCAATTATTAAAAAACTGTGGAAAACAGGACTACATAGGTTAATATTTTCGTATAGCCCATATGTAAAGGTCCTTCCCGATTGCAGAACCTACCGCTTTAAAAGCCACATATTACGCCCGATTCCGACAAAATTTCGCATTAAACGTTCCAGTTAACCACACGTTCATGTTTTCCAACACTTCCCACACAAAGGTCCCCCTAGATTTGAGACCCTGCAGCTCTGGTACGTTATGAGCGATTACTAATTAAGTGTGGTGAAACTCTCCTATATTTTCGTTTAGCCCCCACACAAAGGTCCTTACCGATTTCAGAATCAGCAGCTTTAGAAGCCACATTTTACATCCGATCTCTACAAAATTTCTCATGGATCCTAACAAGCGACCAACAGCCATGACCTTTAACATTGCATCATATTGGTTCGTGTTTTCGAATAGACCCTACACAAATAATTATCTCTAGACAAAGGTGCTTAATTCTCTGAATAGCAAAGTAGTGTATGGTATCTTATGGTAGACCACTACCGACTTTTTTTTTACTTATTTCTCTATTTTTTTTTCTGTTGTATTCAAAATTTTAACAAAAATTTTCAAAATTTTTACTGAGTACGTTTGACCATGTGTGATGCTCTTTGGGCCACATGAGCCTTAAACACGGCAACTAGTGAACCTTAAAGAGAACCTTTTTTCCCTGTGTCGATTTCAACCATTTTCAATCCCAAACAGCTTATGACCATAAGCCAACATCACTTTAGGATCGTAGATTGATTCGTTTGACTGCTAGCGTGCTTTTAACAGACACGCCGACGCACATGGATAGATCGTGTAAGAATTTTACGACGATTAATAAAATATATACCTTATAGGGTCTCCGATCCAGATTTCGTGGATCGGTGGAAGGTATAGAAACGGTTAGGTACCTATTCTGACCCATATGTGGATTTGTCACGAAATTTTCTTTAACTTAAGTACACATACTAAATGGTGATTTATTTTATTTCGACCATAATAACTGTTTATGGGTCCTAATCGTAGCCATATTTGCTAAGTAAATCTATTTTTGGATTTTTTTTGGACGAACGCTCCCACGCCACTCACACCCACCCCTGCCGACCGAGAGGGCCAGTGAAATTTCCTTCAATTTAATTATAAGTATATCCCTTTTTATATCCATTTTTTCAATTGACCGCATTTTTTTACCACAGGTACCATTTTTGGATTTTATCCCATGTTCGAAAGGGCCTATTATAGGCGTCCTAGAATCCATCGACATTCCTATGCCCAATAACCGGACCGAGTTCGAAATTGGGCAAAGTTTGGAATTTTGGTTTAAGGGAAATTGTTACTGTTTTCGATCTATTGGCCCCAAAGACACATGAGCACCATGACTTCTTCCATTTCTGAGACGTTTAAGGCTTGGTCAGTAACAACATTTTTCTTTGTAAAATTAGGTGCTCCAGTAAAAGTTCTATCACTTTTAAACCCATATGGAACCCACTGAAATTTTCACATTTAACGGGTGATTAATCTAGAGGTATTTTTTCAAAATAAAAAAATACAAAAATTCAAATTAAGTGTGGAATCCTTAATATTCATTCGAAAAAACATTTTGTGGCATTTATGTTTTGAATATAATTTCCCGCAGATGTTTGCCGCAACTACGCCTCAGTTGTTCATTCTAAGGGTACAATTTTGGATGACTCGTTCGAGCATTTCAACCGGTTCAGCATTAATGACACGCGTAATGTGAGCTTCTAAAATTTGAACTGTAGCTGGTTTGTCAGCATAGCATTTGGACTTTATGTAACCTAAAAGAAAAAAGTCCAAAGGTGTGTTATCACTGATCACTGAGCTGCATGTTGAAACTAAATTTCGTCAAGATTATATTCTTTCGATAGCGAGCACCATTCACGGTTACGTTCCGGCCATCATCATTTTTGAAAAAATTTAGTCCGATGATTCCACCAGCTATAAACCGCAACAAACCGAGGTTTTCGCGGTGTAAGTTTTTCAATTATGAAATCGCAAACAATTGTGAAGAATAAAAAATAAAGTTTAACACAAATCACGCGTGATCTGTGAAGAAATCCAGTTGAAAAATATACCTTTAGATTGAACACCCGTTACAAATTTGAAAAAATTAGACTGATGATTCCACCAGCCCATAATTCGAACCAAATCTTGGTTTTTGCGGTGTTAGTCTTTCTAAGGTGAAATGCCAAACAATACTGAAGAGAAAAAAAGTTTAAAACTAGTTTAATCTGTGAAAAATACACTATTGAAAAAAATACCTTTAGGTTGATCAGCCGTTAGTAGACCAAATTACAAAGGATTTCCTGAAAAATTTGTAGGGATAAAAATATCGTTTTTCGAAAAAAAAAGAATATATCATTTGGTGTGGTATGTCCTGCAAGGACAAAATAGTTGTTTACACTTTCTTAAAGAGGACTGGCGCCCTTTTAGGCGATACCTCGTTTCTTTATTTCTGCTCTCGCATTTCCAATATATTTGACTTCTAACACAGTTAACTTTTCCGCAAAATACTAGTCTAGGCCCACTTTAAGATGCTGTAAGATTTAGACCAAGTCGTATCTAAACACAAATTAGGAGTCATATGACAGGCAGCAACTTGGAGAATATATGTATCGAGTTTCATTAAATCGGCTATGGTAAAAATCCAGACTGGGTCCAAAATATTAAAAATTACCCTACACAATAGAGAATTAAACAACAAGAGGCTATATCGGCGAATTAGTCATAAGAAGATAATGAAAAAAAACTTGAAATTTTACTAAAATATTTAATAAAACATGTTGAATCAATAATTTGCTTGTAAAAGATGAAAAATATCTTTGAAGTATCAATTTGGGCTAATTTATAAGTATATTGTCTGTTATTCTATCTCGTACACATTAACCTTAAAACAATTCGCTGATATGACCTCTTCTTGATTGTTTATTCATTTTTTAAATAACAAAACAAATGTAGGCAGTAAGTGTCATGATAGACTGTTTGTTTAATGTAGTAACTCTTTCATGTTTTTTTAGTGAATTGAAGCTAACTTGCTTGCTTACCGAGTAACTTTCATACCAATGCTAGTTAAGGAACTTCAAACGAACGCTGTTATAATACTTAGGGAAATGCTTGGGCATTTCTTCCACCAGCATGCATTCGATATTGCATGAACACCTGGCCCTAAAAAAGGTTTGTTCTCGTTCGATCCCGCACAATTCTCGTGCCGATTGGTGCAAAGAAATTTTGAAAAAAAAACGATCGCGGTGCTTCGAAAGACGTTTATAAGATCGTCACAGGTGACGAATCATCAATCAAACGAAACAGCAATCGACCGAGTAGGTCTTCGAAGACGAGTCAAATCCAACGAAAGTTGTTCGTGGAAGAAGCACTTCGAAGCAAATGGTCGCCTGTTTCTTCGGCGAAACTAGTCAGGTGGCGACTGTTCCGCTTGAGCAACGTAGGACGGTCAATTCTGAGTGGTACACCACAATTTGTTTGTCTTCAGAGAATTTCGAAAAAACAAACAAGAGAAGACGAATCATTGTGCACCATGACAATGCGAGCTCTCACACATGGGCTCAAACCAGCGCCTTTTTGACCGGCCAAAACGTCGAATTGATGGGTCGTCCGCCCTGACTTGGCGGAAAAAAATGCGTGGTCAACGATTTTCATCGTCAGAAGATGCTGTTGAAGCGTTGAAAAACCATGTTTTGGAGGTGTCTCAATCGGAGTGGAAAAAGTGTTTCGATAATTGGTTCGAGCGCATGCAAAAGTGTATAAAGCAGATTACTTTGAAAACAATAAAACCATTTTTGATGATAAATATTCGCACTTTCAACATTAGGCCAGAAATATATATACAATCCCTCGTATAGCAGATTTTGTAAAAATCATAGGATTTTTTCTCACTGAAAGAACGAGATTAAAAATTAACTTGAGAAAATATCCTATGATTCTTACAAAAACTGTTATACCTCAGGCACATATCAATAAATAAACCACGTTGGAAACCTCACAGTAGTTCTTTATAATTTTATGAAAAACGAGTGGGTGAGCTCGAGAATTCAGCTACAATTGGCAGTTGAAACAACAAAACGTCTTGATTATTTTAGCTGTAACTTCCACAATTTTTATTTGATTTTTATAAGTTATAATTAATATGAAAGTTGCATTTCCTATTAATCAATATTGCCTTTTTTCGTGAATCGGATAAGAATTGCCGAACTTTAAGAAAAAGTCAGAAAAATTATGGCCTAAAACGTACATTCAATTTTGATTCGGGAGATCATTTTACATAAGGATCAGTTGGTTTCGTTCTAAATGAGAATTTTGTTGCAGAACAGTGTTATTTGTGTTCTTTTGATGGTAATGTTCTTGGACTACCCTCGCATAGCACATGAAATATTTCTGTCAGCAGCAGAAAAAATAATACTTCATTTAGCTATTGAAGTCTGTTTTGCTGACGTTGTCAAAGAAAAATCTATGGGCATTAAGAGGAAAGCATATGTGACAGCGCATAGAGAAAGGGACCTAAGGGCAAAATAATCAATTTTTTTTTTCTTTTTTTGATGTGGACAACATCTGAGCATCGAATGAGACCGATCCCATGCCCCAAAAGTGTTCCCTCCCAGAGATATGCGCGTTTTATGAAAGTGAAGTCGGCGATTCTAAGCGCAAATAGAAAGGGACCTAATCTGTAAAATGGCTCTAATGAACAAAACTTTTCATCGACTTTTCACTTTTTTTTTTGATGTGGACAACCTCTGAGCATCGATTGAGACCGATCCCATGCCCCAAAAGTGTTCCCTCCCAGAGATATGTGCGTTTTATGAAAGTGAAGTCGACGATTCCAAGGACAAATAGAAAGGGACCTAATCTTTAAAATGGCTCTCCTGAACAAAACTGGTTTTTAATCTTAGGTCCCTTTCTATTTTGCGCGTCACATATATGAAAATCCCAAATGAACAATGACTCCATTTGTGTTGAATAAGAGAGAAGATAATTTATTTTCTGCAAGATTTTTGCTGGCAGACACTAATTATTTCAAGGTTTTAGCAAACAGTTTTTTTTTTGCCTCCACAGAATTTTAAAGCAAAGGTGATTATGTTCGTTTGTTGATATTAACATAATCTCCGCCCAAAATCTATAATAAAATAGTTTTTATAATCCTGAAAGTATTTTTTGCTCAGTACAATTCATAGGGTTCAGAGTCACCTAAGGCTGATTTTGTGCCTTCATTATTGGATCCCACCACCAAAATTTGTTTCACCATTCCTCCTGAAGTAATCAAGGAGACAATTAATCCTTTTCCTCGCACTTGAATGATAGAGGTAAAGCTTACATGACCTTTCAGTTAAACTCTTGGCAGCCTTTTGATTCCATACGAGTGCATCAATAACCATTCATCCATCCAGAAACTCTGCCAAAACCTATACCCTGACATAGGGTACGATTCAAAAAAAAAAAACACGCCAAAGATTACCGAATGTTTTCCACATGAAGTGATAATGAAGTTTTCAATTCTTATTGCCCAACACGTTGTGCATAATTAATGCCTCCCCCGAAGCAAAAACTATATGTAAGAGAAATAGGCAAAAGTTGTATGGGAGCATGTTAACCACATCCTTAGACAAGGATGTAGGAATGAGTTAGGATGAGTTTTGAAAGCAGACACTATCGTTTACAGTCACACACACACAAAAGTTCTTCACATGGCTGAGCAAAAGTCATTTACAGATAAATTCGTTGGAAGACTTGAGTTTATCTCGCATAGGGGATGCATAAACCAGAGAATTCATTGCTTATAACTGTGACTGTAACCTAAAAACAAAAGTTTATTGGGCAATTGTTACCAAGGGATAAGGCAAAAGTTTGAAGAAGTTTGCGAGTAACTGTTATATTACTAAAAATATAAAATATAAAAATATAATAAAATTTGCATAAATATCGTGTAAATTGTGAAATAAACTCAAAGCTCAATTGCAAAGTGAACTTTACTCATATACAGGGTATGTGGTCCAAATTTAAGTTTTTTTTTTTTAAATTCAAAAAAAATAAATATAAATAAATCACATGCAGGGTGATTTATTTACGACTGGACAAATTTTACTAGCTTTTTTCTTGGTTAATTTCATAAAAAGATGTCCATCTACGAAAATAATAAAAGTTTTTTTTCAACATGCTGGGTGACTTATTTACGACTGGACAAATTTTACTAGCTTATTTCTTGGCTAATTTCATAAAAAGATGTCCATCTACGACCATGCCCGACAATTCAAGGGGGCGAAATGGCAGCGGTTTGAACATTTTCGGATTGGTGGTCGAAGCGTACTAAGGTGAAATTGCTAAGTTCAGAACCAGTGGTCGGATTTGTTTCTTTGAAATTATCCAAGGAATTCGCTGGTGAAATGTGTCCAGTCATGATTGAATCACCCTGTATTATTGATTCATTCTAAAGAACACAATTTTTTGGAAGAGAATTTCATTAATGTGCTTCCGTTGGCATCACTGTAACGCAACCTGTCTACCCCATTTTCCAAGACCTTGGTGAGGGCTTTTGGCTTAAACTCACTATTAGTTATGTTGATATTTGCTTTAAGGACCTGAAAAGTTAATGGATTCTTCGGTCCTTCACGTTAACGCACTGAAAAAAAATTGTACAGCCTTAAAGAGCAACTCTGAGAAGTATTCACCTGTCGCAGAAATTTAACTGCTTTGCTTATGGGTAGTACCGCAGTTTAGAAATCACTATAATTGTTTTCTAATCTATATGACTCGCGTATTTGAAAATCGTTTATATAAAAATCAGCTCCTGTCACAACATCCATCTTTGATCCATCGGTGTAGACTTGGATACCTTGGAATTGTTTTTCTAAATCGCGCTAAGTCGTGTAAGGTGTAATCAAACACTTGTATAAGGTAAGCTTACCCTATAGATAAGGAGATTAAGTAATACGAGGGCGACCGCAAAACTAACTGGCCTGGCACATTTTCTGTTTTACTAGCAACTTTTTGTTTTTTTGCTTTTTAAAAGCAATCTTTTATAAGCCATCTGTCAAAATTTCCGAAATATTTAATGATTATTTTCTTTGTTACAGGTGATTGAACTAAACAAGTTTTATAATTTTTGAAAAATGGAAAATAAAGAGTTTCGTGCGGTTATTAAACACTTTTATATGAAAGGTTACACGCCACAATTAATCAAAGATGAATTGGATTCTGTTCATGGTGATAATGCACCATCATACTCCACCGTGAAATCCTGGGTTCAACAATTTAAAATGGGTCGTTCAAGTACGGAAGATGAACAACGCTCTGGACGACCGAAAACTGCTACTACTATTGAAAACATTAGAACAATATTTAATGAAGCGACTAAAGATAGACGAATAAAGGTCAGAAAACTTGCTCATATTGTTAAAATACACGAAAAACAAGTTTGGAGTATTTAACATGATGAACTCCACACGAAAAAGCTATCCGGAAGAAGGGTGCCGCGTTTGTTGACTTTGTCTCAAAAAATCCGTCCGTTAGACCAATTCCGAGGAGCTTTAAGCGATTTATCAGCGTAATCCAATAGAGTTCTTGCGCCGTTTCATAAGTGTTGATGAAACATGGATCCATCACTACATCCCAGAATGCAAAGAACAGTCAAAACAATGGATAGAAGCTGGTAAAAGTGGTCCCAAGAAGGCGAAAACGGTTAAGTCAGCAGGAAAAGTAATGGCCACAGTATTTTGGGATGCAAGGGGTATAATATTTATTGATTATCTTGAGAAAGGAAAAACTATAAATAGTGAATATTATTGTCCATTATTGGATCGGTTGAGTGAAGAAATCAAGATAAAACGACCGCATTTACATGAAAAAAATTTCTTTTTCATCAAGATAATGCTCCTTCACACACTGCATTTATAACTCAACAAAAACTGGCTGAATTACGATTTGAAATTGCTCCGCATCCACCATATAGTCCAGACTTAGCTCCTTCTGATTATTTCTTGTTTCCAAATTTAAAAAAATTTCTCGGTGGCAAAAAATGTTCGTCCAATAGCGAGGTTATTGCTGAAACTGAGGTATATTTTGAAGGTCTTGAAAAATCTTATTTTTCGGATGGAATTAAAAAACTTAAAAAACGTTTGATGAAGTGTATTGAGTTGGAAGGATATTATGTTGAAAATAAATAATAATAATTTCAAAAAAACGGTTCTTTTTATGTTAGGCCAGTTACTTTTGCGGTCGCCCTCGTATGTCCAACCGATTAAAAACAATGATTTTTTTCCACAAATTCAAAAATGCCATTAATTTTTAAATCTGGTTTAATAAATAGCCCGTCCAGGAGACCCAATATCTTAATTTGGAGCCACGCCCGACATTTATTTTTTTGTAAAATTACGCTAATATTTTTTTTTGGAATATGTCCGTTATTTTTTTACAAAAACCATTAAAACAAGTGGACAATTCGTCTGTTCGACCGGGCCGAAACTTTAATACTCTCCGCCTTGTTTTGCGTTGTAGTACTGCATTGACAGTATTGGGGTTTGTTGTTGTTGTAACAACAATATATTTATTTTGAAGTCTTGTTCGTCTATGGGGGATCTGCTTCGATATCCAGGTGAAGGAAACGCGCCATTTGAACTGGATGCGTCCACAGAGACCTGGGGGTCAGTTGAGTGGGCTTGGCCGGACAATTGAAGAGGTGCAGTACATCATGTGGTCCCTGATGGCAGGCGGGACAGATGTCCGGAACGTTAGCATCAATTCGTGCCCAGTAAGAATTGAGGCGGCTGTACCATCCAGATCTCAGCTGCGCCAGAACCACGCGCGTCTGCCGAGGTAGTACCTTCTCCTCAGCACTACATTCACACGGTAGCTGGATACTGCTGCTTCGACATCATCGGCGTGAATGTTGTTCAAACGTGCCTGATAGTTTCGATGATCTAAAGGTTCTCTCTTATACCGCTGGACCTCTCTCTCTAGATCATGAAGATCGTACTTGATCTGCCTGTTTGGAGGCATCCTGTTCAAGAGTGGTGGTTAGGATGACTGCTGCGAAAACACCCTAGCAGGTATTGCTTAGACAACAGGAAATTGTGTCTGCGCACGGTAAGGACCTTCGTCTCCTCATGTAGATGGTCCTCAGAGGACATAAGAAGACACCCTGTTGATGTTCTAAGGGCGGCATTCTGGCAAGTCTGAATTTTCTTCCACTGCGTCGTACTCACGTTCGCCGACCATACAGGTGCTGCGTAGTTTGCTACAGACCGACCTATCGCTTTGTAAGAGGTCAACAAGGTTTCTTTGTCGGCTCCCCAAGTACTGCCGGCAAGTGACTTGAGGACCTTGTTCCTACTTTTGAGTTTATCGCAGATAGCTGTAGCATGTGCAGAGAATCTAAAAAGGCTGTCCAATGTGACCCCAAGGATTTTGGGGTAGTTGGTGGTCGAGATGTTGACGTCATCGACTTTCATATTGAGTGACAGCCGCACCTCTGCGGTCCAAGCAGTAAACAGTGTGCCTGATGATTTGGAGGCGGATATTTTCAAATTCCTCGCAGTGAAGAAACGTGCTAAGTCAGTGAGGTAACAGTTGATTTTCTCGCAAATGTCATCCACTTTAGGTCCTGACGCCAGAATTGTGCAATCGTCAGCGTACGACACAATTTCAACGCCGTCTGCTGGTGCAGGAATTTTAAAGAGGTAGAGGTTAAACAGAGCCGGGGATAAAACTCCACCCTGTGGAACTCCTTGTTTAACTCTACGGGGCTTCGACTTTCTGTCTCTAAATTCTACATATGACTGGCGCCCACACATATAGTCTACGACCCAACGTTTCAAACTGGGCGGAAGGGACGTTTCTTCAATGTCCTCGAACAGAGTGGCATGATTGACCGTGTCGAAGGCTTTTGTAAGGTCAAGAGCCACGAGGACCGTCCTGTCGTTAGGCTTGTTCTGGTTAAGGCCGCGACTTATACGTGTGGTGATGGCGTGTAAAGCAGTTGTTTGCTGTGCTGCTTGCGGAATCCATGCTGATGATCAGCACTAGGAAAGTGTTCGATCAGGCTGGGGAGGCGCAGTGCTTCAAGCGTCTTTGCTACTGGAGAAAGCAAGGAGATCGGCCTGTACGAATCTCCTTTACTTGCGTCTTTGCCTGGCTTCAGTAGCGGGACCACTCTGCCCATTTTCCAGGCATCGGGAACTTCGTGAGTGGCTAGCGACAGATTGAGCACTTTGGTCATGTACTCTACTCCCGGGGTATCCAAGTGCTTTAACATCAGCATTGAGATTCCGTCCGGACCCAGCGCCTTTGATGACTTTGCGCTGCGGATGACATGGGCAACTTCGCCAACGGTAAATTGTGGTGGTGCCTCTTCGACTCGGAGAGCGCGGATACGACGCAATACTTTTCTTTTCGCCTTATCACTCTCTGGGTACTCAATAAAAAGCCGGTTAAAATAACACGCGCACCGCTTCGGATCTGTCACTGTTCTATCACCGAACGTGACAGCTGTCCGTTAGAGAGTGATTTGACCGTTGTCCACATCTTACCAATTCCGGAACTCAAGTTGCAAGTATTGGGGTTTGTGGTTATTCGTGGTGGGTCCTTGTATGTTAGAGCAACATTTTGGTAGGCCTATGAACCTTTGTTGTGTTAATATTTGTGAATGTCATTGTTTTGAAGAAACCATATGTCCCTTGTTGCGGGACCTTATGGAACCCGTAGATGCAGGTCTTAAATGTTGACAAATCTTAAAAAGTTAAAACGTACTAAAATTACTGAGAAATAATTCTAATGCTTCTAAGTAAATATATTTCGATGCTCGGTGGGACCTCATTTTCGGCATTCTAGAGACCTTTGACCTCAAATATGTTCAAGTCGTTAAATTAATTATATTTTTAGAACCAATTTTTGGACCCCGATAGTAAGATTAGCCCAAATCATAAATCTAGTTACATATTAAGATTTTTAAGAAAATGTAACTGTTACTGGATGTCTCCGATTATATTGGGATGGTTTTTGGATCCCAGGGCACAAAGACTACGCCTATAGGTTAAAGGTTCAAGATCGTAAAATTCTTTAAATTCTTCATAAAATTCCACTGATACTGCGTACCATGCGTATGTCCATGATCGGAAGGACCTATTCGGCACCCTTGGTACCTTGGAATTTTGTCGAATTGTAAATTTATGGAAACCATACTGTTCACTTTGGTCCTGTCTCAGGTTGTGGCTACAGTCTACACCGGAATTAGAAATGAATTGAAATCTTAATTTCAAGAGAACATAAAATGAAACATAAACCATTCACAAAGCGATCCCACGACAGCCGGTTCTATGGACAGGATTGACCCGAAAAACAATTCTTCGGCCAAGGGCTGTCACCCCGGCACTCACAAATCACGGAGAACCTTTGGTTAAAAGTGAGCAATGTCAACTCATGCAATATAATTGGAACTTTTTAAGTCAGAATGCAAATCGGATTCCAAAATCTATAGAATTAAGTTAAAACATATGCAGCAAATGATAATGCAACATAAAATTTTAATATAAAACCAATTGATAACTTAAATTCGGTGTGAAATCCTAAACTTATTACGTAATTGTGAAAGAATTTTAACCAGGAATTTTATCAACTATGCCTCTTCCCGTTTGTAATTATCTTTTTCTCTAGATCAAACGACAAACTAAAACCTAGTACTAGGCATGCACCCAATCATTTGTGAACTATTGTTGGGTATAGTTTCCTCTTTGTCATTGCCCTCTTATCGACCACATTTCAACCAGCCCCGACACAAGTGAACTTTAAGACAACGACAACATTTCTTTGGTAGGAATCCTGTCACGAGCTGATAACAATGAAACGAATGGGTCAACCTTCACCTCCCCAAGGAATCGTTTGCACATTAAATGGCAAATACTTGGCAATGCCAAAACAATACGTATTTATTCCAGCGGAAGTCTTGCTCCATTAGAGGAGACTGTAATGGAAAAGGCAAAAATAAAAAATATCTGCGCATGCAATTCTCTTAAACTGCAGAGCAAAAATTACTGCATTCAAGGCAGCAAACCGTACAAAAGCAATTTCTATGCCCTCGGTTTGGAACGTCGACCGAGAGAATAGGGTGGTTGGTGGCAATGGCAGCCAACAAAAATTGGTATGATAAAACTTTTAATTAGACAACAACGGTTGCAGCTCCACAAAAAACTACGGACGGAGATGGTGAAGGAGATATTGGCGGCGGTGTTTCAAAACAATAGCCACCAATTGTTTGCGGAGAAAATTGCTAAAACAGAGGCAGGGGAATTTTCCATACCCGCAAGGAGTCGCTGCTGGAAGATTGTTTGTTTTATGGGTTTATCCAAAGCCAAAAAGGAATCTCTAAGAGCCCCTTTTCTGACATATGAGTGTAGTGCTTTGCACGCCTCTGCTATCATTTCTACGGGTATGCAAACAAATTCAATGGCACGTAAACATTTCACCATTTCTCCGCATAATTTGCCTAGGCAGCAAATGCTGAGTTGTGAGCATGCGATGGTATATTGGATTGGAAAGGCAAAAATTAATGGAAAATGTTTGCAGGCAGGATGAAGGTAATATATGCTGTACTTAATATATACTCGTATGTGTATATACCTTTGGCATTAATACCACTTTACATCGATGACCATGTACGTAAGTGCTTTATGGTAACCCTTACTTATTTTTTTTAAACTACCTTCTATTAATAGAAATTTTTTCTTAAATCAGTGAACTGTATTTAGTTTTATTCGTATGTACACTGATCTGAATTAATCTTAAGCTCAGCATGAAACCTTAATGGCAGACTCAACCTTGGTCTTACACGCAAGTATTACTTATGCCTCCAAAATAAACTCAAATTCAACCCGAATTCAGCCCTATCATCTGCCTCAAACATAACCGTAGACTTAGTCTCATCATCAGCCTGGGCTGAAGCCTTAAACCTAACCTAACCTAACCTAACCTAACCTAACCTAACCTAACCTAACCTAACCTAACCTAACCTAACCTAACCTAACCTAACCTAACCTAACCTAACCTAACCTAACCTAAACCTAAACCTAAACCTAAACCTAAACCTAAACCTAAACCTAAACCTAAACCTAAACCTAAACCTAAACCTAAACCTAAACCTAAACCTAAACCTAAACCTAAACCTAAACCTAAACCTAAACCTAAACCTAAACCTAAACCTAAACCTAAACCTAAACCTAAACCTAAACCTAAACCTAAACCTAAACCTAAACCTAAACCTAAACCTAAACCTAAACCTAAACCTAAACCTAAACCTAAACCTAAACCTAAACCTAAACCTAAACCTAAACCTAAACCTAAACCTAAACCTAAACCTAAACCTAAACCTAAACCTAAACCTAAACCTAAACCTAAACCTATACCTATACCTATACCTATACCTAAACATAAACCTAAACCTAAACCTAAACCTAAACCTAAACCTAAACCTAAACCTAAACCTAAACCTAAACCTAAACCTAAACCTAAACCTAAACCTAAACCTAAACCTAAACCTAAACCTAAACCTAAACCTAAACCTAAACCTAAACCTAAACCTAAACCTAAACCTAAACCTTAACCTTAACCTTAACCTTAACCTTAACCTTAACCTTAACCTTAACCTTAACCTTAACCTTAATCTTAACCTTAACTTTAACTTTAACTTTAACCTTAACCTTAACCTTAACTTTAACCTTAACCTTAACCTTAACCTTAACCTTAACCTTAACCTTAACCTTAACCTTAACCTTAACCTTAACCTTAACCTTAACCTTAACCTTAACCTTAACCTTAACCTTAACCTTAACCTTAACCTTAACCTTAACCTTAACCTTAACCTTAACCTTAACCTTAACCTTAACCTTAACCTTAACCTTAACCTTAACCTTAACCTTAACCTTAACCTTAACCTTAACCTTAACCTTAACCTTAACCTTAACCTTAACCTTAACCTTAACCTTAACCTTAACTTAACCTTAACCTTAACCTTAACCTTAACCTTAACCTTAACCTTAACCTTAACCTTAACCTTAACCTTAACCTTAACCTTAACCTTAACCTTAACCTTAACCTTAACCTTAACCTTAACCTTAACCTTAACCTTAACCTTAACCTTAACCTTAACATTAACTTTAACCTTAACCTTAACCTTAACCTTAACCTTAACCTTAACCTTAACCTTAACCTTAACCTTAACCTTAACCTTAACCTTAACCTTAACCTTAACCTTAACCTTAACCTTAACCTTAACCTTAACCTTAACCTTAACCTTAACCTTAACCTTAACCTTAACCTTAACCTTAACCTTAACCTTAACCTTAACCTTAACCTTAACCTTAACCTTAACCTTAACCTTAACCTTAACCTTAACCTTAACCTTAACCTTAACCTTAACCTTAACCTTAACCTTAACCTTAACCTTAACCTTAACCTTAACCTTAACCTTAACCTTAACCTTAACCTTAACCTTAACCTTAACCTTAACCTTAACCTTAACCTTAACCTTAACCTTAACCTTAACCTTAACCTTAACCTTAACCTTAACCTTAACCTTAACCTTAACCTTAACCTTAACCTTAACCTAAACCTAAACCTAGACCTAGACCTTAACCTCAGCCTTAACACTAAACTTAATTTACCTTATCCTAAACCCGACCCTATTAATTGCTTTAGTGCTCATAAGGCATTGATGAGCCAGCTAAAATCCGAAGTGTCTGATCCAGAGTGGACAGTTTTTAACCTCGTCGTGCGAAAAAGGGTTTATTCCCTTGCAACGCCTTCTGAACCGTCGTACAATTTGAAAATGATCTTAGTGGACGGCAAGCTTCAGGTCGCACTATTGAAGTTAGGTGCCAGAAACATGTGTTGGTAGACCGAAACGGTAGGATTTAAAAATGAGCCAGATCAGGCCAACAGGTAAAAATTTTCGCCCCACAAGTACTGGATCAACCTCTGGAAATATCAACAACCTTGAGCTTAAAAACAATATCTCATGAGCTATTAAGGGATATGACGATGATGTTTGGAACATATAATGTTAGTATAGATCGCATCACATCCTAGAGGAAAAAGGGCGATGACACACCCCCTTTTAAAAAATTGAACTTAAGGCCAAGGTAATTAGCCGATCGTTGTAAAATTTTAACAGAAAGAAATCAATGACTAGGAAATAATTATTAACTATGTTAACATTTACTATACTAACATTAGACAAAGGGGCGTGGCTGCGCCCACACAACGCTGAAATAGAAAAAATACAATTTCTCTTTAAGTTGTGACTATAATATTTGGAATATATAAAAGGAAATATATAGTAGGAAAAGTAGATGGTGCCACACCCCCTTTAAACAATCACACTTATGGCCAAAGTGATGGACCGATCGTTGCAAAATTTTAACAGAAAGAAATCAATGACTAGGAAATTATTACTAACTACTTATATGTAATGATAAAATTGAACAAAGAGGCGTGGCATCGCCCACACAACGCTGATATAAAAAAGACAATTTCTCTTGAACTATAAGAGATGTGACTATGATATTTTGAATATATAATATTGGCATGGTTCGAAATAAATGCCGTAGTGAAAGTGGGCGGAGCCACACCCCCTTTAAAATATCGCATTTATCGCCAAAGTAATGGACCGATCGCAGAAAAATTTAAACAGGAAATTATTATAAACTTTGTAATGATAATATTAGACAAATGGGCGTGGCACCACCCTCACAACGCTAAAATTAAAAAGACGATATCTCTTGATCTATCTACATCTCTATGTGACTATGATATTTGGAATATATATATGTTGGCATGGATCGAAATAAATGCCGTAGGAAAAGTGGGTTGTGTCACACCCCCTTTAAAAAACACATTAATTATCAAAGTAATGGACTGATCGCTATAACATTGTTTGGTCCGTAAAAAATATTGGACCGTAATCCATTGTGCAGGGTATATAAGCTTTGGTCCGGCCGAACGGTCAGCGTCTGTTTCCATAACATGAAAGTATAGAACCTGCCAGCCGCATCCACTTTTTAAAAATCACTCTTATGGCTAAAGTAATGGAACGATCTTTATAAAATGATATGGACCGTACAACATATTGGACGGTAATCCATGGTGGAGGGTATATAATCTTTGGCCCGGTCAAAGGTTCGCCGTCTTTTCCATAACAGAGACCAGTAGATTCTGCGGACGGAAAAATGGCGATGCCACACCCCCTTTAAAAGAATTGCTCTAATGGCCATAGTAATGGGCCGATAGTTATGAAATTAGTTGGACCGTACAAAATATTAGACCGTAATCCATGGTGGAGGGTATATAATCTTTGGCCCGGTCGAACGGTCAGCGTCTGATTCCACAACAGGGACTTATAGAACCTGTCCGTCGGAAAAAGGGCGATGCCGCACCCACTTTCAAAAATCGCTCTTATGGCCAAAGTAATAGACCAATCGTTATAATATTATTTGGACCGTAATCCATGGTAGAGGGTATATAAGCTTCGGCCAGTCCGAACGGTCAGCGTCTGTTTTCAGGTCTAAAACGCTAGAGGAAGGAGCTACAATAGACATGCCATTATGCAGAATCAAACGAATTCAATAAAACTTAAGGCACGTGGAGTTCAAAACAGAGTGCCGGCGGCAGTGGGTATTGGGGGTTGTCATCGTTTGTCGATATCTATCAAGTGCGTGCTACCAAAACAACAACGATGCCAATCAGGAAAACCATCCTTTACAGGAGTAGACCATTAGGATAATTTGAACATCGGGTCTAAAATAATCGAACATGGAATTTGCTCTTACCAAGACGGATCAAGTGAAGTATTTTAATCAGGACTTCAGCCTGGATAATAAAGCTATTATCCTGTCTGCATAATAGGCCCAAAGAAAGGTATATTACTTAAGAAAAAAAATGTCATCCGCATATAGGCTGATGACATTGATGGTATGCTGCTCCTACCGAGTAGTATCTAAATAAGCCACAAACGTGATAGCGGACACGGTGACAATAAATAAGTATACTGGGAGAAGTCGAGTAAATAAAACGCCAGATAGCCCCGACCGGAGATCAGAGAAAAAATCAGTGAGGAAGAATACCGATGCAAAAAAAAAGTAAAGTGTAGTGGAAAAAGAGCTGAAAAGATGTGCATACAGGCTTATCCCACTGGGTTGGTACACAACAGAGGAAACAGAAGTTATTTAGTAAAAATCCATCTAAGAACACTTGGCACTTATAGTAGACTTCCCCCACGGAAAATACACACCATCCTTCCCACGGCTCCTCAAGAATGTTTCTTAAACAGTCCTAAGCCAAAAGATATTCATTCCATGACTTGAGATTCTTGATTATGCGACCTCCTCTTTACCTCTTTCCCACTGCTTAAAAATATCCTCAACCCCATTCTGTCGCCCAAGACAATGTCGTGAATTGTAAAATAGTGGGTGACTGGCAGCATCTTAGACACAAAGGCACGTAGGCATTTTTACTAGCTTATCTCCACAGAATTTTAATGGGCCCACATGTGGCATTGGTATAAATGACTCCATGATGCATGCCTCACATGTGGTGTAGGGAATTTAATCTAGCCACACCCCCTGCAATATATAAATCTGTTTCTTGCTAATGGATGGTGACTGAGAAGAAGGACTATTGTCAAGCACTAAGTTTGACTACAAATTGATGGTGACTAGTTTGGTTAATCACATTCAAAAGTCGTATGGCCCAAATCCACCCTCAGCCATTGGAATAAAGGACACACAGTACAGGAGCACTTGACAGCTAACATCGATTTACTTTTCAAGCAATTGGTAGCCTTCAAAAAATGATTGAAAATATTGTCGATATAATTCAAAAGTCAACCGAAATAACAAAGAGAGGAGAGGGAGAGAGCGAGCAGGTTTTCGAAAGTAATCAATCATTGTGTCCCATTGCTTCCTGATCTAATGGCATATCCTATGACATCTAAAATGTATGTGTGTGTGTATGTTCGAAGCACTAAAACGAATCAGTTAACACAAGGAAACGAAAACGGAAATGAAAATGATGGCGAACGGAAACATCATTTAAGCGGGTAAAATGAAGGCAAATTCTGATAATGTCATCAATTAAATGTCAGGAAAGGAGTCTTATTCTCCTACAACTCAATCCACACATGAGCAATGCTAAGAAACCCATTTCATATTAATGAAGTCAATGATTGCAACACAAACACAGAAATCTGTCAATCTCCGTAGAAATGTACGAAGTAATGCCGGTATTTTAGTAAAGTTCTTTGTCGTGCATACCTCTGCCCTCCAAGAGCGGCAGAGACGCTTTCCAGGTAACAAAAGGTACATATCATCGGTGTTCCCAGCAGAAGGCCTATGTGTTTTTCCGATACTTTACAGGAGAGCCAAAAAACTGTTGCAATTATTCATTTTGCGGTATTTCCAAAAATTAGTAATTGTAGTCAATTCGTACGAGGGCTGCTATATATATTTCTGGCCTAATACTGAAAATGAGAATATTTATCATCAAAAATGTTTTTTTTTTATTTTCAAAGTATTCTCCAGCATGATTTATACACTTTTGCATGCGCTCAAACAAATTGTCGAAGCACTTTTTCCACTCCGATTGAGACACCTCCAAAACATGGTTTTTGAACGCTTCAACAGCATCTTCTGGCGACAAAAATTGTTGACCACGCATTTTTTTCTTGATGTGCGGGAAAAAAAGAAATTATTGGGTGCCAAGTCAGAGCTGTACGGCGGACGATCCATCAATTTGACGTTTTGGCCGATCAAAAAAGCGCTGGTTTGAGCCGATGTGTAAAAGCTCGCATTGTCATGCTTCACAATGATTCGTCTTCTCTTGTTCGTTTTTCGAATTCTATGAAGACTTCGGGCAAACAAATTGTGGTGTACCACTCAGAATTGACCTTCCTACGTTGCTCAAGCGGAACAGTCGCCACATGACCAGTTTTGCGGAAGAAACAGGCGACCATTTGCTTCGCAGAGCTTCTTCCACGAACAACTTTCGTTGGATTTAGCTCGCCTTCGAAGACCCACACGGTCGATTGCTGTTTTGTTTCGGGATTATACGCATAGATCCATTCGCCACCTGTGGCGATCTTATAAATGTCTTTTGAAGCACCGCGATCGTATTTTTTCAAAATTTCTTTGCACCAATCGACACGAGCCCATTTTTGAGCGATTGTCAAATTGTGCGGGATCCAACAAGAACACATTTTTTTACGGCCAGGAAATTCATGTATATCGAATGTATGCTGGTGAAAGAAATGCCCAAGGATGCCTTTATCTCACTATATGTCACATGACGATCTTGCTTTATCAGTTCACACACGACATCAATGTTCTCTGGCACAACGGTCGTTTTTTGGACGACCTTCGTCTCTGAGCGAGCGTCGGCCACGATTGAATTCATTGAGCCAGTTTTTCACAGTGCTATAGGATGGTGATTCATCGCCATACAAAGATTTAAGTTCATCGAAGCACTATTGTCGTGATAATGCATGTTGAAAGTTGTGAAAAATGATCGCATGAAAATGTTCACGAGTTAATTCCATTTTGATGCCAATTTGATTTTTTGAAGTCACTGTAAACTACACAAATGACGGTCGTACGTCCAAACGGTCTCAGTATGTTTATACTAAAAAATGTCAAACTTTTCAGTCGAAATGTCAGATGGCGCCAGATTGCTATCCTCGTATCTAGATTTGCCACGCTTTAACTAAAAAAATTGACTTTTTTTTTCGCGATTTTAAATGACACTCCAATAAATGAGACAGCGCATAGAGAAAGGGAACTAAGGGTAAAAAAATCAATTTTCATTCTTTTTCTTTTTTTGATGTGGACAACATCTGAGCATCGAATGAAACCGATCCCATGCCCCAAAAGTGTTCCCTCTTAGAGATATGCGCGTTTTATGAAAGTGAAGTCGACGATTCTAAGCGCAAATAGAAAGGGACCTAATCTTTAAAGTGGCTCTCCTGAACAAAACTGGTTTTTAACCTTATGTCCCTTTCTATTTTGCCCGTCACATATACAAAAAAGTCGCATAGGCCCTTTTTGAATAGGCTTTTCTGTATTAAAATAAAAAGATTTTTTTAATTTTCCACATAGGCCTTTTTATATCCCCCACCGTATGATGGGGGTGTTCCAAATTTGGAACTTCGTTTGGTACACCTCAAAATATCGATCTGATATATGTTTTCGAGCAGCGTACAGTTCTACGACGCTCTAGCGACGCTCTGACCTCCGTCCGTCAGTGTGTCAGTTGAAAGCACAATAGCGGTCACAATAATAAACCTAGAAAGTCCAAACTTGGCGGAGAAATATATTGTTGTTGCAAGCTGTTTGGATTTATAAAAGACCAAATCCATTCAGAGGAAAAAAGATTCTCTATCCAAGGACTAAAACAACATCGGTAAAACACACTTTTTGGGAGTATTTTGTATAAAAATCAGTACCATGGAATTGACCTAGACCGCTGAAACTAGATATGAAACTGTCTTTTGGACAAGGCCTATTTAGAATTGAATATGGGCCAAGTCGGTTAATGTTTTAATACGGACAAAAGACATTCCCGACTTCAGGTACCGGCGCTCTAGAAACTGGATACGTAGTCTGATCTCAACGGAATTTGACACGAAGTAGTTTCATAGCATGAAAATTAACTGTTTATAATTTATGTAATTATAAAGGGTGATCCATCTAGAGGTATTTTTACAGAACAAAAAAATATAAAAATTCAAATCAAGTGTGAAATCTTTATTGGTAATTTGAAAGGACATTTTAAAGCATTTATTTTTTGAATATAATTTCCTTCAAATGTTGGCCGCAACTACGCCTTAGGGTTTTGGCTATGTTGGCTTTCAAAACCTGAATCGTAGCTGGTTTATCAGCATAGACTTTGGACTTTACGTAACCCCGCCCCCCCCCCCCCCCCCCCCCCCCCAAAAATGTTGATCTAGGCGGCCAACTCACCTGTCCCAAACGTGAAATTAGCTACTTTTTCTTTGTTTGAGCAGCTGTATGGCAAGTGGCACCGTCCTGTTGAAACCAAGTGTCGTCAAGATTAAGGGCTTCAATTTCAGATAGCATAAAGATCGATATGATGGCGTGATAGTAAGTACCATTCACGGTTATGTTCCCGCCATTATCATTTTTGAAAAAGTATGCACCGATGATTCCACCAGCTTATAAACCGCACCAAACCGTGGTTTTCTCTTCAGCCCAAATGGGCTGAAATGGGCTTGAGCCAGAAATGGGCTTTATCACTGAACAAAATTTTGGTCGAAAACAGCGGATCTACCCGTTTCTCACCAAACGCTCATTTCCCTAATACAGTTGCCAACATTTGAAGGTAATAATTTTCAAAAATAAATGCCATAACATGTCCTTTCAAATTACCAATATATATTCCATACTTGATTTGAATTTTTATATTTTTTTCTTCTGAAAAAATACCTCTAGATGGATCACCTTATATAACTGATAATTTTACACAGCCCTCGTACAAATTTCCCTCCCTTCCGGTTTTAGGTCCCGACGCTCTAGAAGCCACATTTATTGTATGATCTGCACAAAATTTAGTACAATGTACAGGGTGGCTGACAAAAGCCGCTACCAATAATAAATTTAATAACTTTTTTTCTATTTACTAAATTTTTAGATTTAAAAAAAATGGATAACTGGGATGCTGAAACAAGAATTTGGATTTTCGCTGCTATCACGCTCTATAGTCGGTAGTTTCGGTTCAAAGAGAGCATAAGTACACGTTTGGCAGCAATCCTCCGAGCAGAAGGACCATAACAAGGCTTGTTAACAATTTTGTCATGCATGGGACAGTCAACAGAAGACCTTACCATCGAAAACCTTCAGTTCGGACGGAGCCAACAAGAGGCTGTGGTGGCAGCCTTAGCAAGTAAGTAGAAGAATTCGCTGAATACCCTATTACGGTAAACAATTTCAAAAGTATATTTTTGTCGTAAACCTTGTTATCTTCAACTTCCTCATTCAATTTACGTTTTTATCTCGTATATTCACTGATTCCTTTAGTCCTTGCTGTGCAGTCGTATCTATGCGTGTTTGTTTTTTTGCATACTTGCACTTTTAATTTCATTACGTTCATTTGTCAAACGTTTAGATTGCAATTTTCTTCCAACATTTTGATTTGGTTTATTTACCGTGATGACCTTTAACGGTGATTAATGGATCGTCTGTCGTTGATGGCATTAAGCACGGCTGCACTTGAGGTGATGTCAGGTCATACATTTGGTGCACCACTGAAGATGAAACGAACGTCAGGATAGAGTTTACTAGGGGAAGTGGTGGTGGGAAGGACATACTTAACACTGATGACTGTACAATGACCTTTACCCATGAAAGAGTAATTTTTGTACAAGAGGTTATGAGATAATGTTCAAAATATTTCGGATTTCAGAATGAGAGTGCTAAATTCTATATCCTGTATATTATTTTAATGTTTTGCTAAAATATAAATTAAAACAGGTAACAAAAACTCATTCAGTTCAGCCAGGTCCAATGTTATACGAGGGTTGCTATATATATATATTACTGGTCTAGGTAACACTAAGTGTTGCCTGGCGCCATCTGACCTTTCCATTGGAAAGTTTGGTATTTTTTAGCATAAACGTACTCAAATGTACTTTGACGTACGACCATCATTTGTGTTGTTTACAGTGACTTGAAAAAATCAATTTTGCAAAAAATGGAATTAACTCGTGAACATTTTCATGCGATCATTTTTCACAACTTTCGGCGTGTATTATCAGGACAAGAGTGCATCGATGAATTTAAATCTATGTATGGCGATGAAGCACCATCCTATAGCACTGTGAAAAACTGGTTTAATGAATTCAATCGTGGCCGACGCTCGCTCAAAGACGAAGGTCGTCCAAAACGGGCGTTGTCCCAGAGAACATTGATGCCGAGCGTAAACTTATAATGCAAGATCGTCATGTGGCATACCGTGAGATAGAGAAAGATACATTCGATATTGCATGAACACCTGGCACAAAAGGTTTGTTCTAGTTGGATTCCGGCACAGGCTCGTGTCGATTGGTGCAAAGAAATTTTGAAAAACTGCGATCGCGGTGCTTCAAAAGACGTTTATAAGATCGTCACAGGTGACGAATCATGGATCTATGCGTATGAGCCCAAAACAAAACAGCAATCGACCGTGTGGGTCTTCAAAGACGAGCAAAATCCAACGAAAGTTGTTCGTGGAAGAAGCACTTCGAAGCAAATGGTCGCTTGTTTCTTCGGCAAAACTGGTCATGTGGCGACTGTTTCGCTTGAGCAACGTAGAATGGTCAATTCTGAGTGGTACACCACAATTTGTTTGCCTGAAGTCTTTGGAGAAATTCTAAAAACGAACAAGAGAAGAGGATAGTTCATTGTGCACCATGATAAGCGAGCTCTCACACATCGACGCAAACCAGCGCCTTTTTTTACCGGCCAAAACGTCGAATCAATGGGTCATCCGCCGTACAGCCCTGACTTGGCACCCAATGACTTCTTCTCATTCCCGCACATCAAGAAAAAACTGCGTAGTCCACAATTTTCGTCGCCAACAGAAGCTGTTGAAGTGTTCAAAACGATGTTTTGTAGGTGTCTCAATCGGAGTGGAAAAAGTGCTTCGACAATGGGTTTGAGCGCATGCAAAAAACAATAAAACGATTTTTGATGATAAACATTACCATTTTCATTATTAGGCCAGAAATATATATGTGACGCGCAAAATAGAAAGGGACCTAAGGTTAAAAACCAGTTTTGTTCAGGAGAGCCATTTTAAAGATTAGGTCCCTTTCTATTTGCGCTTAGAATTGTCGACTTCACTTTCATAAAACTCACATATCTCTGGGAGGGAACACTTTTGGGGCATGGGATCGGTCTCATTCGATGCTCAGATGTTGTCCACATCAAAAAAAAGAAGAAAAAAAATGAAAATTGATTTGTTTACCCTAGAAAAGCAGGCCTCTTATACACTCCACCTTTGGATTCACTATTGAAATGGAATAAAAATAATTGTTTAATTATTTCCTGTTTTGACCAACTACAGGATCCCATGGTATTGAATTCTTTTACAAAGGGTTTTTTGTCAGAATGTTCACAATAGTTCGGATTTAAGAATTCTATATCCTGTAACCTATACTTGAACTAAATTAATGTTTTGCCAAAGTTTTAATTGAAAAAAGTAAAAAAAAACTCATTAATTTCGGACCTACAATGTGAATCCTCTGTGGATTCACTATTGAAATGAAAGAAAAAACTATTATTTTATTATTTTCTGTTTTGACCAACTTCAGAATCCATGTTTACGAGTCATACTATCTGACGAATAATCCCATATTTAGATTAGTATTGACATGTATTCACCCTTTGACCATTAGGACTTTTTTGTACCGCTTGTTTTCCTGCGTCTATCCATCTCAGCCAAATCTTTAAAATAAATTCATATTTAGATTCGTAGCAAAAACTCAACACCGATATATGTGACAGCGCATAGAGAAAGGGGCCTAAGGGTAAAAAAAATCAATTTCATTTTCTTTTTTTGATGTGGACAACAGTTGAGCATCGAATGAGACCGATCCCATGCCCCAAAAGGGTTCCCTCCCAGAGATATGCGCGTTTTATGAAAGTGAAGTCGATGATTCTAAGCGCAAATAGAAAGGCGCCTAATCTTTAAAATGACTCTCCTGAACAAAATTTTTCATCATCTTTTCTCTTTTTTTTTGATGTGGACAACATCTGAGCATCGAATGAGACGATCCCATGCCCCTAAAATGTTCCCTTCCAGAGATATGCGCGTTTTATGAAAGTGAAGTCGACGATTCTAAGCGCAAATAGAAAGGGACCTAATCTTTAAAATGGCTATCCTGAACAACATTTTTCATCAACTTTTCACTTTTTTTTGATGTTGACAACATCTAAGCATCGAATGAGACCGATTCCATGCCCCAAAAGTGTTCCCTCCCAGAGATATGCGCGTTTTATGAAAGTGAAGTCGACGACTTTAAGCACAAATAGAAAGGGACCTAATCTTTAAAATGGCTCTCCTGAACAAAACTGGTGTAAAACCTTAGGTCCCTTTCTATTTTGCGCGTTACATATGTCCATTATTACTAGTGGTATTTTCTTTCGACCGTAAGGGTCGTTTATTAAGCCCCTGGCTTCTATGGGTCCGACCTCAATCTCAGCCGAATCGAAACATAAATCCACATTTAAATTGGTTCTTACTTACGAGAGCATATCAACAACTCCTTGTTTTTTTGAACAAAACTCAGTTTTTTTTGGAAAAAAAATTATTTTTCAACATTATCTCCTTTTAGCTCAATACACTTAGTCCAACGTTTCTCCAATTTTTGTATCCCTTCCAAAAAATAGTATTTTTCGAGGTCCATAAAATAGGCATTTCTTTGATAACTAATTTCATCGTTGGAGTTAAATCTCTTTCCACCGAGCCATTTCTTCAGGTTTGGAAATAGGAAATAGTCACTGGGGGTTAAATTGGGAGAATATAGCAGGTGAGGTACCAATTCGTAACCCAGTTAATGCAATTTTGTCATTAAGACTGCACACGTGTGTTGATAAAAAGGAACTTTTTCTTGGACATATGGGGTCGTTTTTGTAAATCCTCGTTAAATCGGCCCAATAAGTTGGCATAATATACGCCGTTTATTGTTTTTTCTTTTGGTGGTAATCGATGGGGATTTTCCCGCGTGGAACACAAAATAATGTTGCCATCACCTTATTATTGGCCGACAAAGTCACTTTGGGCTCTTCGGAGCCGGTTCAGCTGGATTAACCCATTGTCTAGACTGCTGCTTGGTCATCGGAGTGTTGTTTAATCCACAGGTACAAAATGATGCAATAACTTATTCGAAAAACGGAATTATAGAT
This sequence comes from Hydrotaea diabolus, assembly GCA_963513945.1. Lineage (NCBI taxonomy): Eukaryota > Metazoa > Arthropoda > Insecta > Diptera > Muscidae > Hydrotaea > Hydrotaea diabolus. The sequence continues at coordinate 41,515,845 of OY740717.1, read as the reverse complement.
ATGCCCCCGTATATATTTTTTTGTCTATTGGGTTTTCAAAAACGTGATTCGAGTTTCAACTGACTTTTTTCTGCTTGTTTATCGTTTTACTACTTCGAGGTATTTCAGGTATTTCAAACGAGAAATGACAAATTTAGTATAAACTCTATGGCATTCAATTATCTGCTCCTTTTTCCTTGAACGATACCTTTTCTCTTAACTTCCTGCCCATCGGGTAACATATTGCAGATGGCAGCCTCATTACTGTCCATTAGTTGCTGCTGTTAAATAAGCAGCATCTGTGCAACGTGCACTCCATTAAAAGTGACCGCAGTTCGAAATTACAACTCCGCAGACGTGCGAGCAATTGCAGGCAACCGTTTGTAAGGACAACACGCCAACACCGGCAGCGCCAATAAAAAGGACATGAGGCTATTTTTAAAAATGTCACTACGAAAATAAATCGGCTGCAAGCGGCAGTGACACCTTAACATCGATTGTGTCGACCACAATGCTGAAGGCAGCTACAACAATAGTTTCCTGCTGCTGCTTCAACTCTTGCCACTGTGGCTGTTGTTTCTTTTGTGCCGAGAATGTCCTTTATTGCTTGTGACGCCGTTGTTGCTGTTGTTGTATGTTGTTGCCTTCTTCGGTTGACTGTGGCAAATTTGCTATTGTTACTGTTGTTGTCATTTGTATTCAGATACAAATCTCGGTGGCATACATGTATCTGTATTTGTAGTAATGCATGTGAATGTGTGTACACGTACATGTCTGCTTGTATCTGTGTAGGAGTGTGCGTTTGTTTGTATTTGCATTTGTGTTATCATCTTTCTGGGCCCCAGTAAGAAAGGATTTGTGTACTTAATTTACCTTAGGGCACTCACACACTCGCACATTAACATTCGGTGATCACGCATCATCGAACACTCCCCTAAAGGTGAACACTTGTGTGAGTGTTTATGTATGCATTCACAGACACATATGAGCTAACACAAGCGTACTTTATGCGACCCATATCCGTTTTCCTTTGTAGGGTTTCTTCAAGTGTAATTTGATGTAGGTGTGTGGAGGGGTGTGCGCGTGTGTGTGTGAGAGTGTGTTAGCCATGCAAAAGTCGTAGGGCTTTGAATGGAAAAAGTATGTGGTTTTCTTGGCAAATTGTGAATAGTTTCTTCAATGGTTTTGGATTTCTTTGTTTAGCTATGGAAGATCCTGTTTGCATAAGACTATCATTGGACTATATTTCACAGAATGCACACACAAACCCACTCAAATGGTTCAAATTGGGATAGTGAAGATATGGTACGAGAATGGGTTATTGATTGAGAATTTTCAATAGAAAAATTCGAAATACTTGTATGTCAGTTGAAGTTGAAAACAAAGTTTGATTATGCCGAACACTATACGAATATTTACTCCACCGTGAAATAAAATGGTCCGTTCTCTAGGCCACTCAGCCAAATATTCAATTTAAATCGATACAAGGATTCGTAGTAAAACCGACTTTAATTTGAGTTTCATATACCAGCATTTACTGGTGGGCTCTTTTTTGAACACTACGACGATTTTTAAACCCAGCCAAACTTTTAAAAGTTAAATTTGCTTTAATTTAAGTACCCAAATTGGCTTTTTACTGCTCGTTTTGGCCATTGGGCCGTTTTTTGGTATTCATGAGCCGAAATGTCCATTAACTATGATTAAAATTTTGTTTAAAGCTGTTCGGTCATTAAATGACCTTCGGTTATTGCAAGTTGATATAAAAAAAAATTGTGTAAAAATTTGTTATAAATGTTATGAAATAATATCCCAATATAATATTTCTAGCCATAATTTGGAAACTGTTCATGATATTCTTGACTTTGGTGTGGTTTTTAATATTAAATTAGCCTTTACTAATCACTTCAACTACTTAGTAGGGACATAAATACTGTTACACACGTTTTATGCTGTAAAATAAAAAGTACTGAATGTTTTTGGACCAATTATGATTTAATATATTTATTGATGTATATTGTATCCAAAAAGAATCTTCTTATTCGAAATGTCCGCCTTTTGCCTTTACAAACGCCTCAAGTCGCACTGGCCAATCGTCAATAGCTGCACCTCGGCCATTGGAAAATTGACCTCAGCTCGAACCAAAGCAGTCTTAAGAGTTCCAATGTTGGGGTATCTTTTGTGACAAACCTTGTCCTCTAAAACCATCCATAATTTCTAATCCAATGAGTTCAAATCTGGACTGTCTGAGGGCCATTCTTCAAAGGAAATGAACGCTGGCAAATTGTTTCGAAGCCAGTCCTGGGAAGTTTTAGCCTAATGGGCCGGCGCAGAATCCTGCTGGAAAGTCCATGGCTGGTTTTAAAACAGGGTATTGTTAAGAGGCTTCACAACAGCTTCCAAAACGGTTTCTTGGTAGACTTTGCCCGATGTTTTGACTCCTTGTTCGCAGAAATGCAGGTCAGTGACCCCATCGTAAGAGACAATCCACCAAACCATGACTGAAGCTGGATGATGACCCTTTTTCCACCCTTGGGATCAGTTCATATGCTTCCTTAGATGACCACGCATACACTCTACCATTTTGCTTGTTAAATTTTTCCTGAACGGTAACAATTTTTTCATCGGTGAACAAAATTTTTCTGTGCAAGTTATCAGCGTGCTTCACCAAAAGACGTTTGCATTTTTCAATCCTATTTTTTCTAAAGCTGCAGTCAATAAATGCCCGGTACGTCGCTTTAAAGCCCCACGTCCCAAGTCTTTTTTAATGATTCATGGACTTTTGCGTGATACTCATCTCACGGGCCATGATTTTCTGTTTTCGGAGCGGATTTCTGTGAATTCTTCATTTAACGGCTTGGATGACATGCGGTGTTCGAACAGAGCTTGGGCGGCCCGACCGGTGGCGGTCTTTTACATCTCCAGTCTCCTCAAACAGTTTTATGCATCGGTAGACAAACATGCGGCTAATCCCTAGTGACCGGAGTATTTTGAAAATATCGCTTTTTTTCATTTCACACTTGAAAATCATTATTACAGCGAAACGGTTCTCCTTATCTGACCACTCCATACTAAAAGTTGAAACAATTTTAAAATCACGTTTCAGACTAACGCTATTGAGGTTAGCTTTCAAAACCCATATGACATTAACGGGGTATGTTCAGTTCTACTATTGAAATGGGTGTGTTCAATGTTGTAACAGTATTTATGTCCCTACTAAGTATATTATTCCAAAGGCTTATATCGTGATGTATTTTACTCGCAGAAACAAAGCTGAATTTTCGGAACCATATACCAAAAAAGGTTTAATTTGTTCAATTGTTCGCACGAGACCAGAGTATGCGTCATTCGTTTGAAGCGCCAGCGCTGCAGTTTATATTAACAAAATTGAAAAAATCTAAAAGTCTTTAATAAACATTGAGCAGAGATTAACCGGCTTAAGACCTCTCGCTTCTATATTTAAATAGAAGACAAGTTTTTAACAAAATGGCAAAGTGACATTGATTTTCGTGGCTGCACACTAATTTTATCATGATTTCAGGTCCGTGACAACCCTCTTCAGAAAACCTTGCTGTAATTGTTGAAAGTAAAACCGAACTCTATAAGGCCAGCCTCTCCCCAAACGAATGAGAGCTACTGTTGTAAACCTTACATTTCAAGTTTTAATCCCTGTTCAATGTGTAAAAGCAACAAACCGAAATAAAACAAACGAGCTAAACAGCCTTTAATAAAATAAGATTTAGTTTGACAACATTTTTCGGTTCTCTTACCATCTTATAAAAGAAAATGTTTGCTTATTTCGTTTACAACTTTTAAATGTGGAAGAGATATTGTGTCTGTAACGTTTTAACACGGCACCGTCAATGGCTTTATTGATTGTTTAGATCTGTTACAAGGGTTGCTATATATATTTCTGGGCTAGGCAACACTAAGTGTTGCCTGGCGCCACCTGACATTTCCATTGGAAAGTTTGACATTTTTTAGCATAAACGTACTCAGAACGTTTGACGTACGACCATCATTTGTGTTGTTTACACAGTGACTTGAAAAAATCAATTTGGCAAAAAAAAAGGAATTAACTCGTGAACATTTTCGTGTGATCATTTTTCACAACATTCGACGTGGATTATCACGACAAGAGTACATCGATGAACTTAAATCTTTGTATGGCGATGAAGCACCATCGTAAGCACTGCGAAGAACTGGTTTAATGAATTCAATCGTGTTCGACGCTCGCTCAACGACGAAGTTCGTCCAAAAATGACATGCGTGAACTGAACTGATGCCGTGCGTGAACTGATAATGCAAGATCGTCGCCGTGAGATAGAGGCATCCTTAGGCATTTCTTCCACCAACACACATTCAATATTGCATGAACACCTGGCAGTAAAAAATTTGTTCTCGTTGGATCCCGCACAATTTGACAATCGCTCAAAAAAAAGGCTCGTGTCGATTGGTGCAAAGAAATTTTAGTAAAATACGATCGCGGTGCTTTAAAAGACTTTTATAAGATCGTCACAGGTGACGAATCATGGATATATGCGTATGAGCCCGAAACAAAACAACTTTCGACCGTGTGGGTCTTCGAAGACGAGCCAAATCCAACGAAAGTTGTTCGTGGAAGCAGCACTTCGAAGCAAATGGTCGTCTGTTTCTGCGGCAAAACTGTTCATGTGGCGACTGTTCCGCTTGAGCAACGTAGGGCGGTCAATTCTGAGTGGTACACCACAATTTGTTTGCCTGAAGTCTTCGGAGAAATTCTAAAAACGAACAAGAGAAGACGAATCATTGTGCACCATGACAATGCGAGCTCTCACACATCGGCTCAAACCAGCGCCTTTTTAACTGGCCAAAATCTCGAATTGATTCCCGCACATCAAAAAAAAATGCGTATCAATGATTTTCGTCGCCAGAAGATGCTGTTGAAGCGTTCAAAGACCATGTTTTGGAGGTGTTAAGCGGAGTGGAAAAAGTGCTTCGACAATTGGTTTAAGCGCATGCAAAAGTGCATAAATCATGCTGGAGAATACTTTGAAAAACAATAAAAACCATTTTTGACGATAAATATTCACAAATTCATTATTAGGCCAGAAATATATGTACTTAGTAGGGACAAAAATACTGTTACAACATTGAACACACCCATTTCAATAGCAGAACTGAACAGAGCCCGTTAATGTCATATGGGTTTCGAAAGCCAACCTCAATAGCATTAGTCTGTAACGGGATTTTATAATTGTTTTAACTTTCATCATGGAAAAAAAGCGATATTTTCAAAACGCTCCGGCCACTAAGGATTAGCCGCATGTTCGTCTGCCGATGCATAAAACTGTTTGAGGAGACTGGAGATGTAAAAGACCGCCACCAGTAGGGCCGACCAAGGTCTGTTTGAACACCGCATGTCATCAATGCCGTTAAATCAAGAATTCACAGAAATCCGCTCCGAAAACAGAAAAGCATGGCCCGTGAGATGAACATCACTTAAAAGTCCATGAGTCGAATCATTAAAAATGACTTGGGACTTGGGCGCTTTAAAACGACGTACCGGACATTTATTGACTGCAGCTTTAAAAAAAAATAGGGTTGAAAAATGCAAACGTCTTTTGCACAGAAAAATTTTGTTCACCGATGAACAAAATTTTTACCGTACAGAATAAATTTAACAAGCAAAATGTTAGAGTGTATGCGCGGTCATCTGAGGAAGCAGGGTCAGCACCCAGCTTCAGTCATGGTTTGGTGTCTCTTACAATGGGGTCACTGACCTGCATTTTTGCGAACAAGGAGTCAAAACTGCGGCCAAATTTTACCAAGCAACCGTTTTGGAAGCTGTTGTGAAATCTCTTAACAATTCCCTATTCCAAAACCAGCCATGAACTTTCCAGCTGCATTCTGTGCCGGCCCATAAGCTAAAACGTCCCAGGACTGGCTTCGAAACAATTTGTCAGCGTGCATTTCCTCTAAAGAATGGCCCTCGGGCAGTCCAGATTTGAACCCATTGGATTACAAATTGTGGACGATTTAAGAGGACAAGGTATGTCACAAAAGATACCCCAACATTAGGTCTCTTAAGACTGCTTTGGTTCGAGTTGTGGCCAATTTTCCAATAGACGAGGTTCGTGTAGCTATTGACGATTGGCCAGTGCGACTTAACAATTGTTGGGTATATGGTTGTGGCACAAATATATTATGATCCCCACAACAATAGTATGATTCAAATACAACCATACTATGATTCTCACAACCATACTATGATCCTCACAACAATAGTATGATTCACACATATCCATACTATGATTCCCACAACCATATTATGATCCTCACAACCATGGTATGATACCCACAACCATATTATGATCCTCTCAACCAAAGCATGTTTTACATACAACCATAGTATGATCTTCACAACGATGGTATGATTCACACGCAACCATGTTATGACCTGTGCAACCATAGTATGATCCCGTTCAACCATACTATGATTCCTAACTTATTTAATAGAATTGCGTTAAGTTGTCAACAATAGAATTGAATTATAAAAAATATTTAAAAATACTTTAAATTTAAATAATAGGTGTGATTTATTTAACAGGAGAAAAATTAGTTTAAAAAAATTTAAGCGTTTTTATTAAATATATTTCAGTTAATCAAAGCCAAAGCAGTTTGTTTGAAAAAAATATTTTTTTTTTATAAAAAGTACTATTATTGCATTCGATCCGTAACAATAACACTGTTCTAAAAAGCATATTCAAACGAAAAAAAATTACGTAATCATATTATTGTTAGCAAAAAAACCATAAAACAATACTTTTGTCGCATCAACTATATTTATATTGTTGCAACAATCATATTTTCATTTTTAAATTTAGTAATAATACTATTGTTACATTTCAACAATATTAATATTGCGACAATCAGACTATTGTCAAAATTAAATTCAGAAAGCAATACTATGGTTGCGACGAACATTCTTTTATTGCGGCGAACATATTGTTGTTGCCGTGACCATATAGTAACCATATTTTTTCTCTGCGTGTAGCAGACCTCGCACTCCACCGTCACTAGGCTAATACAACGTAATTTTTTTTTTTAAACCTTTCGGCTTACTAATAATCTTAGTCAAAATTTTATTAAAATGACTCTATATTTGGATCGGTACCAAAATTCCTTTAATTTCAGTTTCCATATTGACTTTTAATGGACTAAAAAATAATGATACGCAACTCCAAATGTTCCTTCAACGCTTACATTAATGTCGTAATAGAAGACCTTTTTCTCCATGAACCTGCTTACATAGCGCTAAAGCAGTCCCCGGTCCTTTAAAAGAGTTGTACTCTATTGTATACTATATTGTAGATTTTGTTAGTTCTAATTCTTTTTATAGGACTTTAATTATAATCGTGTAGATAAGTTAGTCTTGTATCAGACCAATGCCTACGGTGTTGATGATCTTTCATATGACGACGGCGAAAGCTATATTTTGTTTTCTTGCTCGACATGTACCAGATTATATTTTTAGATGCCTTTTATTTTCTCTTAGATCTCCGACCACCGGAATTTAAACTTTTTAACCTCCAAGGAAAAATCTTGCAATTCCCCAAAATAGTTGACATGAATTCCCTTAACTAAAATCAAAACCATTTTTCACGCTCTTAGAAGCGATTTCGCTGCATTGCCGTGAAAACTTTTCAATTTCCGCATCCTTCCGCTGATGCAAGTGAATGTCAGCTTGTTAGCCTCAACACAATAGTTTAAGACACACAACAAAAAGTCTTCGAAGAAGTTCAAAAATCTCATGAAGGATATAATTTGAACGTGTATGTTGCGGGAGTGAGCATCAGCTACCCAGTCACATGCGTGTTTAAGCACATTCTATGTACGTTGCACTTTTTCTTGGCTCGAGCTCCTTATGAGCCCCATTAAGCTCACTTGGTAATACGTGTCCGTGTCTGTGCCAGCGGATAAACGATGTTAACAATGCCGGATAGCAGGCAAGAGCAGTGCAGTTCAACCTCTTGACCCTGACTTTTGGCCACGTTTTCGTTTATGTTTTTCTATATTTTCTGTGCTTTGCTGTGCTCCCAATACACGACAAGACACTGAAACATCAGAGCATTGACAAGTTTTTGCAGTCGTATAAAGATTTTCGAGCATTTCATTATCATCATCTTCGTGATAACGACGTGAGTTTGCCTTTAAGCTTTGACGTTGTTCTATTTAAGGAACATAACATAAACGAGTAATAACAACACGAGAAAAACCAAGTTTTGCAGTTTTAGTTTGCTTTAAAAATAATCTTTTTGTTTACAAGTTTTTTATATTTTTATTGTGAAAATTCGGTGTTGGTCTAGCTTGTTTTACTTTAGAATTTAGAAAAGCTTTACGTTTGTGAGAGTTGGTCCGGATTTGGATGAGACAGACATTGTCAATAAGCATAGGAACGTTGGAACGCACCGAACTTTCAACATTACCTAGCACGTCTCAGCAAAAGTAAGCAACAACTTTCGAGCCACATTACTCAGTGACGAATTTACTACTGGAAAACATAAGTTATTGGACAGAAACCATAGGGTTGGCCAAAAACGTGAAACACTTTATTGAGAGAAAATAGAAATACACACGAAAAGTACTCGAATCACAAGCTATGATCTTTCTAAAATTGACCGTAAATACCAAGGGGTCGTAACACCACACACTTTTCCTCCAGGGTGTGTTACATATCGATAAATGATTTTCCAAATTTTATTATAGAAAAAATTCTTTTAGGTTCAGAGTTGTAGGGGCGGTATCGTGCCCCTTGTCCACTGCTCACGTTGTGCACCCAACAAATATTTCCTAACCGAATGAGTATAGTGATATCTTCAGTGGTTGACTCAGTCCTTCTGTGGGGAAAATTTATTACCTCTCGACTTCATTGTGAATACGAACTGTTTCAGAGCACCAACACATATCAGTGTAAAATTCCAGCCACCTAGCGAGAGTATTTCCATTTGTATTTGGACAGAAAAGACATGCTGTATAATTTATGAGGTCTCCGATTCTAAACCGAATGACAAAATCCATACTTAGTAGGGACATAAATACTGTTACACACGTTTTATGCTGTAAAATAAAAAGAACTAAATGTTTTTGGACCAAATATTTTTTAATATATTTATTGATGTATATTGTATCCAAAAAGAATCTACTTATTCGAAATGTCCGCCTTTTGCCTTTACACACGCCTTAAGTTGCACTGGCCAATCGTCAATAGCTGCACGAACCTCGTCCATTGGCAAATTGGCCACAGCTCGAACCAAAGCAGTCTTAAGAGATCCAATGTTGGGGTATCTTTTGTGACAAACCTTGACCTCTAAAACCGTCCACAATTTGTAATCCAATGGGTTCAAATCTGGACTGCCCGAAGGACATTCTTCAGAGGAAATAAACGCTGGCAAATTGTTTCGAAGAGAGGCCTGGGACGTTTTAGCCTTATGGGCCGGCGCAAAATCCTGCTGGAAATGGAACAGGGAATTGTTTAGAGGCTTCACAACATCTTCCAAATCGGTTTCTTGGTAAACTTTGGCCGATGTTTTGACTTCTTATTCGCAGAAATGCAGGTCAGTGACCCCATCGTAAGAGACATCCCACCATACCCTAGCTGAAGCTGGGTGATGACCCTTTTCCAACCTTGGGATCAGTTCAGATGCTTCCTTAGATGACCGCGCATACACTCTATCATTTTGCTTGTTAAATTTTTCCTGAACGGTAACAATTTTTTCATCGGTGAACAACATTTTTCTGTGCAAGTTATCAGCGTGCTTCACAAAGACGTTTTCATTTTTCAATCCTATTTTTTTAAAGCTGCAGTCAATAAATTTCCGGTATGTCGTTTGAAAGCCCCAAGTTCTAAGCCTTTTTTTATGATTCGACTCATGGACTTTTGCGTGATATTCATCTCACGGGCCATGATTTTCTGTTTTCGGAGCGGATTTCTGTGAATTCTTGATTTAGCGGCACGACTGGTGGCGGTCTTTTACATCTCCAGTCTCCTCAAACAGTTTTATGCATCGGTAGACTAACATGCGGCTAATCCCTAGTGGCCGGAGCGTTTTGAAAATAGCATTCACACTTAAAAAGCGCTATTACAGCTATACGGTTCTCATTATCTGACTACTCCATGATGAAAGTTGAAACAATTTTAAAATCCCGCTACAGAGTAACGCTATTGAGGTTAGCTTTCAAAACTCATATGACATTAAGGGGGTATGTTCAGTTCTGCTATTGAAATGGGTGTGTTCAATGTTGTAACAGTATTTATGTCCCTACTAAGTATATACTCTATCCTACAGCTTCACCTACGTGTAAAGTTGCAGCTTCAGCTTAAGCTACATGTAAAGCTGCAGCTACAGTATAAGCTAATGATACATCTGAAGCTATAGCTTAAGCTTATGATACATTAGAAGCTAGAGCTTAAGCTTACGATAAATCTTAAGCTAAGGCTATAGGTATAGCTACAGCTATAGCTACAGGTGCAACTACAGCAACAGCTACAGCAAGAGCTACTGCTAAAGTTACAGCTACAGCTGAAGCTTAGGCCACAGCTACAACTAAAGCTAGAGGTTAAGCTATACGTAAAGCTACAGCTTAAGCTAGACATACAGGTAAAGCTTCTCATAAAGCCCAAGATCAACCTAAACATCAACTGAAGCTACAGCTAAAGCATCGCTAAAGCTTCAGCTAATTTAATAACTAAATACTCAGCATTTACTAAAGCTAAAGCTAAAGCTAAAGCTAAAGCTAAAGCTAAAGCTGAAGCTAAAGCTGAAGCTAAAGCTGAAGCTAAAGCTAAAGCTAATGCTAATGCTAATGCTAATGCTAATGCTAATGCTAATGCTAAAGCTAAAGCGAAAGCGAAAGCTTAAGCTTAAGCTAAAGCTAAAACTAAAGCTATAGTTAAAACTAAAGCTATAGCTATAGCTAAAGATAAAGCTAAAGTTAAAGCTGAAGCTAAAGTTAAAGCTAAAAGCTTAAGCTGAAGCTAAAGCTAAAGCTAAAGCTAAAGCTAAAGCTAAAGCTAAAGCTAAAGCTGAAGCTAAAGCTAAAGCTAATGCTAAAGCTAAAGCTAAAGCTAAAGCTAAAACGAAAGCTTAAGCTTAAGCTTAAGCTTAAGCTAAAGCTAAAGCTAAAGCTAAAACTAAAGCTATAGTTAAAACTAAAGCTATAGCTATAGCTAAAGATAAAGCTAAAGCTAAAGTTAAAGCTAAAGTTAAAGCTAAAAGCTTAAGCTAAACATAGCCTCAGCTAGACCTACAGTTATAGCTATAGGTAAAGCTGCAGTTGAAGCGACACATACAGGTGAAGCTACACCTAAAGATCATCCTATAGCATCAACTAAAACTTCTGTTAGAGCATTAACTAAAGCTTCAGCTAAAGCATTAACTAAAGCCATCAACTAAAGCTAAAATTAAAGTTTTAGCTGAAGCTTCAGCTTTAGCTTAAAGCTAACGATGCACCTCAAGTTAAAGCTAAAGTTACACCTTTAGCAACTACTACAGTAGCAGCTTAAGTTACAGCTCCAGCAAAAATTTACGCTTTAGCCAAAGCTACACCTTAATTTAAGCTTAAGCAGAACCTTAAGCAACGGCTAAAGATGCAGCTACAGGAAAAGTTACAGCTTAAACGTAAGAAATATTAATTGCCAAAAACTGTTCAAAAAGTTATATTTTTTCAGAGATTCAATCTGCCAACTTTTAAGGCAACAACTAGTATTCCTTTTACTCACAAACTTGATTCAGTATTTCACATTTGAATTATAAATCATTCATAAATTTTGTGTTTGAAATACCAGATATTGCACCGACGTAGTATCCTTTCCCTCTCCCTTATTTTCCTTGAAGAACACAAAAACTCAAATGTCATTCATCTCTGGCGAAGTGGAACGCAGATACACCCCACCAATTTGCAAATGCTGTCAGAACAATTCATTTAATATTAATATAAAAATTGGTCTCCTGTTCCTTGCCACCACCACCAAATTCTTAGCTCACCAACAGGATAAACAATCAATCAATAATACAAAAAAAATATCTGACGAATATTGAAAACTGAAATGAACAATATATATCGTATCGTGTTTCTAGGACAAATATCGGGTGTACGCACGTATGTGTATGCGAAACGAATCCAATTATTCACTGTCAACGCCGCGACATAAAAATAATAATGCGACAGAAGTACAGACGAGTAGACGGGCAGGATGATGTAAATCAATTTAAGTTCTGTAAATAAAACTTAATCAAAAAGAAGAACACTGAAAGAAAAAACACAACAGCACCAACAAACAGCCAACGAAATAAATTCACTTGCAAAGACGCCAAAACTTGGAGGAGGAGACAAACGTACGAGTATATTTCTTCATCAGCGAATCAAGTTCTGGAAGGCACAGTGGTCTGAATAGGATAAAAAAATAGTATAAACGATGATTGAGAGGTTAAAATATTTTTTAGAAAATTAATGTGCTTTGAAGTGTTTAAGTGAAATCAGAGCAAAGGACCCGCGATAAAAAATAATTAACATGTTAGTATTTAGCCGCGAAATTTCTGCATTTATGGTAGCACTTGAGTATAATTTATTGCTGTCTAAAACCTCCATCAGATGATTATAAATATGTAGGGTTACCATAATGATTTTTCGAAAGGAAGGATACTTGTGACACATTTTAAAAATAAAAAGCAAAATCTATATGTAAAGCTGCAGCTATAGCTATATATACAGCTGAAGATAACCAAAAGCTCAAGATCAACTAAAGCATCAACTAAAGCTTCAGCTAAAGTATCAACTAAAGCTTAAGCTAAAGCATCAACTAAAGCTTCAGCTTTACTTGAGTATTATTAATTACTGTCTAAAATCTCTATCAGACGATTATATGAAGGGTTACAATAAAGATTTTTCAGAAGGAAGGATATTTGTGTCAAAATAGGAGGACTTTTGCAAAAAGCCTTTAGGTTCGGCCAGCACGAATCTTATGTAGCCTCCACCGTCCCTACGGTACTAAAATGGAAAAATGGTCCATTTTTTGTGCCGTTCCTAATATCAGTTATAATTCTATGTATTATTATCTATTAGGATCAGTCGAAAATTAGGTTTGCCCCTGCGTGAAGGTTTTTAGGCCCACGAGCCAAAAATTCCCGCAACTGTGCCCTTTTTAGTGCGCCCCAAAAAAAGTGTACTTTTTTCCAAGGCACATTTAGTCCCCTTTGAGTAACCATGCATCGGCTTCGCACCACGTCAAGTCTACTGGATAATGCGCATCCTTACAGACGACGTACAGTGCACACCGAAGCCGCCGTCACTGCTGTGGAGCAGAGTGTCGTTGAAGACTCAAATGAGTACATCCACCATCGCGATTTCGCCCTGATTTGTTTGACCGCCATCGTGCTTCCAAAAAGCTCACAGAGGGACGTGGCTAGATCGTCGTAGAATTGTATATATATTTTAAGGTCTTCAAAACAATATTTCGTGGTGTTGCGAACGAAATGACAAATTTAATATACCATCCACTCTTCTGTGTAGAAAACATTACGGGTGTTTTTCTTAGACGTGTGGTTTTCAATCTGGCCACCCTTTTTTAGGAGTTGGTCTTTTTGACAGCTGTCAATTGATTTATGCTCAGTTTGGTTTGCCATTTCATAAGAAATAGACTTATCCGGCACAACGTTGGCAAATCTTGGAAATTTATTACCAAATGGATAAATTCGGGCGAACATCGCGCGCTGCGTCCAATATTCGGTCGACATAAACGCCCAGCTGAGTCGGTAATTCGAGCAACCATGGATCGGTTTCGCACCACGTTAACTCTAGTGGATAAGGCGAATCCTCAGAGACGCCGTACAGTGCACACCAAAGGCGCCGTTACTGCTGTGGAGCAGAGTGTCGTTGAAGACTCAAATGAGAGTACATCCGCCATCGCGCGCAACAATTGGAGCTATGCTCATCCACTTTATCGACGATTTTGCGAAACTATCTTGGTGTGCGGGCTTACAAAATTCAACTCGTGCAAGAATTAAAGCCGAACGGCAATCTAGCGCTTCGCACGTTGGGTGAATGGACCTAAAAGGAGATGGCCGCCAATTCTGATTTTTACAAGAAAATTTTGTTTAGCGATGAAGCTCACTTATGGTTGAATGGGTACGTTAATAACCAAAATTGTCGCATTTGGAGTAATGAAAATCCACAAGCCAATTTGGCCGTTACATCTCTAAAAAGTCATTTGGGCAGAGAGAATCATTGGTCCACATTTCTTCAAAGATGAAGCCGGCTTTAGTGTTACAGTCAATGGGAAACGCTAAAGAGCCACGATTAATGAATTTTTACGTGCTTGAAGTGGAGAATGTGGACGACCTTTGGTTCCAACAAGACGGAGCTACATGCCGTACAGCCATGATATAATCAATTTATTCAAGGAAACTTTTGTTGAGCGCATTATCTCGCGTCGTGGGCCGCTGAACTATTTTTGGCGGGGTTATGTGAAATCGCTGGTCTACGCAGATAAGCTTGACACGATTGACGCCTCGGAAAAAAATATTCTTAGGTTATTGCTGACATACGACCCCAAATGCTGCAAAAAGTGGTCGAAAATTTGCCCTCTCGGCTGGAACTTATTCGAGCCAGTCGCGGCGGCCAATTGCCCGAAAAAAACATAATGTCAAACCCTTATCATTATAATAAAGCTAAATTCTTGGCCATAACAATAATTATACAGGGTAGGCCAAAAGTTACCATGGGGTTAAAAACTTTAACAAATTTTTTTTTAATTTATTTTCTCAGATTATATATTTTCTCAGATTATTAATTTTTTGACACTAAGTATGAAAAATAAGGTCACTTAAATGACCTCCGTCTTCAGCTTAGCAATGGTGGGCTCGTTTTAGAGCATTTTCCATAACATCTTTCAAAACTTGTGGCTGTAGCGTTCAAATTTCTGCAACAATGTTGGCCTTGAAATAAAGGATTGTCTCTGGCTTGTTCACATACTCGCTCCTTTAAATAACTCCAAAGAAAATAGTCGGGTGCTGACAAATTTGGCGATCTCGCGGGCTGTGGCTCCGTCCTGCTGAAACCACATCTCAGGTCTGTTTTTAAGAGCAGGACGTAAAAAATTGTCTATCATAAACCGATACCGCTCTCCATTTACGGTTACAGATGCAAATGTGCTTCATCACTCATGCGTTTGCGTTAAAATTGATCGCTGATTTAAATAATAAAATTCTATTATTCTGGTTTTTTGTTCAGTTGTGAATCTCTCCATTACTTATTCTCCAAGTGTTATTTATATAATCTAAAAAAAAATATAAAATGGTAACTTTTGGAGCACCCTTTAGTAACCATATTTTTTCTGCGTGTATTGGGGAAATTTTTATAGTTAAACTTTCCAACTTATGCACATTTGGGTTTTTGCACACCAAGAGCCATTTTTCTTTTCTAACGTTGGATATGGATAATGGAGACCGATTTGTTAGGACCGTTTGACCTGTGTGGGCTAGAAATTTCTCAAACTTGGAGAATTAAGTTCCTCAAGTTCCAGGTCAAAAGGGCGATCATTGGTCTATGGTAGCATAAGAGTACTCAAATTAAAGCAAATAGCAACGAAACTAAATATAGAGTAATTTTAAAGTATCGGGTAAAATTAGGGAAGTACACATGAACCGAAAGAACCCAAAAATGCTTACGTTGCGTTGGACGGTGTATGCGTTTTGACCTAGACGAACTTAACAACGTTTTAAATATTTTTTCTCTTTCCATTCACTGTGAGAGAGCTGCTTTTTGACGCTGTCATCATCATCGTCCTTTCTCCCGTTTGGTATAAAGTATGTATGTACGTCTGTCTATGTATGTATGTGTGCGAGTGTTCAGTGGTGTTCAGTTTCCGGTGTCTATCAAAAGTCGGTTAGCATGACATTCAAACACATTCTGCTCGAAACCCACACTGGCGCGCATAAATACGCATACACTTGATAGACAGCAGAAACATTACACTCTCTATTTCACACACACAGGCGCAACATTCCGAGCTACATCACTGCTATTAAGAGAACACTCACACGCACACACAGACTAGCATACAAACGAACGGAGAGTGAAAGCGAAAATTGCAAGTCCTTCACAAATTAAGTGTTAGCCATCCATCACACAGCACTGAGTCGGGAAGACACGGCGAAAAGGACGAGTCGGATGTCATTTGACGGTAATGGTGATGGGTGGCGATGGCAGTGAAACGAACGAAAGACCTCGCAGAAAGGATATTTGCTTCTTCTGGCTTCGTCCTTTTTTTATAGTTTATCAGAGAAAGTGCTTTTATATACTCGTATAGACTGCACAAATACACACGCCCGTGAATATCGCAAGCATAAATGATAAATTGCAGAATATTATATTTAACAAAACTGTTTATTCTGTATTTTAAAATGATAATAATCAGAACTGCAAATGAAGACTAATGAGGTCTTGCTCACACAAAAAAAAATGAGCGCTTACAAGCTAACAATTTGAAGGGACTTGCTGGTGCTGTCAAAGGGTATTTGCAATTTCGTTTGAGAGTTTGCCCTGTTGTCAATGCAACAGACATCGAAACAGCAGGAAGAAAAGCTGGAAGTCTATATATCGAATCAACGAATTATGCAAAAGACGAGCGACAGCCTAGTTCAATGTTTGTTTAGTAAATGGAACAAATTGTAGGTACAGAGTTGGAGGGGTAGTTGTGGCACATATGAAAATGCTAGGGATTGTCCTATTGTACGATTGCATATAATAGGAAATTATGCAAAAAGTAAAAAGTACAGAAAGCCTACCACAGGAGTTTATAACGATTCTATCCTTTTAGCTACAATCTTCCCATTTACCGATTTTGCTAACGAAAGTCGTCGTTGCCATTACAATTCGAACAATATTCTACTCGTATGTCTTCGGAGGCCCAAAAAACGGAACATTACTGACCATCTGATGGCGATATATCGGGTGATCGATTGATGATAAAGGTATTTTTTTCAAAATAAAAAAAAAATACAAAAATTCATATCAAGTGTGGAATCTTTATATTATTAATAAAATAAATTTTTTGTTCAAATGATAGCCGCTACTACTCCTCAGGGTGTCTATTCTGAGAGTCCAATTTTGGATTACTCGTTCGAGCATTTCGACCGGCATGGCTTTAAAGACACGAGTAATGTTGGCTTTGAAAACTTGAATCGTAGCTGGTTTGTTAGCATAGACTTTTGACTATACGTAGCCCCAAGGAAAAAAGCCTTAAGGTGTGATATCGCACGATCTAGGCGCCCTAATTACCGGCCCAAAACGTGAAATTAGCTGCTCTTCGAAATAACCTCCTGTTGAATTTCAATTTCAGGTAGCAAAAAGTCTGATACGAAGGCTGCTATATATATTTCTGTCCTAATAATGCCTTATGCGAATATTTATTATCAAAAATGGTTTTATTGTGTTTCAAAGTATTCTCCAGCATGATTTATACACTTTTGCATGCGCTCAAACTAATTGTGAAAGCACTTTTTCCACTCCGATTGAGAAACATCCAAAACATGGTTTTTGGCGGCGAAAATCGTTGGCAACGCATTTTTTTCTTTATGGCTTCTTCTTTGGCTTTTTCTCTGGCTTCTTCTTTGAGCGAGCGTCGGCCACGATTGAATTCATTAAACCAGTTTTTCAAGGTGCTATAGGATGGTGGTGCTTCATCGCCATACAAAGATTTAAGTTCGTCGATGCACTCTTGTCGTCATAATCCACGTCGAAAGTTGTGAAAAATGAGCGCACGAAAATGTCCACGAGTTAATTCCATTTTTTTGCATAATTGATTTTTTCAAGTCACTGTAAACAACCTAAATGATGGTCGAACGTCAAAACGTTGTGAGTACGTTTATGCTTAAAAATGTCAAACTTTCCAATGGAAATGTCAGATGGCGCCAGGCAACACTTAGTATTGGCTAGGCCAGAAATATATATAGCAAACCTCGTATAATGGCGCGATAGCGAGCACCATTCACGGCTATCATCATTTTTAACAATTAAAAAAACTGATGATTCAACCAGCCCATTAACCGAACCAAACCGTGGATTTAAAATAATATATGTGGCAGCGCATAGAGAATTTTCATTTTTTTTTCTTCTTTTTTTGATGTGGACAACATCTGAGCATCGAATGAGACCGATCCCATGCCCCAAAAGTGTTCCCTCCCAGAGATATGCGCGTTTTATGAAAGTGAAGTCGACGATTCTAAGCGCAAATAGAAAGGGACCTAATCTTTAAAATGGCTCTCCTGAACAAAACTGGTGTTTAACCTTAGGTCTCTTTCTATTTTGCGCGTCACATATAATGACTTCTCTGGAACCTCTTCTGCTTGCTCTTCAGTCCAAATGCGACAATTTTGTTTATTGAAACAAAATTGTATGTCTAAAAGTACGAAAAACGTTTCTCGCCGAAAGCTCATTTCATACAGTTGCACAATTTGGAGACGTTGTTGCATTGTAAGTCTTTTCATGATAAAATGGCAAAAAATGCTGAAAAAACAACAACACTCTTGTAAGCTGTGAAAAATAAACCCTATTGAAAAATGCCTCTAGATTGATCACCCGTTATGAGTAGGTACTACCGAATTGTAAAGGGTGTCCCAAGAAGAACGCAATTTTTAAATCTGGCAACATTCGAAGTGTCATTGTTTGACATTTGAACAATTGTTATTGTTTGTTAGTAGAAGGTACGAGGTTAGTAAAAATGGAGCGCTACACGAATGAACAACGCATTCTCATTGTGAAATTGTTTTACCAAAATGGTGAAAGTTTTGCGGCTACAGTTCGCAAATTGCGATCAATTTGGGGTCACAATAATGCTCCAAAAGAGTCAACTGTAAAGAGATTAATGGATAAATTTGCCGAAACTGGGTCTGTTAGTGATGTAAAGACAACAACGCGCCATCGACCAGGTCGATCGACCGAAAATGTCGCAGCTGTACGTGATGATGTCGCTCAAACTCCATCCACCTCAATTCGACACCGAGCTCAGCAAATTGGTGTCTCCAAATCCACTTTGCAGCGAATTTTGACGAAAGATTTGCATCTTCATGCATACAAAATTCAATTGACTCAGGAACTGAAGCCAGCTGACCATGGACAGCGAAGGGAGTTCGTTAATTGGGTATTGGAGAGACAACATGAAAATGCTGATTTTGCCGATAAAATCATCTTCAGTGACGAGGCCCATTTTCATCTTGATGGCTTCGTCAATAGGCAGAATTGTCGCATTTGGGGTGCGGAAAATCCTCGAGTGATTCACGAGAAGCAAATGCATCCTCAACGTGTCACTGTGTGGTGTGGTTTTTGGGCTGGAGGAATCAATGGACATTTTTTTTTATGAAAATGAGGCAGGTCAAGCGCAAACAGTCAATGGTGTTTGGTATCGTGAAATGATAACCAGTTTTTTCTTGCCTAGAATTGAAGAAATGAATGTGGAGGGCATGTGGTTCCAACAAGACGGCGCCACATGTCATACAGCCAGAGAAACAATTCAATTGCTGCATCAGTCATTTCCCGGTCGTGTTATTTCGCGTTTTGGAGATCAGAATTGGCCGTCTAGATCGTGCGATTTAATACCATTAGATTTTTTTCTTTGGGGTTTTTTGAAGTCGATGGTTTACGCGAATAAGCCGACGACGACTCAAGCCTTAAAAGACGAAATTGGACGCTGCATTAATGAAATACCGCAGCATTCATGCAAAACGGTCATTGAAAATTTCATTAAAAGATCGCGTGCATGCCAGCAAAGCCGCGGCGGTCATCTGCACGATATATTGTTCCATACATAACCTCATTCTGTCTACTTTACGATATAATAAAGTTTCACGATTTTTTCTTAAATATCTGTGTTTTATTTAAAATTTAAAAATTGCGCTCTTCTTGGAACACCCTTTATAAATTCAATGCATGTAAAACTCATTATCATCTGCTGCCCAGAAGAATTTGGCTGATTTCCCTATGTCATAATTTTCAATAGACGAGGTAGAAATAGAATTGTCGGAAACTTTTTGTCATCTGGGTAAGGGCTGGGCAATTTAAAATTTAAATCGCCTAAAAAATTAGTACTGATAATTTTTTTTAAATTTCTGGTTTTATTAGATAGTTTGAACGGTTTTTTAAAAACTGAATTATCAGCCGAAATTGTGATGTGAATTGGCCACTTCGTAGCTGTGAATGTGAGCCCTTTACATAATTTTCTTTGGGACGCCCTTAAGGACAAACGTTACACAAAGCATCCAGGGACAAGTGTAGCGTTGAAACATGAAATTGTAGTTGCCACTGAAGATATTCGACACGAAACAATCGACAATAGACTGAAAAATTGGGTTAATTGGATGAGTTACTGCCGAGCCAGTTGCATTTTTTAGCCAAATTTCGACTAATCGAAATAAAATAAATAATTTATGCAGATGTCGATGAACTGATTTTTTAACCATCGAATTCTTGACTGGGAATAATAGCAACGTAATAAATAGCAAAAAAAAAGATTAAATATTAAATTTCAATGGCAATAGGCTAGTTGGATTGGTGCACGGTTTGAAGTCGTGTTAAAAGTCGTTGAGGAAATAACTTCAAGTCTTTGCAGAATACACTAACAATTTTTTAGCATACAAGTTTTGATTGTCCTATAGATTTGAAAAATTTTAAAATTACAGGAAACAAGTTAGAAATAAACTAATGGGTGATCCAAGTAGAGATACGTTTTCCAAAGCCTTTTTAGACAGATCACGTGTGAGTCGTGCCATGCACACATGCTATTTTTGTTGAGTATTGTTTGGCATTTCATCATGGAAAGACTTACGCCTTAACAACGTTTACAAATCGTTCAACTTTATTACGAAAATTCACGTTCTCTGAGGAATGTCTTTCGTGCACCTCGTCCAAATTATGCTCGACATAATCGGCCTACTGAGCGTTTTATTCGCAACACCATCACCCATCTTGAGACCCAGCATTCATTATTGGATAATATTCGACCGAATAGACCACGACCAGTACGCAGTTAAGAAAATGTAGCGGCCGTAGCTAAGAGTGTACACCAAGACCGTGGAGAGTCGATTCGGCGCCTTTCGCAGCTTGTGGTTTGTTTGTGGCCGGTGGAATTATCGGTCCATATTTCTTCAAAAATGATGCCGGTGAGAACGTTACCGTCAATGGCGACCGCTAGCGTGCTATGACAACCGACTATTTGGTGCTCTTCATCTCGGCGACATTTAGTTTCAACAAGACGGCGCCACTTCCCACACATCGCATCAATTAATGGATTTATTGAGAGAACACTGCGCTGAGCAGATAATTTCACGTTTTGGGCCGTCCTGTGGGGATATGTAACGTCTAAAGTTTATGCGGACAAACCCACTTCGCCAGTTACCAGTCGAAATGCTCGAACGAGTCATCGAAAATTGGACTCAACGGATGGACCATCTGAGACGTCGCCAAATCCCACAAATGTTGTTCGTCGAAGAATTATTTTGAAGCAAACGGTCTCCTGTTTCTACGGTAAAGCTGGTCATGTGGCCACTATTCCGCTTGAGCAACGTAAGAGGTCAATTCTGAGTGGTACACCACAATATGTTTTCCTGAAGTCTTCGGAGAAATTCGAAAAACGAACAAGAGAAGACGAATCATTGTGCACCATAACAATGCGAGCTCTCACACATCGTCTCAAACCAGCTCCTTTTTGACCGGCCGAAACGTCGAATTGATACTGACTTGGCACCCATGACTTCATTTTATTCCCGCATATCAGGAAAAAAGGCGTGGTCAACGATTTTCGTCGCCAGAAGATGCTGTTAAAGCGTTCAAAAACCATGGTTTGGCGGTGTCTCAATCGGAGTTTAAAAAATGCTTCGACAATTGGTCCGAGCGCATGCAAAAGTGTATAAATCATTCTGGGGAATACTTTGAAAAACAATAAAACCATTTTTGATGATAAATATTCGCATTTTCATTATGAGGCAAGAAATATATATAGCAGCCCTCGTATAAACGAGTAATAACCAAACTTGTCTCAAATCGCTATAGGTAATTCCTGAATAATTTTGTTCTAAAAAAGGGTTACTTTCAGTACAAATAGCTTTTTAAATTGTTAATACATGTAGAAAAAAGTATGGTTGGGATAACAATATTCGAAGAGCATTATACTATTGTTGGGTATATGGTTGTGGTACAACAATATTATGATCCTCACAGCAATAGTATGATTCAAATACAACCATACTATAATCCACACAACCACAGTATGATTTACACTAAACCATAGTATGATCCTTACAACCACAGTATGTATTACATACAACAATAGTATAATCCTCACAACGCCAATATATACATATGTATATTAATTTTGGCAATAGTATGATTGCAGCAATATGAATATTGTTGGAATGTAACATTAGTATTATTTCTAAATTTAAAAATGAAAATATGGTTTTAGAAACAATATAAATATCATATATAAAGGGTATCCCAAGAAGAACGCAATTTTTAAATCTGGCAACATTCGAAGTGTCATTGTTTGACATTTGAACAATTGTTATTGTTTGTTAGTAGAAGGTACGAGGTTAGTAAGCAGCTGACCATGGACAGCGAAGGGAGTTCGTTAATTGGGTATTGGAGAGACAACATGAAAATACTGATTTTGTCGATAAAATCATCTTCAGTGACGAGGCCCATTTTCATCTTGATGGCTTCGTCAATAGGCAGAATTGTCGCATTTGGGGTGCGGAAAATCCTCGAGTGATTCACGAGAAGCAAATGCATCCTCAACGTGTCACTGTGTGGTGTGGTTTTTGGGCTGGAGGAATCATCGGACCTTTTTTCGATGGTTTATATATATATATATAAATATATATATATATATATATATATATATATATATATATATATATATATATATATATATATATATATATATATATATATATATATATATATATATATATATATATATATATATATATATATATATATATATATATATATATATATATATATATATATATATATATATATATATATATATATATATATATATATATATATATATATATATATATATATATATATATATATATATATATATATATATATATATATATATATATATATATATATATATATAAATGTATGATATTTATATTGTTTCTAAAACCATATTTTCATTATTAAATTTAGAAATAATACTAATGTTACATTCCAACAATATTAATATTGCTGCAATCTTACTATTGTCAAAATTAAATACAGAAAACAATACTATGGTTACGATGAATATATTTTTTTTCGGAGAACATATTATTGTTGATGTGACCATATAATAACCGTATTTAGCTTGAGTTTACCTCGAGTATTCCATCAGTACGTACAACCGAATGTTAGTTGGTGCCTCGTAATTTTCAGTTATTGGAACTTTATTATCAGTGCAACATACGAGTACCAAGTATCCGAACCTTCAAAAGAGCATAGTTGGTCTAAAAATCCACATTCCATACTTTTTCAACGAAAAAAATATCTAAGTCTTAAAACTGTTTGGTTATCCAATTAAAGTACTTGAAGTATAGGGCCTTCCCGTGATAAGGAAAATGTGCAAAAAATGGTGGATGATTTTTACTGCAAAAAAATTTGGTTAATCGATTTTATGTCAGTTATAATCGAATTATTTTATTTTGAAATAATATATTATTAAACTATCCATTTTTGGTTTTGATGAAGTTTTAGTTATCATCGCTAATAATTGGGTAGAACAACTAAAAGATTGGAAAACAAATATCGCGTTTCATTAGATTGACCGATCAATACTCGTAAGTTGTGAGTATAGTACGATGATCATTTTATTTAGCATCTTGTGGTATTTCGAACCGAATATCTAATACGATTATAAATATTTGGTAGTTGCTACTGAAATTCCTCTTTTGCAACCGAATAATTGTAGTTCCAACCGATTTCCAACAAATTTTTTCTCTGTGTGCAGCTTCGATTGTTTTTAAAATTTTATATTCCTGGTAAAATTCCGGTATTTTAACTTTACGGTGCGATTCTCATTTTCTTAACAATTCAATTACATTTATACTTTTGAGCTGGTCTAGAGACAAAAACCTTAATCAATTTCTAAATATAAAAACTTTAGGAATATTTCACATACACATAATCTCCAATCAATAACGTTCACATCAGCATATTTATATTACTGGCATTAATAAAGCCAACCATAAGCTGGTATTGAAATTGAATGATTGTATCAAATATCGAATATCTGTTAATAGAATAAATACACTTCATTAGATTCGTTTATAAAATACCATGAACAAGCATTAATATGGTTTTCATCACGTATGTACATTAGAGCGTGCCAGGTTACAAGTAAAAAAAAAAGTTCGCCGCACACCTTCGAATTGAAAGGTAGTTTCAAAAAAAAATTTTTTATTTTTTTATGCCGAACGTAGGGGTCGCGCTTTTACATTTTTCTATATAACTTCTGCATTTATAAACGGATTTTAAAGTGTGATACATCGATGTTTTTGTCTCGATAAGGCCGATTTTTTTTGTCTTTAAAGTCATTGAGCTCAAGCATCCTTAGGAAGAGTTTCATGATTTTATGCGAGCTTTAATTTTCTGATATTAGAGTGGTACATTAGGGTAGTAGCAACTGAGATATGATGGGTAAGTACCAGAAGGGGGTGCTTGAGCTCAATGACTTCAAAGACAAAAAAAATCGGCCTCGTCGAGACAAAAACATGATGTATCACACTTTAAAATCCGTTTATAAATGCATAAATTTCGGCATAAAAAAATAAAAAAAAAATTTTTTGAAACTACCTTTCAATAATACTTCATATTCGAAGGTGTACGGCGAACTTTTTTTTTGAGGTACGCCCTAATGTACATATGTCCGTATGTAAAAATCTATATCATATGTAAAATACATACATGTATCGTACTAATGTACGAGTATATACATGCCAACAGCAAATATAAGTGTTTGTAGCCAGAGATGTACAAATACCTTGTCTCAGGGTTGTAGCCGTAAATTTTGGCTAAAGCACATTTCCAATTCAATGTCTTCTGGTTGTAGACAGAAATACGTCTGAAAGTTATAATTGGAAAGCGTCTCCGAAAAACGAAATAAAACGAAATAGAATTTATTGATCAAACAATGCGAGTTTTCCTATATACACAAATACGTGGATATATGTACAATTTGTCTGATGACAAATGACGTACGATTTGACGACATGTCTTGTACGTGTGAGTTTATATATCTAGTACACGGAGAAAACTTTAATGTTAGAAATATGTTTGCATGCAAACAAAGGAGGTTTGTTCAAAAGAAAAAAACGAAATTTAATATTTCTCAAAAAATATTTATTTATTTATTAATTTCTTTTTTGTGCCCTTCAAAGTATTCTTCTTCAGATACTCGTCACCTGTGCCAGCAATTTTTCTTATCATCGAAGCAGTGCTGATATGAACTTTTTGCTGTGACCTTACGCTCTCTTTGCGATTGTGTTTTTATCTCCTCAATGGTCGCAAAACGCCGTCCTTTCATGGGGCTTTGAATTTTTGGCATCAGGAAAAAGTAGCAGGGGGCCTATTCTGAGATGAATACAATGGCTGAGACATGATTACGGTACTTTTTGGGCCAAACATTACGAACAAGCAATTACGAGGCCGCAGCAATTTTGGAACGAACTTCGCTGCCTCACGCTTCATGCCCAAATTTCCGAAAAAAATGTATGGCATGAGGCAGCGGATTGGTCGACATCCTCTGCAACTTCTCTTATAGTGATTCGACGATTCTCCATAACAATTTTCATCAGTTTCTCAACATTTTCATTGGTTTTAATGTGATGAATTTTCCAGGACGAGCGTCTTCATTCATATCTTCTCGACCTCCTTTGAAATGCTTTCTGACTTAGAATACAATCACTATAAGCCTCTCTCAACATTTCAATTGCTCTTGAGCACTTAATTCCATATTTTACACAAAATCTGATGCAATTTTATGGATCCATTTCCACAGCAAAAAATCACAAACAGAGCAAAGCACTTTCAATTGGTATGCCTCTCACAAACGAACTTAACTAAGCACGAAGAAACTCAACTAAAAACATATGTTCGAGACAAGCGTGTCAACATAAAAAAAACACTAGTCGAATGCACGTTACCCAAGAAATTTCAAAACTTTTTGGGAATTTTCGGGAGGAATACCCTTTAGAAAATGTATGAACGTTGTGGCGTAGACGTTGCTTACCCCACAAAGTATATTCTGAATCGTAGTAAATTTCTAAGATGATTTAGCCATGACCGTCTGTCCGTCAGTGGAAAGCAAACAGCAGGTCACACTATTGAAGCTAGGTGGGTGAAATTTTAAAAAATTTCTCCAAAAGGACGATGTTGCTAGACTATACAGCTCATGAGGCCCAAAATGGCCCAAAACAGTTAATCAGTTGCCAATATGGGCATACGCATGCTTAAAATAAAAGCAAATTTCACTACGAATCCAAATTTGTTTTGGCTTAGATTAGGGTCGTTCTCACGGACCGAACGGGGCCCAAAACGGCCCTTATGTTCAGAAGAAGGGACCACGAAAATTTGGATGAGGCTGGTCTTATGGTCCCAAGGGACTCAAAAGTGGACCTGTTTACCAGCCATGCCAAACTTAAAGACTTGTTTAAGTTGTTTTTCAAATTCTAAACCCATATTAGTTATATATTGGTCGATTTTGACATTTACCTTTGACCGACTATAATAACCATAAGGCAGTTTGATGGGTCTATTTTTAGAGTCTATTCATCGTAGCCCTAATTCGAGACAGTTTCCTGAAATATGCATGCATTTGTACTAAACGCAGAGAAAAAATATGGTTACTATATGGTCACGGCAACAATAATATGTTCTCCGCAATAAAAGTTTGTTCGTCGCAACAATAGTTTTGTTTATTAAATTTAATTTTGACAATACGGTGATTGACGCAATATTAATATTGTTGAAATTTAACAATATTATTATTACCAAACTTAAAAATTAAAAAAAATATTGTTGTAGCAACAATGTAAATATGGTTGTTGCATCAAAATGTTTGTTTTTTGGGTTTTATGTTAACAAAAGTATGTTTACGGCAATCATACTGTATGATTGTAATTTTTCTTTAAATTTAAATTTGCTTTTTAGAACAATGTTATTGTTACGGATGATATTGTAGATGTTACGGATAAACTGAGTTTTTTTTAATAAAAACTCTTATGTTTTATAAAACCGATATTTTCTACTGTTAAATTAATCACTCCTATTATTTTGAATTTGATGTATTTTTAAATAGTTTTCATAATTCTATTCTATTGTTGACAACTTAGCCCAATTTCAATAAGTAATTTTTTGATCGTACTATGGTTGTAAGGATCATAACATGGTTGCGTGTAAATCATGCTATGGTTGTGAGAATCATACTATGGTTGTGTGTGAAACATACTATGGTTGTGAGGATCATAATATGGTTGTATGGATCATAGTATGGTTCAGCGAGAATCATACCATGGTTGTGGGGATCATAATATGGTTATGTGTGAATCATACTGTTGTTTTGAGGATCATAGTATGGTTGTGAGGATCATAGTATGGTTATGTGTGAACCATACTCTTGTCGTGAGAATCATAATATTGTTGTGCCACAACCATATACCCAACAATAGTATGATGCTCTTCTTATATTGTTATCCCAACCATACTTTTCTTCTGCGTGTAGTGATTAACTTTGGGTTGAGACCAAAGACACTTTGTTGTCTGTCATATAACAGCTGTGTTCCGACAGGACTTACAGCATCTCAAAGCTGGCCTTCACCTGCATTTTGCAGGAAAGATAGCTGCGTTAGAGGTCAAATATATACAAAACTCAGCATCAGAAATAAACAACTGAGGTCGGCACATGATGTCAAATAAAATAATTTGAAAATCCGATAACGTGCGTACCTGACTTTGGCTGGCGCAACCAGTCTCAATAACGTTAACGGCATAAAACAGGGTTGTTTTAATACCCCCGCAATAATACTCACTTATACGTCCGTACATAAATGTATTTCAGCGACAAGTTTTCATCAATCTTCATGAACAGCTCAATATTAACTCAGTATCTATTTTTAAGAAATATAAAAAGTTGATGAATTTGTTGCCCATAATAATTCCGGTTAAAATTATCTTTCACGTTCGATTTCTTATAAATCCTTAACAATCTCCAGCTCTGGTTTTGCCGGCTTTGCAATGTTAATGTCTTTGTAAACATTGCAAGTATCACATATACTAAACGCCTATCCAGACTCGTATGTGCATAAATGATTGCAAAGGGAAATTGTGGCTTTCAATTTAAAAAAATCGTTCACTCTCCATGTCCATGTATGCCAAGAGCTACTGTTGGCAGTTATGCATGGTCGGACCTTAACTCTTGATGGTGGCAATGACAATAAACGGTTGCCATATGATTACTTCGTTCCAAATTATGCGTCATAAACGCATTTACTTTTATTGCTTGAACGAAAATGAATTTATGCAACAAATATTTATATTCGCATGGAGGCAAATATTTTTTTTTTTTTTTTTTATTTTATTTATTTGCAATCTGTCCAAGAACATTAAGCAAATTTGATAAGTTTATATTCATAACAGGTAATTGTACATCAATATATACAATTATACTATATTAAAATCAATAACGATACAATACTTATACATTTGAATTTATTCTGATATTCTATTGTATATACTCTTATCTAAAAGGTAAATCCAGTACATGATGCCGTTTTAATCTTCTAGTTTCATATCTTGTATCTAAAAGTGATATAGCTAATGGATTAGAGTGATTGCTTAACCTTTCGATATATCTGGTGCTATATTTTCTAATTTCATCTCGAATAGTTGGTATTTCAAGATCACGATGAATTGCATTATTTGTGACAAACCACGGGGCATTTGTTAAAGTTCTAAGTGTTTTTGATTGGTAACGTTGTAATATTTCAATGTTGGAGTTACTAGCTGTCCCCCACAGTTGAATTCCGTAAGTCCATACAGGTTTAAGGGTTGTATTATAAAGTATTGTCTTATTTCTCAAATTAAGTTCAGATTTCGGTCCTAGGAGCCAATACATCTTTTTTGTTTTAATATGTAAATGTTGTCGCTTCGCCTTTATATGATTTTTCCATGTCAGACGTCTGTCTAAGTGAATTCCCAGATATTTTACATTGTCTACATGGGGAATTTGGGCATTGTTCAGAAATAGTGCTGGGCAATTTCCTCTTCTCAATGAAAAAGTTACATGACTTGATTTTTCCGTATTAATGTGAATTCT
This sequence comes from Hydrotaea diabolus, assembly GCA_963513945.1. Taxonomy (NCBI): domain Eukaryota; kingdom Metazoa; phylum Arthropoda; class Insecta; order Diptera; family Muscidae; genus Hydrotaea; species Hydrotaea diabolus. The sequence continues at coordinate 41,486,474 of OY740717.1, read as the reverse complement.
CCACTTTTGCAACCAAACTTCAATCTTGTTTAGTAAAACTTGAACAGCAGAAGAAGCGTTGTCCATATTTTGATGTGAAGCAATTAGAGCTGTGTCATCTGCAAATGTGGCGACAGTAACGTTATTGGCCAAGGGCATATCAGATGTGAACAATGTGTATAATGTGGGACCAAGTACGCTGCCTTGTGGTACACCTGCTTCTATGTAACGTATTTCAGAAAACTCATTGTTAACATTAATATAAAATATTCTCTCTTGTAGGTATGATTTTAAAATGTGGTAATATGGTGTCGGAAGAAAACGTTTTATTTTGTAAAGAATTCCGGGGTGCCAAACTTTGTCAAATGCTTGTTTAACGTCTAGAAATACTGCTGAACAGTATTTTTTGCACTCTAGAGCATCTCTTATTATGTTCACAATCCGATGACATTGCTCAGGAGTCCCATGTTTGTTGCGAAATCCAAATTGATAGTCAGGAATTATTTTACTGTCTGCAAGTATTAACTTCATTCTTGTCAACAATATTCTTTCAAATAACTTTGAAAAAGTGGTTAATAAACTTATTGGACGATAAGAATTTAAAGCATTTTCAGGTTTGTTCGGTTTTAATATCATTACAACTTCCGCACATTTCCATTGTTTTGGAAAGTAATAAAGTCTTAGAATTGAATTAAATAATAAGGTTAGGAAGACTATACCTCTTTTTGGCAATGATTTAGCTACTTTTGTATCAATTCTGTCATATCCGGGAGACTTACCACTGCCAAGTCTGCATACTTCGTTTGTCACTTCATTAACCGTTATTGGTTTAATGGGGAGATCCATTTGACAAGGCGAATCCAAATATGCTTCTACAGCTTTGTCACTTTCAGGTCGAATAGTGGGAAAGGGTTTGAACGTTTGCTCTAGGTGTTTTGAAAACGCTTCTGCTTTGCTTTCGTTTGACCTACACCATACATTGTTGGAATCTTTAATGGGTATGTTTCGCTTAACTGGTCTTTTCAAATATTTTGTTGCGTTCCACAAACAGTTTTCATCATTTTTATTAACGTCTAATTTTCTGAGATAGTATCCTAATCTCTCATTTTTTAGTTCAGCAAGTTTTTTCGTTAGTTCTTTAGATAGTTTATTAAAATGTCGTTTGTCGTTGGGATTTCTACTCAGTTTCCAGATTCGTCGTAATCTTCGTTTGAGACGTATCATTTCTCTTATTTCTGCTGTTACTAGAACTCTATTTTTCGATGAAGAATTTGGTGTGATCGTTGGTGTTGACAAAGCCGCAGCTTCATGTATTAATCGAGTAAATGAATCAACAGCATTATCTAACTCTTCTCCAGTTTTTATAGATATGTTTAGATTTACGTTTTTATCAATCCAATACTTAAAAGAATTAACATCTGTGTATTTAGAAATTAGTTTTTTGGTTTTGGTGCACATACGCACTGTTGCATTATAATTAATTATTATTGGGGTATGGTCAGAACTTAATTCATCACAACACATTATATCAAGACAATTGTTCGAAATTCCATTATACACAACAAAGTCAAGCAAATCTGGTATTTTGGAGGGATCTGATGGCCAATATGTTGGGTTCCCTGTGGATAAGGTGCAATATTTATATTTAAGTATGCATTTGTAAAGCTCTCTGCCTTTAGGATTTACAAGTCTTGATCCCCACCAAGGATGTTTGGCATTATAATCCCCACCCACTATAAATCGAGGTCCTAGAGATGAAAAGAAGTTTGCGTAGTCATCGCACAATACCGTGTGTCTTGGTGGAAAATAAACTGCAAATATTGAAACATCTCCATAGCTTGTTTTTAATTTAACTCCCGCGGCTTGAAGATGAGAGTATGCGAATGGTTGTAAAATTTCATAGTCGATATTCGATTTGATTAATACGGCGGAACCAGCATGTGCACGTCCACTAGGGTGATTTGCATTTATTAAATCATAATCTTTTATTCTAAAATATGACCTCGACGTAAAATGTGTTTCAGATATTAAGAGAACATCAATGGAGTGTGTTTTTAAAAATATTTCTGTTTCATGAGTATGGTTTGCAATCCCATTGGCATTCCAAACGGCAATTCTTATATCTAATTGCATAGTTTGCTTACAAGGAGACTCATCATGCTTAATAAATTATTTGTTAGCTCTAACTGTTTACTTAACATAAACTCAATTTTTTCAAAAATGTTTTTTTCAGTACTTGCATTGCTTTGTTCTCTTGTTACATCTGCATAAGATAGGTTAGCATTTCTTCTTGTATTTGTGAAGGAATTAACGGGTGTTTGTTGCATATTTTGGGAGATTCGTTGGTTAATTGGTTGAGATCTATTATTTCTTTTGTTGTATAAATGCTGGTAAATTAAGCAGCCTCTATAACTTGCTGTATGCTGTTCCAAGCAATGAACACATCGGGGATTTCCGTTCCTCATGGGACATTCTGCAGTGGGGTGATCTAGGGCACATTTCACACACCTATATGGTCTTCTACAATAGGCCTGAGTATGGCCAAATTGTTGACAGCGGAAACATTGAACTAAATCGTCCACTTTTTTTGGTGGTTCTACTGATACAACAGCATTACATATATGGTTGACTTCATAAATTTTTTTGCTTTCGGGTTTAGGATCCAAATCAATATAAAACATTGAGAGAGGTTGCTTGTTACCCCGACTCTTAACATTATGTACGTTTCTTACTCCGTAGCCTAATAGCAAGAGTTCAGCTTTAATGTCCTCAACCGGCACCGTGTGATGTATTCCTTTTAGTACAACTCTATATGAACGTTCTTGACGTATTTGATATGTATGGTAACTGGTTTTAGAACTTTCAAAATACTTTAAAAGTTTACGATATGATTCCACACTATCCAGCATTAGTTTTATTTCATTGTTTTTAATGACTTATAACGTATGTCGGCTTTGGGAATTACCGAACTTAAATTTATTAACATATTTGTCACATTATTTACACCTGGTATGAAAATAGGAGGAGGTTTAATCGCATCCGGACCTCTTGAGTTGTCTTCATTATTGCCTTCATCATCATCACTAAGTGCTGCAAATCTATTGTTGTTTGAAGTAGTGGGACCAGTACTCATTAAATGAGGCTTCTTTGCTGCATTTCCAATAGGGGATTTACACACATTTCTTTTATTTAAAGTAGGAATTGTTTGCCACTTGTAAATGCTGGTTTCTTCGTCGTCACTGCCTTCAGTCGCGTTTTCGCTTTCAGCAGACATGCTGAAGCGTGCTGTTGTTGTTTTTTTTGTTTCTTTTGTTATTTTTTGTTTCAACAAGAGGTTTAATGTTGTTGGTTGTTTTAACATACAATGTATGCAAACTCCAATTTATGAAAATAAGTAAAACGGGATAGTGTCTTTTTGTTGTTGCAATGTATGAAATTGTTTTCTACAAATGTTAAGCACAATGAACGTCCGATCGATGTGACTGTCGTACGGAGACTGCGGAGGCGAATATGAATTACATATAAGAGTGGGTAGATTCGAGTGGGAGATAAATTCGTGATCATTTTCAACAATCTCTTTCAATGTTTTCACAAAAATATTTAAATTCGATTTCGAGTGAGTATGCACAGGTTAAATCCTCAATACCCAGATTTCAGATTCCTGTGATTTTTGAACACGGGTGAGCTTTACTATGCTAAAAACAATGTTTTATTTTTAAGTGTGCGGATTTCTTGCCACACTTTTTTCGGAGTTGGTCTTTTTGGCAGCTGTCACTTCATTTATGCTCAGTTTGGTTTGCCATTTCTTCATTAATAGACTTACTTCGAAGCAACGTTCGCCAATCATGCTGAATGGGCCCAAAACGAGATGGCCACCGATCCTAGCTTTTACAAGCAAATTTTGTTCAGCGATGAAGCTTACTTTCGGTTGATTGGGTACATTAATAACCGAAATTGTCGCATTTGAAGTGATTAAAATCCACTAGTCCTTGCTGAGACGCCGTTACATCCTCAAGTAGTCCCTTTTTGGTGTGCTCTATGGGCAGAGGGAATCATTGGTCCATATTTCTTCAAAAATGAAGCCGACTAAAATGTTTTAATCAATGGCGAACGCCACTGAGGCATGATTAATGACTTTTACGTGCCTTAATTGACGTATGTTGATGTGAAAGACCTTTGGTTCCAACGAGACGACGCTACATGCCATACAGCCAACGATGCAATCAATTTATTGAAGGAAACTTTTAGTGAGCGCATTATCTCGCGTCGTGGGCCTGTAACGTGGCCTCCAAGATCGTGCGAATTAACACCGCTGCACTATTTTATGTGGTAAAGTCGCTTGTCTAGGCAGATAAGTCCGACACGATTGGCGCCTTGAAAGAGAATATTCGGCGTGTTATTGCTGACATACAGCCCCAAATGCTGCAAAAAGTGGTTGATAATTGGGCCTTTCGGCTGGAATTTATTCGAGCCAGCCGCGACGTCCACTTGCCTACAATCATTTTGAAAACATAATGACCCCTTTTCTATATAACAAAGCTAAATTCTTGTTTATAGCATTAAATAATGTGCGTTTAATTTCTTCTCGAAAACCACACGTCTGACAAAAACACCCTTTAGAAGATTCCATGCTCCTGTTTGGAGTATGAGCAAGGTCAAATTGTAGTGCAACCATAACGTACAATGTTAATTGTGAGTCACAACTTAACATCAAGTTTTTTGTCCAACTTAATTTGACATTTCTTTGTTTCAGTGTTTGCAAATTCAACCATGGTAAGGTACACAATGGAGCATCCCGTTAGGATTGATGAAGCCTTTACGAAAATGGACGTTCAAATCAAAAGGTATTTCTTGCAATTCGTAATTTTTTTAGTCAGCATAATCGACCTAATTGGGAAAATTATGCGCAAATTTCAGCAAACCTGCGACCAGTTAGTTCTGTGGAAAAAGTTGATGTTGTTCGATTCTGTGGCCGACGTTGACGTCTAACGTCGACACGTCGTCGTGCCCAACAACTCACGATCATCTCTGAGGCGAATTTTAAATAAAGATTTAAATTTACACGCTAACAAGGTTCAACTGACTCAAGGTCTGAAGCTTCTGACCATTTCAAGCATCGTCAAAACACCTAATGTATGGTTGAGCAGACAGAAGTGAATCGTCTCTTTGCAAAGAAGATCATCTTTGCCGATGATGCATAGAGGATTCGTTGCAGACAAGCAGAAATGCCGCATTTGAGCAATAGAGAATCCACAAGTAATTGTTGGAAAGCCCACGCATCTACAATGAGTGACTGTTTGGAGCGGTTTATATGCTGGTGGCGTTATCGGGCCATACTTCTTCGAAAATGAGGTCTGCCAAGCAGTTACCGTGAATGGTGCTATAGCGAGATGATAACGGACTTCTTGTGACCAGAAATTAAGGATATGGGCTTGGATGATGTATGGTTCCAACTGGATGGCGCCTCTTGCCACACAGCCAACGAAACAGTGACTCTTTTGCACCAGAACTTCAATGGCCGTGTTGTCTCACATCGAGGTTAATTGCCCGCCACGACCATGTGATTTGACACCGTTGCACTTCTTTCTTTGGTAATATTTAAAACAAACCAAGAACAATTCAAGAGCTAAGATTGAGACAATTTGGCACATTAACGACATTGAACTTCCATTATGTCTCAGAGACATTAAAAAAATGGAGCATCGAAGCCATGGCGATCATTTTGCCGACATTTTGTTTTACACATAATTGTCATAGATTCACCTATCATAATAAATATTATTAAGATAATTCTATGTAACCTTTTTGTTTTATTTACAATTAACATCTTGTGTTTTAGTTGGACCACCCTTTTCTTTGATTAACGATAGCGTAATTCTTTAGCATCCCAGAAGCAAAGATGTTTTCATTTATTTTCTTTACTCATACACTCGTACAAAAAGTGTCCAATTTAAATTCCATATCAGCAAGCCGATCTTGATTGGTTTTCATTACATACCGCTATGTGCCAAGGATAATCGACTGCGGAAATCAAATATATTTGAATAGCTTTAAATTCCATATACGGTTAATATTATACAAATATTTACTTGGCAAAACATTATGTAGATTACATTCACATTATCAACATTTAAAATTATTATTTATAAATTAAGACCTATTGGCAGATTGCTATTCAATACTAAAACAGTTTAAGTAAAGGTTATTGGGTATAAAAGCTTCTGAATGCACCAGCACGCTGATTTGAGTACCGGTACGATATTTCAAATTCAAAATTGTTATAATTTTTTAAAATAAAATATGGATCATTCAAAATAGAATAGGGAAAGTGTCCAGTTGTCCTATGAACAATTGCTGCGAAGCTCTGATAAAGGACTTCACGGACCCGAAATCGAGATGAAAGCATTGTGCAGCCACGAAAATCAATGTCACTTTGCCATTTTGTTAAAAACTTGTCATCAATTAAAATGTATATGCAAGAAGTCTAGAGCCGTTTAATCCCTCTTCAATAAATATCATTTTTAATATCAAAGTGTGGTTGCAAATATGACAAATGTCTCATGGTCATTCAAAATTAACTGGCCTAGGCTAAGAGGAAGGTTTATATACTGGCTCTTGATAAGAAGTCGTACCCAATCTTGAGACAATTTATGCTAATGTACCTATAAAAAATCCTAACAAAAACAGTCTTACTCGATCAATATTTACATACATCCCAAATAAAAAAGTTTCTCCCATTTAAATATCAAGCTCTTACAAGGGCTGCTATGTATATTTCTGGCCTAGCCAACACTAAGTGTTGCCTGGCGCTATTTGGAAAGTTTAACATTTTTTAGCATAAACGTACTCAGAACTTTTTGACGTACGACCATCATTTGTGTTGTTTACGAGGGCGGTTCGGAAAGTTCTTAGCCTATCAATGAAAGAGAATACTTAGAATTTCATAAATATTTTTATTTTTCAATATAATCTCCTGAAACTTCAATACACTTAGTCCAACGCTTATCTAGCAATTCTATCCCTTGATTAAAATAGTTTTCCTCAAGGTCTTCAAAATAGTGGTTTTCAACTGTAATTGCATCTTCATTTGAGGTAAAACGCTTGCCAGCAAGGATTTTTTTTAGATTTGGGAACAGGTAAAAGTCACTGGGAGCTAAATCAGGACAATAAGGTGGGTGGTCAAGCAACTCGTACTTTAATTCGATGATTTTAGCCAGTTTTAAAACACTCTTGTGCGCTGGTGCGTTTTCTTGATGAAAAAATATTTTTTTGTGTTGTAAGCCAGGACGTTTTTCTCGAATTTGTACATTTAATTGATCTAAAAGGTTGCAATAGTACTCTGAATTTATTGTTTTACCCTTTTACAGATAGTCAATCAATAAAATACCTTTGAAGTCCCAAAAAACCGTTGTCATAACCTTACCAGCCGATTGAATTGTTTTTGCCTTCTTTGGGGCACTTCCACCAGCTTCAGTCCATTGTTTGGATTGTTCTTTTGTCTCTGGAGTATAGTGGTGGATCCATGTCTCATCAACAGTTATGACGCTCAAAATCCATTTCATTCTTATGCGTTTTTGGTCGACTGTTAACATGTGCGGCACCCATCTTGCAGAAAGCTTTTTCATCTGTAGTTCTTCATGCAAAATTAAATGGACTCGATCATTTGAGATGCCCATGATATTAGCTATTTCACGCACTTTTATTCGTCTGACATTTCCATTGGAAAATTTGACATTTTTAAGCATAAACGTACTCACAACGTTTTGACTTTCGACCATCATTTGGGTTGTTTACAGTGACTTGAAAAAATCAATTTGGCAAAAAAATGGAATTAACTCGTGAACACTATCGTGCGATCATTTTTCCCAACTTTAGACGTGGATTATCACGACAAGAGTGCAGCAATGAACTTAAACCTTTGTTTGGCGATGAAGCACCATCCTATAGCACTGTGAAAAACTGGTTAAATGAATTCAAACGTGGCCGACGCTCGAAGAAAGTCGTGAAGGTCGTCCAAAAATGGCCGTTGTACCAGAGAACATTGATGCCGTGCGTGAACTGATAATGCAAGATCATCATAGAGGCATCCTTGGGCATTTATTCAACCAGCATATATTCGATAGTACATGAACACCTGGTCGTAAAAAATGTATGTTCTCTGTGGAATCCGCACAATTTTACAATCGCTCAAAAAAGGCTTGTGTCGATTGGTGCAAAGAAATTTTGAAGAAAATAAGATCGCGTTGCTTCAAAAGACTTTTATAAGGTCGTCACAGGTGACGAATCATGGATCTATGCGTATGAGCCCGAAACAAAAAAACAATCGAACGTGTGGGTCCTCGAAGAAGAGCCAAATCCAACGAAAGTTGTTTGTGGAAGAAGCACTTCGAAACAAATGGTCGCCTGTTTTTTCGCCAAAACTGGTCATGTGGCGACTGTTCGGCTTTAGCAACGTAGGACGGTCAATTTTGAGTGGTACACCACAGTTTGTTTGCTGAAGTCTTCGGAGAAATTTCGAAAAACGAACAAGAGAAGACGTGTCATTGTACACCATGCCAATGCGAGCTCTCACACATCGGCTCAAACCAGCGCCTTTTTGACCGGACAAAACGTCGAATTGATGAGTCATCCGCCGTGCACATCTGACTTGGCACTTAATAACTTCTTTTTATTCCCGCTCATCCAGAAAAAAATGCATGGTCAACGATTTTCGAAGATGCTGTTGAACCGTTCAACCATGTTTTCGAGGTGTCTCAATCGGAGTGAAAAAAGTGCTTCGACAATTGGTTTGAGCGCATGCAAAAGTGTATAAATATAAACAATAAAACCATTTTTGATGATAAATATTCGCATTTTCATTATAAGGCCAGCAATATTTATAGCAGCCCTCGTATTAATATAAGTTTTTACACTATTCCACATATTCTCTGGGTCCTCTCTATTGATGTCTTCGAAATTAGAGTTGATACTTTCCTTGATATTTTCTTTTTCCTTAATATAACTCTTACCCTAGGCGAACTACATATGCCTGGTGCGAAGCACACACGAGGCAACCGTAGAGAGCAGAGCAACGTGTTGCAGCAATTGTGTTTTTTTTAGTACAAAACACGTGGCAACACAACTACACACGAACCAACGTTCGCTTTAACATGACTTTATTGCTGCAACGGTAGACTCGTGTGTATCTAGCATGATGATGATGATGATTGCCGGTGCCCCATGTTAAAAATCACTCCACCAGATAATAAATATTATTCATACGCTCCGTATGCTAATGATGCCACCATATCAATATCAATCATACGTCATGTGGACGAATATCAAATGAATATTTTTATGCATGAATGGCCTGATTTTTTCTGGGATTTTATTTTTTTTTTTTTTGGTTTTCAGAGAAATCGTTTTTTTGGGCACATTTATAGCAGACCATAAATATAAATGCTAAAATCATTAATCATAGACAGATAGGGAGAGAGCGAAAGCGAGAAAATGACATAGGTGGAGGGATGGAAGTCATAAATGATGCCTGAATAATCTTTGAATAGTATATCACTCTGCGTAATTGTTGAAAAAGAGTAATGGCAAAAGTTTTCCTGCTAAACGAAGATTGGTATGGTGATACTAAAACGTCTATAGCTTAAGCCCAACCATATTCCAAAAAATTATTTATCTCATAATCTGAGCTTTGTGTGGTGATATTAAATCTTTTATGAGGCTACATGTGATTTGTCTCGCTCATAAGATATTTTGAAAACTTGTAACTGTCACTAAATCTTAACTTGTCTTTTCCGTTGATAGTTGTGAACTTAACGATTCAACTAATAGCATTAAAATTAAAATTCTCAAACTTTTTGTAATAACTTTCTTAATTACTTTGACATGTTAGACAAGTTTGTCTTAGATTTCTTTCATCACGCTTAATTTTTTTCTCGGGGGTACTTAAACTATTTCTATGCTCTACTTGCAATCACAGTTACCTGAGTTTGATTGGTATTACTTTCAGTTGATTAACTTGATTAATAATTAACCGCCTTAATTGTGCTGTTAACAAACATGTGCTCCTCCACTCTGTCTACATTAGCTAGGACGACTTTCGAAATTGTCTGGAATTATTAATTTTTCGTTTTGTCACACATTAACAGGATCTTAAGGGGGGGAATTTTATGAACCCCAAACAATGTCATTCTGTAGAACTTTAATCCCCCTTTCCTCAACCAACCACTGTTAAAATCTAGCACATGACAGTAAAGCCATTTAAAATGAGACAGCAAAAAGTGGAACAAGAAAAAAAGGCACGGAACTGAACTGAAAAGGCTTAAGTTAATATTCACGCGGTGCAGGTGCAGTTGCCATACAAAATAATTATAATCGCTACGGTTTATAACAGGTGCTTAAATGGATAGCACAATAAACGGAGCACACCCCCATGAAAGTGGGGTGAAATGAACAATTTATCCCGGAGAAAGAAGGAAGAGTGAAGCACTGTTTATCCCGTTTCGCAGTAATGAAGTCTTCATTAATTGGAAGCTGTAAATGTAATTTTAGAAATCTAATTTTTGGGTGGTTTGCCACATTTGCTGCGGGAACATCAAAGGAAAAAATCAATAAAAAAATTAAGATAGAGAGTTAATAAAGAGGAATAGAAACATTCATGGCACGGTTATGCTAGTATTTGCGTTGCAAGGCTTTGCAAGACACCACAAAGATTTTATACTAGTAGGAATAAAGATTATGATTATCAAAGTCACTTTGCCATTTTGTTAAAAACTTGGGTTCTATTTAAATATAGTAGCAAGACGTCTTGAGCCGGTTTATTTCCTGTTCATTGTGGCAATTATTACGAAGGTTTCTATATATATTTCTGGCCTAGGCTACGCTAAGTGTTGCCTGGAGTCATCTTACATTTCCATTGGAAAGTTTGACATTTTTTAGCATAAAAGTACTCAGAACGTTTTGACGTACGACCATCATTTGTGTTGTTTACAGTGACTTGACTTGAAAAAATCAATTTGGCAAAAATGAGTAATTAACTCGTGAACATTATCTTGCGATCATTTTTCACAACTTTGGACGTGGATTATCACGACAAGAGTGCATAGATGAACTTAAATCTTTGTATGGCGATGAAGAACCATCCTATAGCACTGTGGAAAACTGTTTTAATGAATTATTCAATTGTGTCCGACGCTCGCTTAAAAACGGCCGTTGTGCCAGAAAAAATTGATGCCATGCGTAAACTGATAATGTAAGATCGTCATGTGACATACCGTGAGGTAGAGGCATTCTTGGGCATTTCTTTCAACAGCATACATTCGATATTGCATGAACACCTGGCCTTAAAAAAGGTTTGTTCTCGTACAAGATCCCGCACAATTTGACAATCGCTCAAAAAAAAGCTCGTGTCGATTGGTGCAAAGAAATTTTGAAAAAATATGATCGCGGTGCTTCAAGAGACGTTTATAAGATCGTCGCAGGCGACGAATCATGGATCTATGAGTATAAGCCTGAAACAAAACAGCAATCGACCGTGTGGGCCTTCGAAGACGAGCCAAATCCAACGAAAGTTGTTCGTGGAAGAAGCACTTCGAAGCAAATGGTCGCCTGTTTCTTCGGCAAAACTGGTCATGTGGCGACTGTTACGCTTGAGCAATGTAGGACGGTCAATCCTGAATGGTACACTACAATTTGATTGCCCGAAGTTTTCGGAGAAATTCGAAAAACGAACAAGAGAAGGCGAATCATTGTGCACCATGACAATGCGAACTCTCACACATCGGCTCAAAACAGGCCAAAACGTCGAATTGATGGGTCATCCGCCGTACAGTTCTGACTTGGCACACCCTTTGTGTAAGGGCTATACGAAAAGATGAGCCTATGTGCTCCAGTTTCACCACAGTGCATTAAGTGTCGCTCACAACGTACCTTGTAAAATTTGGACGTGATCAGGTGTAAGTTGTGGGTTCTTGAACTGCAGAACGTTAAACTGGAAGAGACATTTGTGTAGGATCTATTCATTCATGGAGCGATATAGTTCAATTTCGCCAGAGATATGTAAGTCACTCGTATTGCTTCACGTAAAATTTGATAGGAGTCGGATGTAAAATGCGGCTTCTATAGCTTTAGGCTCTAAAATCTGACAGGACCATTGTGTGAAGACTATAGAAGAATATGGACCTATGTGGTCCGGTATTCCCACAGTTAATAAATGACCGCTCCCAACCTCAAATAGTGAGGAACCTTTGAGTTAAAGCTTCGCGAAATCTTGGAATGATATGGACAAATTTTACCAGAGATCGGTGGTAATTATTGAAAAAGCTCTGTGCGAAATTTGGTAGAAATCGGTTATGGTTGGTCTTTGGTCCAAACTTGATGAGTGCACCTATTTTCATTGAAATTGGTTTATACTTTCGACCTGTACTTTACACCGTTTTTAGACAGATTTGCGGACGGAAATCTCTTAATGGTATTAGATAGTGAAGGTCTATCTCCAGTCTTTTATGGTGTTGCAAACATCAGCCCTAAGTCATAACACACTGTGCCACAGTGTAAAAAAGGGATAATTATCGCAAACAAGTTGGCAAATGGTGTCTAATCAGCAAAATTATTACTGCGGAAAATAATTTCAGAAATTGGGGCCATCAACCACTTGAGGGTTATACAACAAAATTGATATGTCAAAGTAATGGATGACATGTAAAAAAAGGAAGTCATGGAAAATTCCTCAATGCAAATCAATAACAAATGCTAGGCTGGAAGGAAGTCTTTGAAATTCAATTCAGTTTCAATGTCTTCAATGGTCTTTGGATCTGCTCTAGGATATAAACTTTTTCTGCTCCCTCCTCAAATAGCAGTAGATGATTAAGCTCATACATTATACCATAAAACATACTTGGTTTCGTCTCCCAGTTCCTCGACACACTTCATTTCATGACATAAATGTAGCCTTAGATACAAATATTTTTTTCTAAACATGTTATCTATAATATTTCTTTTATTCTTGTTGTATTCCCTTTTTATGCTAAAATCTTTTAAACAATTTTATGATTCAGATTCTATTCAGATTTTTTTCCAGACGTAAATGACCAGGCCAACGACGATTACAATATGGCAGACAGCACCAATTGAAGATTGTCATCATCGTCATTGTCGCCGCCATCATTGAGTTTGCTAAACATATTTTTTTCTGCATTTTTTCTAGTTATTTTCTTTACTTCGCCCTTAATACAGTGTCCTTTCAAGAGAGAAAACTGTCAATGTGGTTATCATCCCTAGAGGAAGTGATTACAGTGTGCTCTATAGGAAGTGCGATAGCAAATAACACAAAAGTCTACCTCTATAATATAAGATCTTCATGAAACTTCGATTATTCCAGAAAATTTTCAGTATACTTATAAGTACTGGAAAAATCCAATACGCGCGACTTTTAGCTTGGCCAAAAGAAGCAACAAATTTTCATGATAACCCTATGAAAGACCACCAAGTGAAAGTTTTGAAAGATCGCCTAGTAAAAGTAAATGACCTAGCAAACATTTCATGTAAATTGTGTAATTTACATTTTAAACGTATGAGAAAGCAGCAAGCGAAATGGCTACCATGCTTATTGACAGCCGACTAAAAATATGTTCAAACGGGTATTTCAAGGAATTTATCCTTTGAAGATTCATTTCAAAGCATTTATGCCAAATCGTTGCTCTCGACGATTCAGATCCGACAGAATGACCAATATTGGGAAGTTGTCCTTTATTATCGAATAATTTTTTTCATTTAATAAAAAACTTACAATTTTAATAATCAATTATAAATGAATATACGATTGTGAAAACAAAATGTCGTTAGTCGTAAGAGAATTTAAATAGAATACTTAAGTATTCTTTCATTTATAGTGATTGTAAAATAGTTATTTTACATTGTAACAACCCACCTTTTATCATCAAATATCCCGAAGACGAAGTTTTCGGGATATTTGATTTGATTGTTCTTGGTTGGCATTTTCTATTATATAATGCATCTATTTTGTAGCGAAACATTTGCTTGCGATTATTGTTTCCGTGTTTTAGAATATTTATTAGCTCAAAATCGGTTAAAAAGGTCCTTTCAAAAGATGATTATCGTAAATGACTCAGAACAGGACATTTAGCCATAAAGTGTTCAATACTCTCTCTTTCATTTAAGTTGCACATAGAGCGAAGATAAGTGTTTTGAAAACTTCCTCTGCTATGAACACATGTTTAATTTTGTTTCGATCTGGCAACTCCTTCATATAGAAACAGGTGTTCAAAAAAGACGCATCCGCGATTTCTTTACAATGGAAAAATTAGAAATGCGTAGTGTCATTAAATATTTACATAAAAAATGTTTATCGGGACAAGAAATTCATAATGATATGGTGAATGTGTTAGGTGAAAGTGCTCCTTCATATGCAACGGTAAAAAATTGGGTTGCTGAATTTAAACGTGGTCGCATTGAAGATGAACCACGTAGTGGACGTCCAAAAATAGCAACAACAACAGAAATTGTAGCCAAAGTGCATGCTATGGTATTAAATGATCGACGAATAAAAGTGCGTGAAATAGCTAATATCACGGGCATCTCAAATGGTCGAGTACATTTAATTTTGCATGAAGAGCTACAGATGAAAAAGCTTTCTGAAAGATGGGTGCCGGACTTGTTAACAGTCGACCAAAAACGCATAAGAATGAACATTTCTCAAGCTTGTTTGGATCGTTTTCAGCGCAATAAAATGGATTTTAAGCGTCGTTTCATAACTGTTGATGAGACATGGATCCACCACTATACTCCAGAGACAAAAGAACAATCCAAACAATGGACTGAAGCTGGAGGAAGTGCCCCAAAGAAGGCAAAAACAATTCAATCGGCTGGTAAGGTTATGGCAACGGTTTTTTGGGACTTCAAAGGTATTTTATTGATTGACTATCTGCCAAAGGGTAAAACAATAAATTCAGAGTACTATTGCAATCTTTTAGATCAATTAAATGTACAAATTCGAGAAAAACGTCCTGGCTTACAACACAAAAAAATAAATTTTCATCAAGACAGTGTTATAACAATGGCTAAAATCAACGAATTAAAGTACGAGTTGCTTGACCACCCACCTTATTCTCCTGATTTAGCTCCCAGTGACTTTTACCTGTTCCCAAATCTAAAAAAAAATCCATGCTGGCAAACGTTTTACCTCAAATGAAGATGCAATTACAGTTGTAAACCACTTTTTTGAAGACCTTGAGGAAAACTATTTTAATCAAGGGATAGAATTGCTAGATAAGCGTTAGACTAAGTGTATTGAAGTTTCAGGAGATTATGTTGAAAAATAAAAATATTTTTGAAAAACTAACTATTCTCTTTCATTGATAGGCTAAGAACTTCGTACTGTACCCTCTATAAAATGCATCTGCCCTCACCCTTTGCTGAAAAACACCACCACACCATAGCACTTGCTTTGAAGTTCACAGTCCGTTTTAGGCAATCTTAGTGATACGCTTCATATTTTTTGCAAAAATCGTTGAAGTTGTTCTACTTCTTTGAAATGTCGAAATCCCCGAAATTTGGCACCATAAGACTGTAGCAATCTGCATACGGATTGGAAATGATTCCATTTGGATCTTAAGGAGATTTTTTTCTGCGCTATTAAGTTTGGCCATGTAAAATTAACCTTAGTCTTTGCTAAAGCGTTTCTTTTTTGACATAGCAGCAAAATATCATTATTTCAGATTTTGTTCAATTTACTTCTAGATTCCACATTTCATTGCAACAATGATATATTATTTCCCGAAAGCACAATATAGTCCGCGTATTCTACCTTATATTTCACCGATATCTTATCCTCCTTCCAAAAATGAGTGCATATAGTTTTAATATATTGAAAACAGCGTTGGTGAACAGATGCACCTTGTTTTACGCCGGAAGTAGTATTAAATTACCCTAAGAGATCAGAACTTGTCCTCACTGTAAAATTTGTGTCAGAGTATATAGTTTCGATCATATTAAAGAATTTATATGTTACTCCATACATTTGTAGATTATCGACTTTCTCGCAACCTTTTATTTCCGTTTTGTTTTATGTGTGCCATTGCGGTCAAATTAAATATCTTATCGTTTGTCGAATATTCTTCTCTAAATACCGCTTGATATTCTACTATGATATGGTTTTCTTCAGCCAATCATAAAGTCATGAGTTTAGTAAGCTCATTCTAATGGAACATTAACTCATCAAATGTGTGTACTTCTGCACTTCGGTTTAAGATAGAAGAAGTGGAGATAATCGACCGACTTGGCCTCGTACCGGATTTTAAACGTCTTTCAGAGTAATACTTATAAAATGAGGCATTTCTTAAGTCTCTGGAGAGTGCCATATTAGTCGTCTACTAACACTTAATTAATTATTTACTAGCTTCATTTTTTATGGGTGAAAACAAAAAGGGAATTTCCATGTATTTATAAGACCCAAGGGGCAAGGAAAAGAATTAACAACAGCGACCAGTGGTACGTATGAGCAATTGTGCAGGTATTAATCAAACATTACGTATACGCTCCAGTGTTCACATCATAACCGCACAATGTATTTCTAACTAACAAACAGGCGGTAAAAATATAAAAGGCTTTTCATACTAACGAAACTAGTAGTTTTGTGTGCTCCTTTTGATTTGATTATTATGGAAAATAGAGCTGAAAGTCAGCGAGTTTTAAGTTTTAATCAATAATTACTGATACGCTTCAAATCGTATGTGGTAAATACCAAATAGGTTTCAAACTAAACAGCAGATAAGAATTTAAGGTGAAACGAAACTAAACTTTTTTCCTAACCATTCATCTTTTTCTTCCAGCAGTGCTACTTTTCATGTAATTGCACTTGCTCAACATATGTTGTAGTCATTCGTATTTCCTGAATTTTCTCTTACGTTTGTTTCCTTGTTTTATTTAGCAATTTTGTTGTTGGTGATTGCTCGTACTATCCCAGTGCCATAAATTGACAATAAAATATTGAAATACATACATGTTGGAGGGAAGAAAGTAATGCAAGCGCCGAAGTTACACGTGTGTCCCAGAGCTGCACAGATGTCATCGCTCCCTTTTCTAAACCGAGGTTGTATTATTTATAAATAAATACAAGGCAATATATAACCAAATTGAAGTTTGTGTTCACTCCACGTATTGTCACATATGTTTCACCAATATGAGAAAATCTACAACACAAGCGGGAAAAGGTTCCTACTGCTGTGATAAAAGATTTCCGAATGACTTCTAATGGGAGGCTATGCAAAATTTTATACAATTTTGCAGATAAGGCTTAAAATGAATGTTAGCTGTGAAATGTTCCAAACAGTGTTTGGAAAACAAACTATTTTGGAAAGTTTTAAATATTTATTGTTATTACAGATCTTTGAGTTTTCACACAGCTTTAGGCTAGGTACATGCATTTCTAGATCTCTAACTCATAAGACTCGAGCATTCCTAGACCTCCAGCTCATAATACTCAACAAAACCATAGTTTTTTATTTGATTTGGATAAAATTCGTCTTTTTTGAAACCGCTCGTTACTTTATATTGAAAATGTGTCCAAGTATTTTCAGTGGTTGGAAAACAAATTATTTTGAAAAGTTTCAAATATCTGATGTTATTATAGATCTTTAATATTTTACAAGGCTGTAGGCTAATTATAGGAGCATTTCTAGACTTCTAGCTCATAAGACTCGAGCATTCCTAGACCTCCAGCTTATTATACTTCCCAAAACCACAATTTTTGTCCCATATGGAAATTTGACTCTTTAAAAACCGCTAGTCACTCCCTATGGAAAATGTGTCAAAGTATTTTTTTGTTTTTTCTACATTTAAAGAGCTATGCACAATCAAAAAATTATTTGTTACAATTTTGCCCGATCTTTGATTAGTTTCCACGTATCCTCTTGGCAGTACATCCAACAGATTAATGATCTCTAATTCTCATGCTCAAATTTGGAGCAAAAATATTAATCCAGTCAAAAATACAATTCAAAACGTATGAATTCAAAAAAACAATTTTTTTAAATAAAAAATTAGTACTCTTGCTAATATTTGACTTATCAAAATAAAAATTGTTAACATATTTTACTTTAAATACTGAAAAACATCTCTTGCGTTACTACAATAATTCGATGTCTAAAAATGTTCAATTTTCGTAACAAAAATTTTTAAGTAATAATTTCTCGAAACGCAATGCTACGATCTCTAGATTTAAACAATTTTTTTACATACTGATGTGACAGCTAAAACCCCCAAAGCCTTATCAGAGACGTGAGCAAACTGGCGAAATTTCTTAAATAAATTTTCATATTACAGTGAAATTTTAAACGTTCAAAAATATCACGAAGTCTAGAAAATATCGATCACTTTTTAATAGTCATACATAAACCGTAATCGTAAACAAATAAAAGGGAAATTTATTTTACGCCTAACATATTTCAGTTCTTTGCGAAAGTTATTTCCCCACCTCTAGTGAACTGAACAAATCAAAGAAAAAGAAAAACTATCTTTGGAAATTTTAAAATGGATTTGTTAGTCTCAGAAATGGCTCATTTTATATTTTCAATCGGATGTTCAACGACAAAACTCTATGAAAAAATAGATATTTAATAGGGTGAACTTTTTTACTATATAAAGAGTTTTTAAAAACAAGTTTTGCAAACATTTTGTTGTTGTAACAAATTATTAGTGATGATAACTAAAACTCTATTACAACTAAAATTGTTTATTATATATTTGAATATAAAATAATTCGATTATTTCGGACTTCAGGCAAATCGATTAACCAAATGTGATTCCAGTAAAAATCATCCATCATCTTTTCCACTTTTTCTTCGCCATGAGCCTCCCTATGAGAATATCAAGTTCTTGAATTATGTAAGCAACTCGTTTTTTTCTCTGACTTTACTTAAAATTTTTGTTCGTTGAAAAAGTCTGGTATGTGGATTTTTAGAGCCCAAAATTCTACTCTAAGTTTCGGATACTTGTTATAAAGCACCAATTCTACAGCTCCAACAACTGAAAATTACAGAGCACCAACTAACATTCAGTTGTACCGATGGAATTCTCGAAGTGCATGTAACCTAAATTATTTGGCTGGCAGAAAAAATCGTTTGTGGCAACTTATCTGTTCCCTATGTTTATTTTAGCATTTTTTTTTTGTCTATTTTGCAAAATGCTTTGCATATTTTTGATATGTACTCAAATTTGTTTTATATTAACTATGAAACTTCTTAATATCAAATTGGGTTGAATAAAAAATATGAAAAATCCGAGGTCTAATGAAAAGTATAGTACGGGTAAACTTAAAAACAACTCGCACTTATTTATTTTCAGAACGTACATTAAGCCTTTCCGTCTGTATATCCCACTCCTTTTTTCACAGTAACTCTTGGCCTTACAAATAAGTACCACACGTCATATGTATCTTATATTCCTTTGAAGGCATACAGAATATACTTTACTTTAATTTATCATCGACAACCGTCTTCTTCAACATATGAACACTACTTCTTACATATGTATGAACATTAAATATGTATATTCTTACTGAAATCGAAATAATTCTTAACACTAAAACTTTTGATATTAAAGAAAAATTCACTCCTCTTGTTAAGTGCTTAAATTCTTTTATAAAATTGTTCACGATTTTTTTATTTCATTGTTTATCTTTTACTGTATAGTTACAATACAAAATTACTTATATAGCCTCAGCGCCTTATAGGCTTTGTTGAGGCAAGCTGGCAATATATATTCATATACAAAATCTATACATAGAATATTAAAATTTCAACAAATATTTATAAAGAAAATAAATTTAAATCTCTTATGAATGATATTAGGTATAGTTTACTTCACAGCAGAAGCATTCTTATGTTTTTTCTTTTAGCCTTGTTTTAACTATGGATATGCTTTCTACATATTTGACAAAACCAAGCAGTTGGTTATACTCAAAAGCTTCGTCAGCTCCAATATGAACCTAGCGACTCTTTTATTAAGCTGATTCCTTGTCCCAAAAGAATTGATTCCTAGAAAATTTAACAGTATGATAGCCTAGTAAATATACAGATTTGTAGACATAAAGCAAATGCTGGTGTTTTTTAATGCATGCAAAGGTAACACAAATCAACAAATATCCTCATACCGCCCCACTGTAAAAGTTAGTAAATTGAAAACTGTCTTAATGGCTCTGTTTTGCAGACATTCTCAGAGCGCCCAACTTCCTAAATCCATATATGTGGCAGCGCATAGAGAAAGGGACCTAAGGGTAAAAAATCTATTTTCACTTTTTTTTGATGTGGACAACATCTGAGCATCGAATGAGACCGATCCCATGCCCCAAAAGTGTTCCCTCCCAGAGATATGCGCGTTTTATGAAAGTGACGGTACACCAAAGATACACGTATTTAAATCTTTAAAATGACTCTCCTGAACAAAACTGGCTTTTACCCTTAGGTCCCTTTCTATTTTGCGCATCACATATACTTATAATTGCTATAAAGTTCAAGTGATCTTGAACAAGAGCTTAGTATGAGGGCAGCTATATATATTTCTAGTCAATAATGAAAATACGAATAGTTATCACCAAAAATGGTTTTTATAGTTTTTCAAAGTATTCTCCAGCATGATTAATACACTTTTACATGCGCTCAAACCAATTTTCAAAGCACTTTTTCGACTCCGATTGAGACACCTCCAAAACATGGTTTTTGAACGCTTCAACAGCATCTTTTGGCGACGAAAATCGTAGACCACGCATTTTATTCTTGATGTGCGGGTATAAAATCAAATCATTGGGTGCCAAGTCAGGGCTGTAAGGCGGATAATCCATCAATTCGACATTTTGGCCGGTCAAAAAGGCGCTGGTTTGAGCCGATGTGTGAGAGCACGCATTGTCATGGTTCACAATGATTCGTCTTCTCTTGTTTGTTTTTCAAATTTCTCCGAAGACTTCGGGCAAACAAATTGTGGTGTACGACTCAGAATTGACCGTCCTACGTTGCTCAAGCAGAACAGCCGCCAGATGACCAGTTTTGCCGAAGAAACAGGGGACCATTTGCTTCGAAGTGCTTCTTTCACGAACAACTTTCGTTGGATTTGGCTCATCTTCTAAGACCCCCACGGTCGATTCCTATTTTGTTTCGGGCTCATACGCATAGATCCATGATTCGTCACCTGTGACGATCTTATAAATGTCTTTTGAAGCACCGCGATCGTATTTTTTCAAAATTTCTTAGCACCAATCGACAAGAGCATTTTTGAGCGATTGTCAAACTGTGCGGCATCCAACGAGAACAACAAACCTTTTTTACGGCCAGGTGTTCAGGCAATATCAAATGTATGCTGGTGGAAGAAATGCTTAAAGATGCCTTTATTTCACGGTATGTCGCATGAAGATCTTGCATTATCAGTTCAGGCACGGCGTCAATGTTCTCTGAAACAACGGCTGTTTTTGGGCGACCTTAACAACCTTCGTCTTTGAGCAAGCGTCGGCCATGTTTGAATTCATTGAACCAGTTTTTCACAGTGCTATAGGATGGTGCTTCATCGCTATACAAAGATTTAAGTTCATCGATGCACTCTATCGTGATAATCCACGTCGAAAGTTGTGAAAAATGTTCACGAGTTAATTCCATTTTTTTTGCCAAATTGATTTTTTCAAGTCACTGTAAACAAGACAAATGATGGTCGTACGTCAAAACATTTTGAATACGTTTAGGCTAACAAATGTCAAACTTTCCAATGGAAATGTCAGAAGGCGCCGGGCAACACTTAGTGTTGCCTAGGCCAATTGTCGTACAACAGCAATTTAGTGTCAGTACTCAAAATATATCTCATCTTATATAAAACTCCAATTGCCGGTGCGATTTTATTCCTAAGACTTGAAATATGCCAGTACCGAGATAAGTTGCTTTGCAAGGTGGCTCCCAAGTATCTAATTTCATTAACCTCACTAATCAAGTTTCCAGCCACAAGCACACTCAATCCTTTATCACTTCTGTAAGATGCCGGGGTAAATCAAGAAACCAGAAACATAGATCGATCAAAACAATCGATCTGACCAAATACTAAAATTAATTAAAAATAAATAATAAAATAAAATTAAAATTAAAAAATCTGATCAATTTCGTCATAAAGAATCAATTTGTTCAATCTAGCAAATTCAAAAATTAAAGACTCATCTCGCTCAATTGTAGCCCGTAGAAATAGTTCATTTTTGTATGGATAAAACGAGACACATCATCCGCAAATATGTACAACCGACAAGTCATTTAAGTTTTTCGAAAATAGTAGGGGTCCTAAGCAACTTTCATAAGGAACGCCACACTCAACCTGAGCCATATTACTCCTTGCATCCAACCATACAATACACTGCATGCGATTAGTCAGGTAACTCTTGAACACTAGTAGCTTATTACTGCTTACACTATAGTACGCCAGTTTCTCCAATAGTATGCCATGATCAACTAAATCAAAGGCCTTCGTAAAGTCAAGAAATACTCCTCCTTCACCAACTAAACCTGAATCCAAACCACTACAGATAAAATTAATCACTTTTACTACCGCCTCCTCCGGAACACACCCCTTTCTCAGCCCATATTGATGCCTGGACATAAGACCCTCATGTACTTAATATCCCATAAACTTCTGGTGAAAAATCTTCTCAAAGATCTAATTGGTCGAGCGATGTAGCATGTATCGTCTTTGGTATAGTACAATTTTACAAATCTTGAGGCTGTCAGGATAATTCGAAGTTTGCATCTCTCGGGTTATAAAGGGTGATTCATCTAGAGGTATTTTTAGAACAAAAAAATATTAAAATTCGTATCAAGTGTGGAATCTTCATTGGTAATTTGAAGGAACATTTAATGGCATTTATTTTTTGAATATAATTTCCTTTAAATTTTGGCCGCAACTACGCCACACGGTTTCCATTCTGAGGGTCCAATTTTGGATGACTCGCTCGAGCATTTCGACCGGTATGGCTTTAATGACACGCGTAATGTTGGCTTCCAAAACCTGAATTGCAGCTGGGTTGTCAGCATAGACTCTGGACTTTACGTAACCCCAAAGAAAAATGTCTAATGTCTAAAAAAATGTCACTCGATCTAGGCGGCCAACTCACCTGTTCAAAACGTGAAATTAGCTGCTTTTCGAAATGACCAACTGTATGGCAAGTGACACCGTCTTGTTGAAGCCATGTGTCGTCCAGATTACGGGCTTCAATTTCAGGTAGCATAAAGATCGATATCCAGGTCATCATCATTTTTGAAAAAATATGCACCGATGATTCCACCAGCTTATAAAGCGCGCCACACCCTGGGTTTCTCTAGGTATAATGGCACGTCTTGAACCTCTTCTTGTTGCTCTTCAGGCCAAATGCCACAATTTTGTTTATTGACTTTGTCGTTGAGCAAGAAATGGGCCACACCACTAAAAAAATTTTGGTAGAAATCAGCGGATCTTCCCGTTTCTCACCGAACGCTTATTTCCATAATACGCCAAAATTTCATGACAATTATTTTCAAAAAATGCCATAAAATGTCCTTTCAAATTACCAATAAAGATTTCACACTTGATTTGAATTTTTATATTTTTTTTGTTTTGAAAAAATGCCTCTTTATGGATCACTCTGTATTTACACCGGAGCCCTCCTTAAATTAACATTTTCTTATTTTTTTGAGCATTAAAAAAAACGTTTTTTAATCCTTTATATTGTACCAAACTCAAGTCTATAACTCTTGCTTAAATTGATATTAAAATTTTCCATTTTCTCAACCTTTAACATTTTATGGCACATTAAAGAGTAGCACCCCACATTAAATTTATAAATAAAATAATGCGTTATTCTAATTTTGTGTAGAAGCATTAACGCAAAAATAAGAATCTATAATAAAATATTATGAGACTTTGTTTGGTTAACAAAAAACAAAAACAAATAAACAAACATTGTGAGTTTGTGTATGGCTGCCAAGTTGGGTGGCAGAGTGCGAGCTGAGTGTGATATCATATTATACTCGTAATGGCTCAACACCAACCAACACATCAGCACACTGGAGAGGCTTACAGTGTGAACTCTCACAGTATGAACAAACACACAGGACACACGCCCACATGCCAGAAAATATTAGCAGCAGGCCCGCTTATACGGTTATACGCACACACACATAACAACCTACTATAATTTGAATGATGAGAATGCTCAAAATTTAAAGTGTGTAAGAGAGAAAAGGAAAGGTGGAGAATTGTATGATACAGCTTGGGTGCTTTTTGAGTTGGAGAGTGAGAGAGAGTTAGTGTTACTTTGAGCGTGCGATTTTGTTGTTTTGCGTACCGGGTATTATGCATTGAGGCCACAAGTAGGCTTATGGGCCAAACTACAAGTCTTTGAGTAGAGTAGAGCACACAAATGTTTCAACACTTGAATGACGACAACTAAACACACACGCACACGTAAGTGTGTATGAGAGCAAGAGCACAGTAGTTTAACGTTTAATATCGCTACAGGTTTCAAAGTTGTTGGTGTTCTAATTAATGAGTTATTTGGCTAACGAAGAACCTGACTAGCTACTTCTCGTGCTACAGGTAATGTAGGAGTTCGCTCTTCAACTCATACGCGATACACAATAGAACTAACGAAAGCACTAAACAATCTGAGGCATGATGTTAGACCAAAAATCGCTTGTCAGTTAATGTTTATTTTATTTGAATTCTCAATCGCATTGAATGAATTTCTCTTAATTAAAAACAAAACAAAAAGAAAAGAAAACAAATTTCAGTCATCCAACTAAAGTATCAAAAAACGGGGAAATTGACTCGCAAACATTTTCGTGCGATCATTTTTCACAACTTTCGACGTGGATTATCACGACAAGAGTGCATCGATGAACTTAAATTTTTGTATGGCGATAAAGCACCATCCTATAGCACTGTGAAAAACTGGTTTCATGAATTCAATCTTGGCCGACGCTCGCTCAAAGACGAAGATCGTGAAGGTCGTCCATACACGGCCGTTGTGCCAGAGAACATTGATGCCGTGCGTGAACTGATAATGCAAAATCGTCATGTGACATACCGTGAGATAGAGGCATTTCTTCCGTCAGCATACCTTCGATATTGCATGAACACCTGGCCGTAAAAAAGGTTTGTTCTCGTTGGATCCCGCACATTTTGACAATCGTTTGAAAAAATACGATCGCGGTGCTTCGAAAGACAGGTGAGAAATCATGGATCTATGCGTATGAGCCCGAAACAAAACAGCAATCGACCTTGTGTGTGGGTCTTCGAAGACGAGCAAATCCAACGAAAGTTGTTCGTGGAAGAAATACTTCGAAGCAAATTGTCCCTTGTTTCTTCGGCAAAACTGGTCAGGTGGCGACTGTTCCACTTAAGCAACATAGGGAGGTCAATTCTGAGTGGTACGCTACAATTTGTTTGCCTGAAGTCTTCGGAGAAATTAGAAAAACGAACAAAAGAAGATGAATCATTGTGCACCATGACACTGCGAGCTCTCACACATCGGCTCAAAGCAGCGCCTGTTTGACCGGCCAAAACGTCGAATTGATGGGTCATCCGCCGTACAGCCCTGACTTGGCACCCAATGACTTCTTTTTATTCCCGTACATCAAGAAAAAAATGCGTGGTCAAAGATTATCGTCGCCAAAAGATGCTGTTGAAACGTTCAAAAACCATGTTTTGAAGGTGTCTCAATCGGAGTGGTAAAAGTGCTTCGACAATTGGTTTGAGCGCATGTAAATAAATCATGCCGATACTTTGTAAAACAATAAAAACATTTTTGATGAGAAATATTCGCATTTTCATTATAAATTCAGGCCTCGTATGGCCAAGAATTTAGGGATTGCCACTCGGGCAAGTGGCCGCATCGGCTGACTTGAATAAATTCCAGCCGTGAGGTCCAATTTTTGACTACTCTTTGGAGCATTTGGAACCGTCGATCGTGTTCGGCATATCTGCGTAGACAAGCGACTTCACATATCCCCACAACAAATAGTTCAGCGGTGTTAAATAGCATGGTCTTGGAGGCCACGCCACAGGCCCACCAAAAGCTTCTTTCATTAAAATGATTGTTTCGTTGGCTTTATGGCATGTAGCGCCGTCTTTTTGGAACCAGATGTCGTCAAGATTACGGCCTTTAATTTCATTACTGAACAAAATTTTGATCGAAAACATCTTCCCGTTCTCAGCGGACGCTTATTTTCATAAAAAAGTTGCCAACATTTGAAGGAAGTTTTATGAAAAAAAAAATGGCATAAAATGTCCTTTCGAATGAACAAAAAAGATTCCACACTTGATTTGATTTTTTATATTTTTATTTTGAAAAAAATACCTTTTTATTGTTGTTTAATTGACAGTCACACCTTAAAGTCAAGTTTTTTGGCCCTACTTAATTTGACATTTCTTTGTTTCAGTGTTTCACAAATTCAACACTGGAGAGGTAAACAATTGAGCAGCGCTATAAGATTGTTAAAGCCTTTTACGAAAATGGGAGTTCGTAAATTTCGTAATTTCTTTAGTCAGCATAATCAACCAAATGTGTCCACAGTGGAATGATTCGTTAACAAGCAGAATTGTCTCATTTGGGCAAATAAGAATCCACACGAGTGATTGCTAAAAAGCTGATGCATCCACAAAGAGTAAATGTTTGGTGCGGTTAATGGGCTGGATGGGCCATACTTCTTCGAAAATGAGGTCGGCTAAGCAATTACCATGAATGGTGTTCGCTATCGCCGGCCCATAAGGCTTAAACATCCCAGGACTGGCTTCGAAAAAATTTGCCAGCGTTCATTTCCTCTGAAGAATGGCCCTCAGGAAGTCCATATTTGAACCCATTGGATTACAAATTGTGGACGGTTTTAGAGGACAAGGCTTGTCACAAAAGATACCCCAACATAGGATCTCTTAAGACTGCTTTGGATCGAGCTGTGGCCAATTTTCCAATGGACGAGGTTCGTACAGCTATTGACCAGTGCGACTTAAGGCGTGTATAAAGACAAAAGGCGGACATTTGGAATAAGTAGATTCTTTTTGGATAGAATATACATCAATAAATATATTAAAAAATATTTGGTCCAAAACAGTACTTTTTATTTTACAGCATAAAACGTTTTTAACAGTATTTATGTCCCTAATAAGTATACTCTAACCCAAAAGGGGGCTGAATGGTTCAGTTGCACTGAAGGTGCTAGTATGTGCTTAATTTTTTTAAAAATCGCGCCATTTAGACTTTTTTATACCATTTTATCTCTATTTCTATATTCTATGAAATACTGTTTATTTAATATTTTTTTCCATTCCTAATATTTGGCCCCTTTCGGACTTTTTTGATGCCTTTTTATCCCCATTTCTATTTTCCATGATTTGTTATCGTTTTTCTGTTTTTTTTATATTTCTCATCTTTTGGACCATTTTCCTTTTTATCCCCATTTCTATTTTCCATGATTTATTCTCGTTTTTCTGACTTTTTATATTTCTCCTCTTTTGGACCATTTTCCTTTTTATCCTCATTTTAATTTTCCATGCCAACCTCTTGATTTACTAGTGCTTTCCTCGCTTCCAGCTGTTCCGCCCGTTTTGGACTCTTTTTAATCCTTTTTATCAATATTTGTGTTTTCTATGCCATCCTTTGGATTTAATATGGGTTTTCTTACTTTTATATTATTTTGCCCGTTGGGACCTTTTTTATTCCTTTTTATATCTCTTAATCCCCATTATTTTTCTATGCCTTACTTTTAAATTTATACTGTTTTCCGTCTTTCTGCTGTTTCGTACGTTTTGGCCATTTTTTAATTCTCATTTCTTGTTTATATATCCTTTTCTTGATTAAATATTGTTTTTTTTTTGCCTTTTTGTTTTTTCACCTATTAGACCTTTTTATCTCCAATTTCTATATACCATGTCATCCTATTGATTCAATATTGTTTTCTCACTTTTTGATATGTGGCACCTTTGGGCCTTTTTAATCCCTTTTTCCATTTATATTTTCAATGCCAGCCTGTTGATTAAATATGGTTTTTCTGTCTTTTTTTTACATTTTGCCCATTTTGGACCATACGAATCTCCATTTCAATTCAATCTACGCCAACCTGTTTATTTTATCTTGCTCTTTATACCACCTGCTGTTTCGGCCGTTTTGGCCCCTTTTTATCTCAATTTCTTGTTTATATGTTATGCTTTTTATTTGATAGTGCTTTCGCTCTTCTTTTTAGTTTTCGCCCCTTTTGGACCCTTTTTTATTCCATTACTATTTTCTATGCCATCCTGTTTATTTAATAATGCTTTTCTAACTTTCTGCTCTTGTCCGTTTTGGGCCCTTTTAATCCCGTTTTATCCCTACTTACTTATAATTTGTCTATGTCATCTTCTCAATAAATTTCAGTTTTTCTCCCTTTTTATATACTGTCCCGTTTGCGGCTTTTTCCTCCATTTTTATCGGCATTTCTGATATTGACATCTTTTGGACCTTCTTTATATTTCTATTTTCCATGTAAGCCTGTTGATTTAATATGGTTTTCCCCATTTTTTTTATTTCGCTATTTTTGGCAATATGAATATCGTACCTTTTGGGCCTTATTACCCTTTTTATCGGTATTTCTATATTTCATGCCATCATGTAATTTAATACTGTTTTTTTCACTTTCTGATATTTTGCGCCTTTTAGCCTTTCTTATTCTTTTTTATCCCCATTACTATTTTTCATGTCATCTACGAGTAGTTGATTTAGTATAGTTTTTCACACCTTTTTATATTTCCCCAATTTTATCCTCATTAAAATTATCTATGCCAACCTGTTGATTCAGTATTGTTTTTCTTACTTTCTCTGGTATAACCAGCTTTGGCCCTTTTTCAATACGTTTTTGTGCCCCTTTCTATTTTATGTGACATCCTAATGATTTGATATTTTATTTGTATTTTTTCCGTTTTGGCCCTTTTTATCCCCTTTTTAAATCGTTTGATTGCCAAGAACCACACAAAATTATTACAAACTAATGAAAATAAATTTTACCTCCTCTTCCCCACAAATTTAAAGTGCCCCTAAAAATGTTCTCACTTTTCGTTTCTAACGTCTTTACTATTCACACCAACCAAATTTCTAACTCAAGGATTTAAAAAGTACAAAAAATCCATATTTTACAAGTTTGACACTTTTTAGCTCTAAATCGGTCGCTTATGTTCTGAATTTGTCAAAATTCATTCGCATCTATACCTTCCACCGAAAGGTGGATATAAAATCTGTCATTTTGCAACACCAGAAAATATTAAAATTTTGCTTGATGATGGCTGATGATCTTTAGCTATTTGGGATTGTAAATGGGAGAAATGGGGACAGGGGGAAAAAGTTTCCCTTTATGGGTATAAATGTACTTCGGTAGAAAGTACACACTTTTTTTTAAGTATTTGTTTAACAAATCATAATTATTGTAAACGGACTACTTTTATTTGGGACGCACTAAATACTTCAAAAAAGGGCATAGTTGATGTACTTGTTGGATCGTGTGGCCCAAAAAGAGTCCTTAATACGTTTGATTTATAGTCAATATGGACTGGAAGCCATACCGAAGTACACAAAAAAATGTATTCCATGTCTAATTGATGCCACTTTTCGGTTTGTTTAAGACCACAGTGCAATATTTACCAGATGACATTCATGTATGAAGTCATATCAAACAAAACACACACACTCCCACTTATGTCCTATAAAGGATATGTGTGGGTGTGTGTGATTTTCATTTATTATTTTCTTTTTCTTTTATTTTTATTTTTATACAATGTATTTTTCATGATATTAGTAAAGAAGGGGGGCTCTTAAAAGGCCGTTACTGAAAATAGTTGAATGGCTTTTCATGAAAAGTGGATGAAAGTACTTACAAATACATATGCATATGTGTGTATATGACAGTATATGTTTCTTCTCGAGAGCATTTACCAGAGAATGTCACAAGTCTTGTGTGCAAATGTATCTCTCTCTTGATGTTTTGCAAACGTTCCAAATTCATGTCTATCACATCATTAAGCCAAGCCCTTCGTCATCGTTTCCGTTTCCCTTGTACCACTTATTATTATTTTATCTTTCCGTTTGACATTAGACATCAGCAAAATAAGTAGATATGTGTAAGTGTACACACACATTCACCCACTTGCACTCACATGCATGTTAATGAGCTTAAGGCCAATGGCAATTAATAGGTTTATGGCCAATAAAACAAGTTTAGTAAATTTTTGTTCAACAATTCCGAGAAAAAATTTAATGGCAATTGTGTGATTCCATTTTCTGGCAAATTGGCTTAAAATCGAATAAAACTTTTGCCATGAGGAAAAATATTGAATTACTTTGACGTCAGCACAGAAATTCTTAACCGAAAAAATAATTACCCTTGAAGATTCCATGATTTTCTCGTATTATTTGAAAAATAAGAGATCGACATTACTCCCTAAACATTTTTTGCTTTGAATTGTGGGAATTGTTCCAGGACTTCTACCTATAATTGAGAAAAAACGATTGGGCATAGTCAGATTTTAGGGATTTCCCTACAAATAATGACAATCAAATTGTACCTATGGATTTAAAAAAAACTATTGAAATTTAAGAGAAATCTCCAATTTAAAAGATATGAGGAAAATAATGTATTATTAATATATCTGAAAGTTTTATTTTTTTTGCTGTTGCATACTTTCAGGAGAATTTGATATTTTCATTCCGCTTGCAGTCCCAAAAATGTACATATTTCCCCGCAGATTTCCAAAATACTATTGAAATTTAGAAAAAATCTTTAATATGAGAGATTTCAGGAAAGTTATCTATTACTTATATGTATATATGAGTGTTATTTATTTAACAATTGCATACTTTTAGGAGAATTTAATATTTACATTCCGCCTGCCGTCCCAAAAAGTTACATATTTTTTAAGTTTAAGTTTAATTTATTGAGACTTCTTTTATATAACATTTACAGAGTGTCATGGGAAATTAACATAGCGAAACTGGATTTAAAATTCATATTTCCTCTTTGATTTCAAAGGAACTATTAAAATGAAAGGGAAATCTTAAATTTGAGAGATATCAGGAAAATAATTTTTTACTGCTATTGGCTGATCTAAGTAGAGATACTTTTTTCAATAGGCTTTTTTTGACAGATCACGTGTGAGTCGTGTCATGCTGTCATGTTATTTTTGTTAAGTATTATTTGGCATTTCATTATGGAAAGACTAGCGCCTGAACAACGTTTACAAATCGTACAACTTTATTACGAAAATGCACGTTCTGTGAGAAATGTGTTTTGTGCACTTCGTTCAACTTATGGTCAACATAATATGACACCTTTTTTTTCTCAATGGTTATGTAAACAAGCAAAATTTGCCGCATTTGGGACGAAGAACAACCAGAAGAGGTTCAAGAGCTGCCACTTTATCCAGAAAAAACAACGGTTTGGTGTGGTTTGTGGGCCGGTTTAATCATCGGTCCATATTTCTTCAAAAATGATGCCGGTGAAAAAGTAACCGTCAATTGCGACCGTTCGTGTCATAACCGACTATTTGATGCCTGAAATTGAAGCTCGTGATCTCGGCGACATTTGGTTTCAACAAGACGGCGCCATTTCCCACACATCGCTTCAATCATTAGATTTATTGTGAGAACACTTCGGTAAGCAGATAATTTCACGTTTAAGGCCGATCGATTGGCCACCAAGATCGTGTGATATCACACCGTTAGACTTTTTCTTGTGGGGATATGTAAAGTCTAAAGTTTATGCGGACAAAACCGCTTCGTTTCAGGCCTTGGAGCAAAACATCACGCGTGTCGTTCGCCAGTTACCAGTCGAAATACTCGAGCGAGTCATCGAAAATTGGACTCTACGGATGGACAATCTAAGACGTAGCAGCGGCCAACATTCGATAGACATATTTAAAAAAAAAAAAAAATAAGTGCCAAAGAATGTTCTTCAAAATTATAATAAACATTCCCCATTCGATTTGAATTTTCTGTTTTTTTTTTCTTTCAAAAAGTAGGGAAGCTCGAAATGGATCACGCGTTATATCCTGATGTTTTTTTAAATTGCTGTGGCATACTTTTAGGAGAATTTGATATTTTCCTTCCACCTGCCGTCCCAAACATGTACACATTTCCCAGCAGATTTCAAATGTAGAGATATCTTTAATTTAAGAGATTTCAGGAAAGTAATATATTACTTATAACAATGAACACGAGTGTTTTTATTTATTTTACTATTGCATACTTTAGGGAGAAATTGATATTTTCAGTCCGCCTACCGTCCCAAAACTGTAAAAATTTCACTGGCGATCTGAAATTTATATTGCATCTTCCGTGAAATCGTCATTTTAAAAGATATCAGGAAAAAATATACTACTTATTCTATCGAAATGTTTTGTATTTATTTTATTATTGAATACTGCTCTGAGTTACGAGTATTGTTCGCAAACTCTGCAACAGACGCATTTCGTGTATTGCGTTGATTTTTTTTGCACAAGGCTTGATTTTCATTATGTTTTAATTGGGTTAACCCAATGATCGTAGTTAAGGATACGCAGCTGTTGAGTTTTTTAACACGATTTCTTTTCTCCTCTTATCGATTTTCGAGATAAAATAATTTCGGATAAAATAATTGGTAAATGGGATGTACCAAGTACTCTATCCGATTTCTAAAATCCTGCGCATACATGATCCTCACAAAAATGCCATATAATGAAGAAAATCCATTAAACTGATTGCAACCCTAATGTCTCTAGGAAAACTGCAGATCATCATAATGACCACATACATGAACCATTTTTTGATGGCGACAAAAAACTCAATGGTTTAATTTTACTTCTCAATTTCAATTTGTAGTTTCTTAATTTCAATTTGTCTTATCTCGATATCAATTTGTATTTTTTTAATTTAAATTTCAATTTTCTAAATTTTTATTACGAGTAATTTCCATTTACTCA
Source organism: Hydrotaea diabolus (assembly GCA_963513945.1). Classification (NCBI taxonomy): domain Eukaryota; kingdom Metazoa; phylum Arthropoda; class Insecta; order Diptera; family Muscidae; genus Hydrotaea; species Hydrotaea diabolus. The sequence continues at coordinate 41,453,513 of OY740717.1, read as the reverse complement.
ATTTAAATTTACGGTTCTCAACTTCAATTTGTATTTTCTCAGTTTGCCGCCGCGGCTGGCTCGAATGAATTCCAGCCAAGTGGCCCAATTTTCGATTACTTTTTGTAGCATTTGGGGCCGTTTGTCAGCAACAACGCGCCGAATATTCTCTTCCAAGGCGTCAACCGTGTTGGGCTTATCTGCGTAGACAAGCGACTTTACATAACCCCACAAAAATCGGTCCAATGCGCTCACTAAAAGTTGCCTTCCATAAATTGATTGTTTCGTTGGCTTTATAGCATGTAGCGCCGTCTTGTTGAAACCAAAGGTCGACCACATTAACATTCGTCAATTCAGAAACAGTCATTAATCATGGATCTGTAGCGTTCCCTATTAACATTGTAGCCGGCTTCATTTTTTTTAGAAATGTGGACCAAATTCTTCCTCTGCCTATAGAAAACACCAAACATTGACTTTTTTTGGGATGTAATGGCGTCTCAACAATGGCTTGTGGACTTTGATTCTGCCCGTAGAAAACACCAAACATTGACTTTTTTGGGGATGTAATGGCGTCTCAACAATGGCTTGTGGACTTTGATTACCCCAAATGCGACAATTTTGGATATTAACGTACCCATTCAACCAAAAGTAAGCTTCTTCGCTGAACAAAATGTTCTTGTAAAAATCATGATCGGTGGCCATCTCGTTTTGGGCCCAGCCACCACGATTTGCAAACTTTGTTCCGGAGTAAGCCTGTTCATTAGGCTGAGCATTAATCAAGTGACAGCTGTCAAAAGGATTAACTCCGACAAAAGTGTGGCCAGATTGAACTCCACACGTCTAAAAAAAACACCTTTTATATAGCAGATACGTCTGTGTGAATGCAACGTTTGTTCGGTTACTATAATCGACCTGGCTGCCTTAATATGCTTTCCTCAACTTTATCTAGTATTCATCCTGATAGCTGACACACGAACAAACTTTTTAGTGTGTGTGTAAGATAGCTTTTGTTCTACAGACGGCTACAAGCTGGCTTATGTTTACTCTCCCTAGCTTTGTCATTACCAGTATTGTAATTATCACTGAACTTGGTATCCAAAATCCATACGATTCAGTTTCTATTGGTTATACTGCTTAGAAATTGTTCTCTTCAGTAAAGAAAAGAAATATTCAATTTCTATCTATAAATTTTTTTTTTGATGTGTTTCTTTTCCTTTCTTCATTTCGGCCAACAATCTTATGAGGAATATTTTCAAGCCCATGGCAATATGTTCGGCTCATAGCTTATTAAGCACAAAACTATTTTTGCTACAGGAAAATTCCCAAATTTACTTGGCAGTTTTCCCCCAATATCAATTGGCATTTTCAGTGTGAGGTATCTCTTTGTCGGTCCTGTGTGACTTTGACTTATTTACTTGTTTATTTTATTTTTTATCCATCGTTTTGTTGATTCGTTTAAAAAATATGTAATGCTCCTATATCTCCTGAAATCCCCGAATTACAAGTTGTCCTTCAAAGCACTTTGACTTTTAAAACGTTTCCCTTGTTTCGCATTTTCTTGTCGCTAATTTTTTTTTTTTTGTAACTTCTACAATTTAAATTTCTTTTCAAATAAATCGCAATCTGTTTTTCCCCTTATTAGCTTTTAATTAAAGCATTAAGCAAGCATCCAGCCAGCATAATAAAAATGTCTTCCAAATGCAAACGTAACGTATCATATGCCAAACATTTCAATAATGTAGGAGTATTTAGAGGAATTCAATCCGAAGACTACAAACAGATTGCCAACAGAACAAAATGGCACCTTAATTGAATCACACATCCCCCGGGCCCCCAGTCACTGGCTCAGCTACCGCAGCATTGCCATATGCCAAAAAGTGTTCAAATCTCAAGAAACGGTAGCACCACCTGCTCTTAATGTCGCTAGAGACTACAACGCCCGTAGTGACGACAGCAGCAGCAGCAACATTTGTTGTAACAACAACATTTTTTGACTAACGAACGCATAGCAGTGAAACTTTGGTTACCTTCGACAGTTTCAACACCAACATAATCATCATCACCTACCCCAACATCATCCTCACTCTCGTTGTCGTCATCGTCCTGCTCAACACCACCTTTTGGCAGCAGTTTGCCCGTCACTTTTGCCATCGTGCTCCAATCCTCTTTCGAAGGCAAAAACGACACACACAGAAAAAATCCCATTAAATGGTTAACGTAACTAAATAAATAAAATGCGAATAAATTTGATTAAATAAGCCATAACGTTTAGACTTCTGAGCCGGAGAACGAAAAGGAGCGAACGCATGTGAGTGTTGCCACACACTCAGACCTTAAGTGAGGCCTCGTATCCTTAAAAAAAAATCAAGAATGAGAGGAAGTTTAGAGGGTAGGCCGGACTACTCAGAGTGAGCCTCTGTCATAAGTTGCGTGTGTGCTTTTACTTCGGTTAATGTCCTGATCCAAAGTTGGGGGCGGCCCGACATTAATCATAAAAGGTATGTGGCATGAATGACATAGAATTGTTGGCAAAAAGTTAATATCATATGTTGTTGCCTTCTTTTGCGTTTCTTGCTTGTATCTTATTGTAGTCTACATATTGTTTATTGTTATGACACATATAATTTTCTTTGTTTGCTTTCACCGTGTGTTCTTCTGACAATCGCTTTGTCCTTCATTGACATCAGCCGGATTTTTTTGGAAAGTTTAGCGAACTTTTCTCTTCGAAGGAGAGGAAAAAAATGTTGCTCTCCAACAACTGTCAATTTTTAATGGTTTTCCAATTACTTCAATGCTTAGAAAAAAGGACTACCTTAAAAAATCAATAAAAAAAAGTTGGTATGTGAAAATGGTCACCACTCAATTAAATATTTCGTAAATATGACAAACTATTTATCAAATAATGCAATAGTATTTAATAACTGTAAACAACAAAAAACTTCATTATATAAGGATGACATCGCTTACTTTATGCTGCTGCTATTTTTAATAGACAACCAAGCACTTTATCGTGTGTGTGTGTGTGTGTTTTAGTTTGTATGCAGTGCGAGGGATTTTTATTGTGTTTACTTTGTGCGGTGGAAAACTCTACTGCCGGCAGTTCTCATTAAATGTGAATTTGCCAGCCCTTAAGTGTATGGCCGCCGGAATGGTTAAACCACATTGGTTGCTTTTGTTTCCATGGTGGTGAAGAAGCGCTCAGCTGCACCCCTGTTGTGGTAGCAGAAACGACTATCTACAGATATCTACTAGGTACGAGTATTTTTTTAATAAGGGTTCATTCACAGATTACTCGTGAACTGTGATAAACTTTATTTTTTTCAGTATTGTTTGCCATTTCATCATGGACCGCAACAACGTCTCCAATATTCAGGGTTTGGGCCCTTCAAAAGATCGAAAAAGAGCCGCTGTTTTGCCCAAAATTTTGTTCAGTGATGAGGCGCATTTCTGGCTGAACGGCAACGTCAATAAACAAAATTGCCATTTTTGGGCTGAAAAGCAATAAGAAGAGGTTTAAGAGGTGCCTTTAATCCCAGAGAAAACCACGGTTTGATGCGGTTTACGGGCTGTTGGAATCAATCTATAAAAATATTGCCACATTTGGGCTGAAGAGTAACCAGATGAGGCTCAAGTGGTGCCATTATACCCAGAGAAAACCACGGTTTGGTGCGGTTTACGGACTGGTGGAATCATCGGTCCATATTTTTTCAAAAATGACGATGGCGGAAACTTAACAGTGAATGGTGCTCGCTATCGCGACATAATATCGGACATTTTGCTACCTGAAATTGAAGCCCGTAATCTTGACGATACTTGGTTTCAACGGGACGGTGCCACTTGCCATACAGCCGCCTAGGTCGTGATATATCATACTATTAGGCTATTTTCTTTGAGGCTAAGTAAACACCAAAGTCTATGCTGATTCAGGTTTTGGAAGCCAACATTATTCGTATTATAAACGCCCGCCATACCGATCGAAATGCTCGAACTAGATATTTGAAATTTGACTCTCAGAATGGACACCCTGAGGAGTAGAACATTTAAAGGAAGTTATATTTAAAAAATAAATGGTTATAAATAAAAAATAAATATATATTCCTTTCGAATGAACAATAAAGATTTCACACTTGATATGAATTGTTGTGTTTTTTTTGAAAAATATACCTCTAGGTTGATCACTTGATACCAACCCGTTAAACAGCCGGAAGGACTAAATGAGATGTTACTGCTGTGTTTTCCAAAACTGCGGTAGAGTCGCCATAAATGGGTCTGTCGGTTAATGAGGTTAAGACGAAGGTGATGCTGGCGAAAGAAAGGCGAGACAGTTGCCGCCGGCAGTTGCAGCGTAGAAGTAGTAGATGATATCATATGCCTTGGATCCGTCAAATGAACGATGTCAGCACCGATATATAAAAACAAGGATCGCGCTGGCCTATAAATGCTGCTTTGGGCTCGGTTAGCAGCTTAAGAACAAAGCTCGCTCTCTCTCTCAAAAGAAGAAAATTACGTTGTACAACTCGCTGATACGAGGGTTGCTATATATATTTCTGGCACCATCTGACACCTCCATTACAAAGTTTGAAATTTTTTAGCATAAACGTACTTAGAACGTTCTGACGTACGACCATCATTTGTGTTGCTCACAGTGACTTGAAAAATCCATTTGGCAAAAAACTGGAATTAACTCGTGAACATTTTCATGCGATCATTTTTCACAACCTTCGACGTGAATTATCACGACAAGAGTGCATCGAAGAACTTAAGTCTTTGTATGGCGATGAAGCACCATCCTATAGTACTGTGAAAAACTGGTTTAATGAATCGTGGCCGACGCTCGCTCAAAGACGAAGGTCGTTTTTGGACGGGCCGTTGTGCCAGAAAACATTGATGCCGTGAGTGAACTGATAACGCAAGATCGTCTTGTGATATACCGTGAGATAGAGGCATCCTTGGGCATTTATTCCACCAGCATACATCCGATATTGCATGAGCACCTGGCCGTAAAAAAAGGTTCGTTCTCGTTGGATCCCGCACAATTTGGCAATCGCTCGTGTCGATTGGTGCAAAGAAATTTTGAAAAAAATACGATCGCGGTGCTTTAAAAGACGTTTATAAGATCGTCACAGGTGACGAATCATGGATCTATGCGTATGAGCCCGAAACAAAACAGCAATCGACCGTGTGGGTCTGCGAAGACGAGTCAAATCGAACGAAAGTTGTTCGTGGAAGAAGCACTTTGAAGCAAATGGTCGTCTGTTTCTTTGGAAAAACTGGTCATGTGGCGACTGTTCCGCTTGAGCAACGTAGGACGGTCCATTCTGAGTGGTACTCTACGATTTGTTTGCCTGAGGTCCTCGGAGAAATTCGAAAACGAACAAGAGAAAACGAATCATTGTGCAACATGACAATGCGAGCTCATACACATCGGCTCAAACCAGTTCCTTTTTGACCGGCCAAAACATCGAGTTGATGGGTCATCCGCCGTACAGCCCTGACCCAATGACGTCTTTTGATTCCCGCACATCAAAACAAAAATGTGTGGTCAACGATTTTCGTCGCCAGAAGATGCTGTTGAAGCGTTCAGAAACCATGTTTTGTAGAAGTCTCAATCGTAGTAGAAAAAGTGCTTCGACAATTGGTTTGAGCGCATGTGAAAGTGTATAAATCATGCTGGAGAATACTTTGAAAAACAATGAAACCACTATTGACGATAATTATTATCATTTTCATAATTAGGCCAGAAATATATATAGCAGCCCTCGTAAGAAGTTGTAGAGGATACATATAAAGACCGCCTTGGCTAGAACTTGCGGACAAAGATGCGGAGTCTACTGAATAACAGAGTGGTGAAGTGTATTTAATAGGGACTTAAATAATGTTACAACATTGAACACACCCATTTCAATAGTAGAACTGAACATACTCCGTTAATGTCAAATGGGTTTTGAAAGCTTACCTCAATAGCGTTAGTCTTTAACGGGATTTAAAAATTGTTTGAACTTTCATTATGAAGTGTTCAGATAATGAGAACCGTATCGCTGTAATAGCGCTTTTCAAGTGAGAAATGAAAAAAAACGATATTTTTAAAACGCTCCGGCCACTAGGGATTAGCCGCATGTTCGTCTGCCGATGCATAAAACTGTTTAAGGAGACTGGAGATGTAAAAGAAGGGAAGCTTACGCTCTGTTCGAACACCGCATGTCATCAAAGCCGTTAAATCAAGAATTCACAAAAAATCCGCTGCGAAAACAGAAAATCATGGCCCATGAGATGAATATCACGCAAAAGTCCAGTAGTCAAACCATTAAAAGACTTCGGACTTGGGGCTTTCAAACGATGTACCGGACATTAATTGACTGTAGATTTAAATAAAATAGGATTGAAAAATGCAAACGTCTTTTGGTGATGCACCCTGGTAACTTGCACAGAAAAATTTTGTTCACCGATGAAAAAATTCAGGAAAAATTTAACAAGCAAAATGATAGAGTGTATGCGAGGCCATCTAAGGAAGCGTCTGAACTGATCCCAAGGGTGGAAAAGGGTCATCACCCAGCTTCAGTCATGGTTTGGTGGGGTGTCTTCTACGATGGGGTCACTGACGTGCATTTCTGCGAACTAGGAGTCAAAACATCGGCCAAAGTTTACCAAGAAACCGTTTTGGAAGCTGTTGTGAACACAACATCAACATCGGCCAAAGTTTACCAAGAAACCGTTTTGGAAGCTGTTGTGAAGCCTCTTAACAACTCCCTGGACTTTCAAGCAGGATTCTGCGCCGGACCATAAGGCTGAAACGTCCCAGGCCTGGCTTCGAAACAATTTGCCAGCGTTCATTTCCTCTGAAGAATGGCCCTCAGGCAGTTCAGATTTGAAATCATTGGATTACAAATTGCGGACGGTTTTAGAGGACAAGGTTTGTCACAAAAGATACCCCAACATTGTTTCTCTTAAGACCGGTTTGGCTCGAGCTGTGGCCAATTTTCCAAAGGACGAGGTTCGTGCACACGCAGAGAAAAGATATGGTTACACTATGGTCACCGCAACAATACTATGTTCTCTACAATAAAAGCATGTTCGTCGCAACCATAGTATTGTTTTTTGAATTTCATTTTGACAATAGTATGATTGCGACAATATTGCTATTGTTGAAATGTAACAATAGTATTATTGCCAAGTTTAGAAATGAAAACATGGTTGTAGCAACCATATAAACATGGTTGGTGCAACATTAGTATTGTAGTTTAAAATTTGATTACGGCAATCATACAGTATGGTTGCGACTATGAACATAACAAAACAAGTTTTATAGAGCATACATGTATGTGTGTGCGTATGTTTTTTTGGTATACAAAAAAAAAACATACACACGATGCAGTGAGTGGTTTTTGTCCATTAAAAAAACGACGAGAATCGGATGGTCGTTCAGGGGATTTTTATTGTGTTTACTTTGTTCGGTGAAATACTCTAAAATCGACTGGTTCTCGTTTATTTAAAATCTGCCTGCACTTAAGTATATAGCCTTCGATCATTGGGTTTAATCACATTCTTTACTTGGTGTCTACGGATGGTGAAGTAGCAATCATCCCTGCTGGCAACTAAAAGTATTTTTGACCGTTGAAATATATTTTTTTGTTTCTTGAATGAAATGTTTAATAAAAACATGGCCTCAAATCTGGCTATGAACTAATAGTAATGCAATTTAAAATAACAAACTTAATAAAAATCTCTATTATTGAATAACAACAAAACCAATCCTAATAAATAATTTTGGGGATAATAGTATGGTTGAGTGAGAATCATTCTATGGTTGTGGGGATCATAGTATGGTTGCGTGTGAATTATACTATGGTTGTGAGGATCATACTATGGTTGTATGAGAAACATACTATTGTTGTGAGGACCATAGTATGGTTGCGGAGATCATAGTATGGTTGAGTGTGAATCATACTATCGTTGTCAGGATCATAATATTGTTGTGTCACAACCATATACCCAACAATAGTATGATCCTCTTCGAATATTGTCACCCCAACCATACTTTTTTTCTGCGTACAGCTATTGACGATTGGCCAGTGCGACTTAAGGCATGTGTAAAGGCAAAAGGCGGACATTTGGAATAAGTAGGCTCTTTTTGGATACAATATACATCAATAAATATATTAAAAAATAATTGGCCCAAAAACATTCATTACTTTTTATTTTACATCATAAAATGTGTGTAACAGTATTTATGTCCCTACTAAGTAATATAGGCGGTCTCGCTTGTTTTCGATTTGTTGTACTTTTTTTTTATTTTTTTTATTTTTTTTTTGTTTTTTTTTTTGTTTGTTACTTGTTTCACTTTATATTTAAAGGAGATTTCCTTTGGTTTCGAACGACTCCAATGTCTGATAGTTACATTCTAGCGTGGAAAAAAGCTCTTCCCGCAAATTCCTAGAGCAACTAAATTTCTTAAGCGCTAATAAAAAGTTTTATAGAGACCACTAGGCTATAAAATTGTACATAAACTATTTCGCCCCCTCAAATTCATCTGTCAAAGACTAAATACTCTGCTAAGTTGGTTCACAGGGTGGTGGCGGTCTTTTGTGTTTTCTTAATTAAATTGCACAACAAGGCTTTCGTGCTTTTGACTCACATGACATTCTTTCGTGTGTGGTTTTTCGCACACTTTTCAATTAAAATGAATTTGTGTTTTTTACGTAAACAAATTCCACACAAAAGGAAGAAGAAGAGAAACTACAACAACAACAAATACACAAAAACCCAAAGATAAAAAACAGAAATCGTTAAGAATTCCATCAAAACACATTTGTTTCCAACCTGTTAAAGAGCTTAGTCAGCCTCCTTAAAGTCCTCTTTTGCTCGTACTTTTGCCGGTGTCATGGAGTTTACTTGTTTATACTAAATGGCAGCGGTAGCAGGACAAAACAAAAATAAACTTTTGTTATTATCGCTTCCATTGCAAAGCGAGAAATATGAAAATTTGCTAAGAAAACAATTGGAGAAGCAGGCGCGATGGGGAAAATACGCGTTTTCACTGTAATGAAATGCAAATAAAACCAGTAAAAAAAGTTTAGGTCGTGCGTGGCCGACTATGAGATACTCTAGACTACTCTGACATTCCGAGGATTAAGCACCTCTGTCTGGAGCTTGAGCAAAGTCGGACTCAATATCTTGTAGTTAACTATATGTCGCTCACAACGTATCATCACAAATAGGTGAGCCTGATGGGGTAAGATTTGTGGCTTTTAATAGTGCAGGACCTAAAATTGTCCGGGACCTAAAATCGTCCGGGACCTTTGTGTAGGGGCTAGCGAAAGTATCGACCGATATGGTTCAATGTTACTGAACATGGTTGCTAGTAGCTTGTAATGCTCCATGCGAAATTTGTTAGGAATCGGATATACATGGTGGAGCGCGAGAGTTTGCTTATTTTGGAATGAAATGAAACAAATTATGAACCTTAGAAAAATTTATTTAAATTTTAATTATATTGAACAGTAAGGGAATTTTTTAATTACATGGTTTAAAATAGTGTATCTGACAAATGTTGACCTTCGCTATCCACACACTGCTGAAGTTTTCATGAACTCTAAAAAGCATGTCGACTGGTATTCTGCCAATTTCAGCCTCAGTATTGTTAATTAGGTCTTCCAAGTTGCTGGGACGGATAATATACACCTTCGAATTTAGATAACCCCAAAGAAAAAAATCGCATGGGGATAAGTCTAGTAAGCGTGCCGGCCAGTTCACATCACCCCTCAAAGAGGTAAGCCGTCCAGGAAACATTTGCCTCAAAAAATTCATGGTAATCCTCGCTGTGTATGCAGTGGCAGCACCTTCCTGTTGGAATCATGTATCCTCTAACTGCATTGGCTCAAGAGCCGGCTGCAAATGCCACACGCAGAATAAAAGTATGGTTATGGTGAGAATATTCGAAGAGGATAATACTATTGTTGGGTATATGGTTATATATATACTATGATACTCACAATCATACTATGATCCTCATAACAATAGTATGACTCACACATAACCATACTATGATCCCCACAACCATATTATGATTCACACTCAACCATACTATGATACCTACAACCATATTATGATCGTCACAACCATAGTATGTTTTACATACAACTGTAGTATGATTCACACCAAACCATGTTATGATCCGTACAACCATAGTATGATCCAGCTCAACCATACTTTGATCCCCAAACTTATTGCGTTAAGTTGTCAACAATAGAATTGAATTATAAAAAATATTGAAAAATACATTAAATTTAAATTAATAGGAGTGATTTATTTCACAGTAAAAAAATTAGTTTAAAAACGTAAGCGTTTTTATTAAATATAGTTCAGTTAAACAAAGCCAAAGCAGTTTGTTTGAAAAATTTCATTTCTCATAAAAAGTACTATTATTGCATTCGATCCGTAAAAAATGTACCATCATACAGTATGATAGCCGTAATCACATTATTGTTAACAAAAAACAACCCATAAAACAAAACTTTTGTCGCATTAACTATATTTATATTGTTGCTTCAACCATATTTCCCTTTTTAAATTAGGAAATAATACTATTATAACATTTCAACAATATTAATATTGCGACAATCATACTATTGTCAAGATTTAATTCAGAAAACAATACAATGGTTGCGACGAACATACTTTTATTGCGGCGAACATATTATTACTGCCGTTACCATATCGTAACCATATTTTTTCTCTGCGTGCAAGAGCAAGTCATTGCTTTCGAGCAGAGCGTTTCGGAGATTGCAGTACAGCTGCTCTAACTCTCTCGATGTTTTGTGGTGTTGTAATCCTTCTCTCAGGTCCCCTTCGTACACATGCCCTGCTGTTTTCAATGAAGTCCTGGAACACGTCCGCGTGGGGGAACAGCGAATCGTAAACGAAAAGCACGCTGCACTGCAATGATCGAGTGCGCATTGGAAAAATACGCTGCAACAAAAAATGACCTCTCCTCACGTGTCCAGTGCATGACGACAACTGAAAGACAGATTAATACAAATCTGCCGTCAGCCGCTATAGGCCATGCACACTCTCCACTCTCTTCGACCACGACTAAGAAATGGTCGCTAATAACATACCATATATAACTTAGGCGTGATCTGGTGTAGTTTGTGGCTTCTACAGCTACAGGACCTAAAATCATGAGGGACCTTTGTGTGGTACCTGTTCGAAAACACTGACAGATATGGTCCACTTTCACCAGAGATGTGTGTTGGTCAGTCGTAATGCGCTTGTGGCTTTTAGAACTGCAGCTTCTGAAATCGGGAATTATCTTTCTATGGGGTAAAATCTTTCTATGTGAAAATATGAACCTATCTGGTCCAGTTTATCACAGTTAAATAATGGTCGCTCATAACGTACCATACACGATTTGGGCCTGATGCAATTTGGGACTTCTAGAGCTGCAGTACTTTTTATCATTAGGGACCTTTTGGTGGAACATATTCGATATGATGGACCGATATACTCCAATTTCAACAGAGATGTGTGTTTTCCACTCGTAATACTCTGTGCGAAATGTGGTTGGAATCGGGTGAAATGTGCGGCTTTTAGATCTGAAGGTTTTGAAATCGGTGTTTTTCAAAAACGATCGTGAACGATTGTGTGCAAAATTTTGTCATGACCTGTCTCTTCAAACTCACCTGGAGATACACAATCTCGTAAATTTCAGCTTACCTAGAAAGACAAGAGAAATAAATGCCGATTAGTAATAAATAAAATGTTTGTAAAACTTAAGGACAGTGGTGGTAGTTTCATTGGCAAAAGTTTTCCTATGTGTCCACCATGGATGCACTAAGATCTGCTCAGGACAATTTTCGGTACCTTAAACTTTCTAGATGCCAAATTTAATATAATCAAAATTATTTTGGACAAAACGGCCTATAATCATAACACGAGTATTTAAGTAGTTGCTACGCGTATAATCTTACGGTGGTTTCATTGTGTCTCCATTATGTCTCCTCCATAGATGCACTTAATTTCGTTTTAGAGCTACGAGGGCGGTTCGGAAAGTTCTTAGCCTATCAATGAAAGAGAATAGTTAGTTTTTCAAAAATATTTTTATTTTTTAATATAATCTCCTGAAACTTCAATACACTTAGTCCCACGCTTATCTAGCAATTCCATCCCTTGATTAAAATAGTTTTCCTCAAGGTCTTCAAAAAAGTGGTTTACAACTGTAATTGCATCTTAATTTGAGGTAAAACGCTTGCCAGCAAGGATTTTTATTAGATTTGGGAACAGGTAAAAGTCGCTGGGAGCTAAATCAGGAGAATAAGGTGGGTGGTCAAGCAACTCGTACTTTAATTCGTTGATTTTAGCCATTGTTAAAACACTCTTGTGCGCTGGTGCGTTGTCTTGATGAAAAATTATTTTTTTGTGTTGTAAGCCAGGACGTTTTTCTCGAATTTGTACATTTAATTGATCTAAAAGGTTGCAATAGTACTCTGAATTTATTGTTTTACCCTTTTGCAGATAGTCAATCAATAAAATACCTTTGAAGTCCCTAAAAACCGTTGCCATAACCTTACGAGCCGATTGAATTGTTTTTGCCTTCTTTGGGGCACTTCCTCCAGCTTCAGTCCATTGTTTGGATTGTTTTTTTGTCTCTGGAGTATAGTGGTGGATCCATGTCTCATCAACAGTTACAAAACGACGCTTAAAATCCATTTTATTTCGCTGAAAACGATCCAAACAAGCTTGAGAAATGTTCATGCTTATGCGTTTTTGGTCGACTGTTAACAAGTCCGGCACCCATCTTGCAGAAAGCTTTTTCATCTGTAGTTTTTCATGCAAAATTAAATGGACTGGATTATTTGAGATGCCCATGATATTAACTATTTCACGCCCCTTTTTTCGTCGATCATTTAATACCATATTATGCACTTTGGCAACAATTTCTGTTGTTGTTGCTGTTTTTGGACGTCCACTACGTGGTTCATCTTCAATGCTTGTACGACCACGTTTAAATTCAGCAACCCAATTTTTTACTGTTGCATATGAAGGAGCACTTTCACCTAACACATTCACCATATCTTTATGCATTTCTTGTCCCGATAAACCTTTTTTATGTAAATATTTAATGACACCACGCATTTCTAATTTTTCCATTGTAAAAAAAATCGCGGATGCGTCTTTTGTGAACACCTGTTTCTATATGAAGGAGTTGCCAGATCGAAACAAAATTTAACATGTGATGGAAGTTTCCAAAACACTTAACTTTTTTCTGTTTATACCGCGCTTTTTGTCCTAGGCTAAGAAGTTTCCGAACCGCCCTCGTATTTTGGCAAATTTTTCATTCGAGGAATACATTTTTCTGGAAATTAATTGAGACAAATGGCTTTTAAGCCTCATTTGTAGAAGCAATAATCGGATTATAGTCTCAGTGACGAAAATCTTTCCGGTTAATCCCTTTTTCAATGTGAAAATGTTTCCAATTTGCCTCCAGGTATGCACTAAAATCGGCTCTAATGCAATTTTGCAAATTCGATATTCCAGATGACGAATAGAAAATTCTAAAAAATATTTTTGATTAACGACCTGCTAGCATTAATATTTGATATAAAAGGATCTAATCTGGCAGTAGTCTCATTAATGAAATAGTTTTCATTTGTCCTCCATCATCGAATTTATCATTACTAGGCTCACATTGCTGTAGCGTCAAATATTTTTTAACTCAAAATCATCTCTTTTTAACCCATTGAGGAACGTAAATTTTCCACATGGGTGAAAGTTAAATTTGAATTTTTTGTCACTCACTTTTCTGGAGTGCTAATTTTAGGAAGTCCTTTAAGAATGTGTGAAGGGTCTAAAAAGAAGGTCTGCCTTAAGGGCTTTTTTTTGGTTTACCCATTCTTTTTGTGCTTTAAACTAACAGAAATATATTTAAGCCCGAAAGGGTTATGGTTTACTTATTTAACTAATTTCCCACAACATCCCATTAAGGAACAAGTGGAAACTTCCCTCAAATCAGTGAGCTGTGCACGATTTAAATCTTATACGTACTCACTGACTTATGAAGAAGTTTTTATATGGCTTCGAGATAAATCTCTTTAACTAAAAATATTTATTTTATTTTGTTTAACCACGCACTACAGGATGTAACATCCTATATATTCCAGTGCGGGCTTAGTGGATTGTAAGATTAACATTTTGGGAAATTTTAATAATATTACAATCAAATACAATAACATAGTTTGAATTAGGTTGTACTGAAACTAATAATATACAAATTTACTATTTATAGAAATTAAGTAGCTCCTTTTTAAAAGTTGTTACATTGCTTATGACTGGAAGGCTTGACGGGAGATTGTTCCAGAGACGTGTAATATACACAAAGAATTGTCGTTCAGATGTTGGACTCTTAATTCTCGGATATAAAAGTTGCATTCCCCGATTGGATCGAGCGAATTTTAAGCGGTTAAAAAGATGCTCAGGCTCTTTGTTATTAATGATTTTATGGAGTATTAAAAGACATTTGACTTTGAGTAAATTCTCAAAACATATGTTAAATATTTGATATGAAAACTCAGAAATTCGGTCGTATCGCTTTCTGTTAAAAATATATCTTGCAATATCATTGTAAGCCTCATTTAGTTTCCGACTGTCTTCTGAGTCGCAATTGGCCAATATTTCTGACCCATAGAGAAGTGTTGGGATTAGATATGATTTTGCTAACAACATTCTAATTTGAAACGGAGTAGAAGTTCGAACTGCCCATAAATTCAATTAGTAAGATCATATAATTACTTATACGACGCAGCCGAAAAAAATATTATAAACCCTTCTCTGAAAGATCAACTACTTACGACACTACCCTCGGTTATTAATGCCTTTCCTTAGCAAAGCTAAAAAAACTCACATGGATGATTCTGAGATTATGGGCCAGTTTGTTGTCATTGGTTGTTTCAAGCGGGAAAAATAAAATATATTATACTTTATTATTTACTATACAATAAATCTTTATAGGACCTTTAAAGTCTTTAAATTGTTTTTTAAATAAATTATTAATTCTTCAAAAAATTTCCTACTAAAGTATTCAAATATTATTACCCTGGTTGTCCCTAGCACTACTTTCAATTGAAATTTTCTCAATTTTTTACAAAAATATTAATTATTTATTTAATAAAACCAGTCCATAGTAAAAAATATCATTCAATTAATTTTGTTGCTATTAACGATTATAAGTTGTTATTCAATTTATATTTTTATGGATGTTTATTTTCTGTCCCTGAAAATAAAAAGTATTCCCCTGTAAAATCTAATATTCGCTAAAATTCAAATTCCAAACCAATACTGATTTCAAGCAACTCAAATATGATTGAACATTACTGGAAGTGGGTGCTCATCCAATAGTTTTTTCGTCAACAGTCTTATTAAAATTAAGTAAGTCGTGTTTTGTCACTCGCTACGAACGTTCACACTTAAGTTGGTCATTCACCTGTGTCGTTTTTTAAAAAGATAATTAATACTTTTTATAATTTTGCAAGTGTTTTTTTGTGTTTATTGCAAGTATAAACTTCCAGCTCAAGTCAATTTTGTAAGGGTAAGTACTTAAATAAAGATTTCATCATTCCCCTGCCAAAATTTTTCACAGGGGAATGACGATTAACAGATTTTTTTATTTTATTATTTTTACAAAAAAACGAATTCAAATTTGTTGATTTTAAAGAAAAAATACTATATATTTTATTGTCTTCGTCATTTCTCTGTTCAATGAGTCTTTATCCTGGAGGTCATATTTTAAAATTATTGCATGATTCCGTTAAAAATTAAAATTTTGTTTTGTACCCTTTAAAAATGACTAGTCTTTCTTAGAACTAAGACCTCCACCAGAATTAAATATTAAATTCTGCAAAAAAAAAAAATCGAATGCCAAAAATGATGTAGAAATTGGCCCATAATCTCAGAATCAACCACATTAAAATTTCAATTAAATTCCTAATTATGTTCATTAAAAATTAAATTGAATTTCATTTTCGAACCCAAAGCAATTGGCACAAAAAAACTTTTGGGTAATGTTTCAAAAAAACACACGCACTTCCATTCATCCGGTGAAAATACAATATAAGTATCACTTAAACCTTCTCACCTGCCAACCTTTTCGCCCCTGTGCCACAATGCCCCCTGCTTCTCCGGAAGGAGAAAGAAGCAACACATAAATTATCAATTTATTTTTCAAAGCAATTTGCAATGTGCTACCACAGAATGAACATCATTATTTGGCAAAAAAAAAAAAAACAAACGCTCCCTACATGCGAAGTGCGAAATAAAGTATGATTGGGGTGATAATATTCTAAGAGCATCATACTAGTGTTGGATATATGGTAGTATCACAACCATATTGTGATCCGTACAACAATAGTATGATTCACACACAACTATACTATGATCCCCGCAACCATATTATAATTTACACTTAACCCGACTATGATCCCAAAATCCATATTATCCTCACAACCATGGTTTGTTTCATATCCAACCATAGTATGATCCTCTCAACCATAGTATGATTCACCCGCAACTTTATTATGATCCCTACAACCTAAAATGTTTTTACATCTCCAATTTTTTTTTTACTGAGATTGGGTTTTGTTGTTATTCAACAACAAAATTATTTTATATTACATTACAATTAGTTTATAGTCAGATTTGAGAACACGTTTCTATTGCACATTTCATTCAAAGTAACCAAAAGTAATTTAAGGGCAGTCGAAAAGACTTTTAGTCGCAAGGTGGCCGAAGTTTCGGTAAACGCAACTGCGTTTACCGAAACTTCGTATTAAAGATTAAAAAAATCTTTTTTACTTGAAAAGTTTACTTCTTTATAATCGTATAAATGGCAGTTTTATTCTTTTTGGAAGTGGGGTTAAAAATGACTAAAAATTAACTTTAAAGCTTTAAGAAAAATCTTGCTGTTCTGAAACTGATTGATAATCTAAAGAGAAAAGAAAACGTGCTCAGAACGTTTTGTCGTACGACCATCATTTGTGTTGTTTACAGTGACTTAAAAAAATCCATTTGGCAAAAAATAGAATTAACTCGTAAACATTTTCATGCGATCATTTTTCACAACTTTCGACGTGGATTATCTCGACAAGATTGCACCGATGAACTTAAATCTTTGTATGGCGATGAAGCACCATGAATTTAATCGTGGCCGCCGTAAAAATAATACGATATTTCGGTATTATTTTTGATAAATGTAATTAAGGAATCGAAAAGTACTCGCCAAGGGCTTTCCTGTGATATCCATGTTATACGACCAGAATGTTCCATGTGGCATCACTCGGACGCACTACTTACTGTCCTCCATATTATGCTTGATTTTTTAATAGAAAATCCCAAAAATTCCATATTTCAGTGCTATTTTTGATAAATGTAATTATGGAATCGAAAATTACTAGCCAAGGGCTTTCCTGTGATATCCATGTTATACGACCAGAATGTTTCATGTGGCATCACTCGGACGCACTACTGACTCCCATAATCTGCTTGATTTAGGAACAAAAAATCCCAAAAATTCCATATTTCGGTACTATTTTTGATAAATGTAATTATGGAATCGAAAAGTACTCGCCAAGGGCTTTCCTGGGATAAGCATGCTATACAACCAGAATGTTCCATATGGCGTCAGTCGGACGCGCTACTGACCTCCGGATGATTATAGGACAAAAAATCCCAAAGATTAAATATTTTGAAATTTATTTTATTAATTTTTATTTTGTCTTCGTAAACTTCACGTCTATTTTTTATTTTTTTTTTATTAAAACACATCAAGAAATGTATTTTTATGATTTTTTTACTATTTAACAGGGATATGTTAACCTCTTAACAGAACTCTGCTACGGGCTTAGCAGACCTCTGTCAGTACTGGTGGTTAATGTCTTCGCTACTTAAATTCGAATTTATCTTGACGCACATTCAAAAATCATATTTTGAAGTGTCTCAATCGGAGTGAAAAAAGTGCTATGAAAATTGGGTTGAGCCATTGAGCAGCCATTTCCAATGATAAATTATTGTGTTTAAATTGCCGGACCCGAAATATAAGTAGCAACCCTCGTATGTACTCATATTCCAATTTTGCGCATCGGTCTTAAAAATCCAAACCAGTCATTAGATTTTTTGACTGATATAATTGTTGAATTTATGGTTAAAAACCTGGCGTAAATTGACATTTTTCTTTTTTAATATATTTTATAACGGGTGGGTCATTTAACACTTTAAATTTGCGTCGGCTGTAAAAAAAAGATTTCAAATTTTTGGTTTTATTGGAAAGGTCGAACTTTGTCTTTTAACAATGGCACACAATATCATTCATATGACTACCACAACTGGCTCTGTAGTACCTCATCCGATCTACCCAATTTTTCAGTACATTTTCGATTGTTTCGGGTCGACTTTATGTTTCAAAGCCTCAATTGTCTCTGCATGATTTGCGTTACATTTATCCTTAAGAATCCCCGCAGAAAATACCAACAGAAAATCACAGATCCGAGGCGGCTAATTGACATCACAATTTCGGCTGATTTTTCGATTTTCAAAAACAGTGCGTAAAATATCTATGGTTTTCTCGTCTTGCTAAAACCAAATGTCGTCCATGTCATACGCTTGAATTTTTCGAAACAAAAATTCGTTGAGCTTGGCGCGGTAGCACTTCTTTCTTATTTTCGAAGAAAATTGGCCCAATTATGACGCCAGTCAAAATCCACACCAAACCGCGACTTATTGCGGATGCATTGGCCTCTCAATATTCATGTGCATATGCAGCAATTTTGCTTATTAACATAGCCTACGAGATGAAAATGATATGTGACAGCGCATAGAGAAAGGGACCTAAGGGTAAAAAAATCAATTTTCATTTTTTTGCGCATCACATATTCCTCTGAAAACACAGTTCTTTGTTAAAATTATTCATCTCCTGCCAAACAATCTTTAGCCTATTGGGCGAAGCGAAAACGCATTAACCCATTACTGCCTGCCCATAGATCGGCTCGTACGATTTTTATGAAATTTGGAAATTTATGTCCAAAAGACCACAGAAGTTGAAAGAAAAAAATATTAATTTAGCCCAATCTTTCCTCTTTTCTATAAAACAAAATTTCCACAATATCGCTCACCTGGCCCACGCTAAAATTATTTATGTATCAACACTGTCTTGGGTATTTAAATACCCATTAGGCAGGAATGGGTTAAATGACAAAGTTCAACCTTTCCAATAAAACCAGTAATTTAAAAAAGTTATCTGTATTTTTTTTTTTAAACCGATTTAAATTTGAAATTTTATATTTTCCACCCCATATTTTTTGTAGTTTAATTCAAGTGTTTTTTCAAATATTGTGTTTTGTGCTTATACCTTCAACAATTACGGCGACTGTATTGAAATTGTTAGACTTGTGCAAAAAATTCTTAAAAAATTGGCATTCGCGAAGGCGTATAAATATAAATATTTAAAAAAATATTAAAAAAAAAATTGGAAATTTACGCCAGTGTTTTGCCCATAACTTCAAAAATTGTGGCGGTGCCAAAAATCTGATAACTGTTTTGGATTTGTAAGACTGACGTGGAATATTGGTAAAAAATCGAAATCTAATTTGACCTTATAATTCTATTAAAATATGCAATTTTCTAGAGTTACTGTATTCAGCTTTTTTTTATCTGTTTTTTTAAATAAATTTAGCCTTTTTTCTTTACGAAGTTTTGGCAACACTGCATACAACAGCATTAAAGGAAAATAATATGCAAACTCAAAAGCCTAAGAAAAGCTCATTGACATTGTCACGTTTGCGAAGGTGGAAAACTCCAAAGAGAATAACGAAAATATAAACATCAGCATTAAACGTTATTATTTATTGCCAAAACAGGAAATGAATAAACGGAACGAAAAGAAACGGAAGTTAGCGTCAGAAAAAATGAACATTTTCAACGTCATTAATAGGTCGCTTATCATGTATGTTAAGCTCGAGTACAAGGCAGAGGAAAAGTAGACCAGGCCTTTGAATTTAAAGCATTCGAGAATCGGTTTTACCTAAACACATTTTCTATATCGGCGAATGGTTGGTTTTTTTCTATCTGGCAAGTATGAATTCCTTGAAAGAATGCTAGCCAAACAAAAATTATGTGAGATCCAACGAGAACAAATTTTTTTCACGGCCAAATGAACATGCAATATCTTATTAATGCTTGTCATACTAATGCCCAAGGATTCATCAATCTCACGGTATGTCACATGTCGGTCTTGCTTAATCAGTACACGCACAGCATCGATGGTTTCTGGCAACGTGACAGAAGTTGGAAGTCCTTCACGAAATTCATGCTGGAGTGAACGGCGCACTGCGGCTGAAATTTTGATTTCGTTGGCCAAAAGTGTAATTTTTTTGTCGCCGATTTTTAAAATTTCTACGCCTTTTTGTAGCTTATATATCCAGCCAAAAAAATTACGTTAAACTATTGCTAATTGTAGACGTGGCATGCTGTCAAACTCAACTGTTTTTTTTTTTAATTTCAGAAAAAGGTGTTTTTTGTTTTGTTTTTTTTTTTTTTATCAATAATAAATGGTTACTACCCGCAAGCTATCATCGGTAATGGCCGGCGGTCTTTTTTATAATGTTGGTAGGATTATAGTCTTTAGTTGTTGTAAGTGGTCACAGCTCCAGCGTTTAATATTAGGGGCGTTGTGAAATATTTAAATACTATATTTTTCTCAAATTTAAACTTTATAATGAAATTACTCTAAAAAAATTTAAATTACGATAATTTAAAGTGCCCTATAAGTACTCGTGTACAATGGTGTATTAAATATGTGCTTTAGGTATTTTATAGCTTATAATGAAATAATTAAATATAATATGTCGAAGGGTTTTATGGATTTGTTTTGATCGGCAAAAAATAAGTCATAAAATTATCGCAATAGGTTCTACAGTAGACATATGATCTCTTTCTAAATTTACCTGTTATCAAATTTGAGGTTAACCAAATTCATAAACAATTTCATAAGTGTGTCAATAATCGCAACATTAAACCACTTAAGATAAAAACAACCCCATATTGGCGAGATACTAATTAGTTTTACCTGAAATTAGGGTCTTGGTAACAAGTGCAGTTTTGTTCAATTTAAGTACTACCTGCTATGAAATTAAAGATCACTGTGTGAATATCATGTATCTAAAAATCTATACAATTACGGATTCGATAAGCGTTTACTCAGTAATAAGTTAATCCTTTAAGTGTACGGACGCAAGTGTGTATTCGCAAGTGATAAAACATAACAGGCGCAAATAAAAATATTCAGAAAAATATGGAGAGCTTCAGTTATAAAGAATCGGTCGAAGAGTATTTTAGAAACAAAAACCAGGAAGATGTTCTTAGTTACGTTAAAATAAAATTAAACTTAAATTCGTGTAGCACCGAAATACAAGAACAATTGATTGGAAATACAAGAACAATTGAATGGATTGATTATAGATCAGCCAAAACAAGGGTCAGGCAATACAAATGATGACAATACCGCAAGAAGATTCTTTTCAGATCCAGAAACAGCATCTAAAAAAACAGCAGTGGACTTAAGCCTTATTTTCAGATTTAAAATAATCCTAGAAGTACTTGCGTGCAATGACAAAATTGACTCTAGAAAATTTGGAGATTATGCAAAGGAAACTGCAAAAATATATACAACCAACTACCCACGGAGAAATATGCCTGCAACAGTTCACAAAATCGTATACCATGGAGAAGATGTCATTAAATATCATTTGGTGCCACTTGGAGAACTGTCAGAGGAGGCTCAGGAAAAAAGGAACAAGGATTACAGATTTTATAGAGAGCACAATACTAGAAAAATTTCACGAATTTCCACAAATGAAGATCTATTTAATATATTTTTCGCAACGTCAGATCCGTTCATCCCCAGTATTCGCAATCAATGGAAAATGAAACATCGGGATTCAGATAAAGAAGCAAAAAAAGGACAGAAATAACACAGAACAACATATGGAATATTTGCAATCAATATTTGAGTTAAATGAATAATAATTATAGTTGCATTTCATTGTTATTTAAGTACGAAAAACAAAGTATTAGTAAAAAATAATAATAAACAGAACCTACCATTGTTACAAATGCTATTAATATCTATTGCAGTTTTATTTTAAAAATGTTTTTTAAATAATCAAATTTGGCAGCAAAAAATAGTTAATTTTTCTGTAGCAATAGCAAGATTTTTAGATAATTTTATTAAATTTTTTTTAAGTGTAAATATTCTTTGAGTCTAAACAAATTTGCAAATTTGACAGCAAAAAATTTTTAATTTTTCTGTAATAATAGCAAAATCTCCAGTTGATTTTACTATTTTTTTTTTGAGTGTAACATTAAAAAAATTCTATTATTAAAAAAAATATTTATAATTATTATTAACATCCAAATATTAAATTTTTTAATAAATAAAAATAATAAACCGATATTTCACTCTAAAAGTTAAAAAAAAAAAATTAAAAGTTTAACTTTGACCTAGAATTCCTTAAAAAGTCCTTAATCAATTTTAATGTAATTATAACTGAGTCAAGCTGAACTAAATATCTATCCATTAAAAAAGAAATAACTTAAATATTTTGATCGGTATAAAAGTTACAGAATTTTGGCCAACGATTTTCAGCCACTGTGCGGCGTCCGAGGCTGAACTCTTGGTACCAGCGATTAACAGTGGTTTTTGATGGTGCTTCCTGGCCAAAAGTCGAAACAAGTTGATTTAAATACTCTTGTCTCGATAGCCTACGCCGAAAATCGTAAAAAGTCGTCGCACAAAAAAGTTCAAGGAATAATTTCATTTTTTGTCAGAGATAAAGACACTGTAAACAAACCAATTCGCCCTCAAATGACAAAACGTTCTAAGTGAAGTTATGCTAAAAAATATCAAATTTTACACTGAAAGTTCCAGTTTGCATCTGGGAACACTAGTATTGTCAGGACCCGAAATTTAAACAGCAACTCTCGTATGTTCTGATGTTGACAAAAACCATTGAAAAGTTTCCTTTTATTGATGAGAGTATTTATAACAATAAACAACTGGTTTTAGGATTTTAATAAAAAAAATAATGTTTTGTCATTAACAATCACGAAATATTGGCTATTTCAATCTGCAGCTTTAGAAAAAGGCAAACTAAAGTGTAAAGAAGGCTTAGCTTATATAAGTTAGCAACGATCAGGCGAGGAAACCATCCTTAATTTAAGGCCTGCCCAAAGGCCTATTTACTCCTTTGCACTATCGCTGCAATGTCCATGTATTATTAAGTGGAACATGTACATGTATTTAAACGTATGTATATGTGTACGTCCATGTGAATGTGTAAATGTTTACGAATCTTCATTAAAATTTTTACCACAACGCAAACAACATAAACATCAACAAAATATACATTTTTTTATAGGGTTCGCATATTACGCACGACAGAGTCTTTGAAATTAATATAAAGCCCACAAGGGTTTACAACTTCTAACCACGTCATAAAACTTTGGCCAAGTAGGCTTTGGAGACTCTTAAATAAGCCAGCACTAAATGGTGAGTAAGTGGATGGTGGGTGGACAGTCGTCAACCAGGTCACAACGGTTTTACAGATTTCATGGCGACATTAAAACTTTCTTGCTCGTACACACAAAAAAAATCA
This sequence comes from Hydrotaea diabolus, assembly GCA_963513945.1. Lineage (NCBI taxonomy): Eukaryota > Metazoa > Arthropoda > Insecta > Diptera > Muscidae > Hydrotaea > Hydrotaea diabolus. The sequence continues at coordinate 41,429,841 of OY740717.1, read as the reverse complement.
TAAAAAACATTTTGACTTAAAGAAACATGTTAGAAGGCTATAAAATAATTCTTTAACTAAAACACCTTACCCCCGAAAAATTAATATTAATTTGGATTTTGGTAAAATGTCTAAGTTTCCTTATTTTTGCTTTACAGATTTGGAAATCGTCGCATTTACAGGGTTTGAGGGATACCAAAAGGTAAGACAACAAACAGATCATTAGTATTCTTATTGAACAGGGTGCGGCAAAAGTCGCGAAGGGATTTGAAAAATAAATAACTTTTCTTTTTAGGACTTATTCATGGAAAGTTACAACGTTATCCAACGAGCCAAAATCATAGAATTTTATTTCGAACATCATCGATCAATAACACTAGGTCACAAATAACAAAAAAATTTACCAATTTGTTGTCAGATTTTGTTAAGTAAGGGCTTATTTTCTTTGTAAAAATGCCAGCTATACGTAAAAAAACAAAATTGCTGTTAGCATCGTGTTTTATATTTTATATGAATTTTTATATGGTTTTTTCTGCCACATTTTTACTAAAAAAACGCCGTTTTTTAACCTTTTTAAGCCGCCAACATCAAAACTACTTACCCGATTTGAAAATTTTCTGAGAATGAGTTGTAGACGGCTCAATTTTCTTTAATTTGAGTAGTAGTAGGATCAAATAGGTCAAAGAAGACGAAAGATATGCTCAAAATTGTAAGTGTACCTCCAAAAATTTAAAAAAAAAAGTTCAAAACTTTGTATCTCGAAAACCAATCGACAGAAAAATTTTTAAAACTCATTTTCGTGTTTAGTTGGTCAAAATCAATGAGAAAAATTATGCTAGAACCAAATAACAAAACGACTGTTGGCTAGTGTAATTCAAACTCAACGTGCCTATCGTCGTCATTTTAATGTGCGGAATTCACCCTCCGAATCAATGATTCGACGCTTAGTGACGTGATTTCGGGAACAAGGCTCAGTGAGGGATATTTCCCGGAGCGGAAGACCACGTTCTGTAATTAATGTAGGAAATATTCAACGCGTTCCGGAGATTATTGAGGAAAATCTTGCAACATCAACTCGAAGGCGCTCTGCTCAGCTGCAAATGCCTGACAGGTCTTTACACAGAAAATTAAGGAGAAATTTACACATTTTTCCATACAAAATGCAGTTAGTGCAACACTTAAAGCCCTACTGGCCAAAAACGAAAAATGTATGTACCCCTTCGTGACTTTTGCCGCACCCTGTATTAACTATTGTGTAAACATAGCCGTTCATTTTTTAAGAAACTGTATTTCCTCTACAATGTTTTTCAACCTCATACTATGTTTTACCCTACACCATAGGGCGGGAACATGCTAAAATTTGTCATTCCGTTTGCAACACGTTCAAATATTAATCGAAAACGTTTGTATTTAGTAGGGACATAAATACTGTTACACACGTTTTATGCTGTGAAATAAAAAGTACTAAATGTTTTTGGACTAAATATTTTTTAATATATTTATTGATGTGTATTGTATCCAAAAAGTATCTATTTTTTCGAAATGTCCGCATTTTGCCTTTATATACGCCTTAAGTCGCACTGGTCAATCGTCAAAAGCTGCACGAACCTTGTCCATTGGAAAATTAGCCACAGCTCGAACCAAAGCAGTCTTAAGAAATCCAATGTTGGGATATCTTTTGTGACAAACCTTGTCCTCTAAGTCCGTCCACAATTTGTAATCCAATGGGTTCAAATATGGACTGCCTGAGGGCCATTCTTCAGAGGAAATGAACGCTGGCAAATTGTTTCGAAGCCAGGCCTGGGATGTTTTAACCTTATGGGCCGGCGCAGAATCCTGCTGGAAAGTCCATGGCTGGCTTTGGAACAGGGAATTGTTAAGAGGCTTCACAACAGCTTCCAAAACGGTTTATTGGTAAACATTGGCCGATGTTTTGACTCCTTGTTCGCAGAAATGCAGGTCAGTGACCCCATCGTAAAAGACACTCCACCAAACTATGACTGAAGCTAGGTGATGACCCTTTTCCACCCTTGGGATCAGTTCAGATGCTTCCTTAGATGACCGCGCATACACTCTAACATTTTGTAAGTAAATTTTTCCTGATTTCTTTCTCTGCAAGTTATCAGCGTGCTTCACGAAAAGACGTTTTCATTTTTCAATCCTACTTTTTTTTAAAGCTGCAGTCAATAAATGTCCGGTACGTCGTTTGAAAGTCCCAAGTCTTCTTTAATGATTCGACTCATGGACTTTTGCGTGATATTCATCTCACGGGCCATGATTTTCTGTTTTCGAAGCGGATTTCTGTGAATTCTTGATTTATCGGCTTTGATGACATGCGGTGTTCGAACAGAGCGTGGGCGGCCCGACCGGTGGTGGTCTTTTACATCTCCAGACTCCTCAAACAGTTTTATGCATGGTAGACGAACATGCGGCTAATCCCTAGAGGCCGGAAAATATCGTTTTTTTCATTCCACTTTTGAAAAGCGCTATACGTTTCTTATTATCGGACCACTCCCTGATGAAAGTTGAAACTATTTTAAAATCCCGTTACAGACTCACGCTATTGAGGTTAGCTTTCAAAGCCCATATGACATTAACGGGGTATGTTCAGTTCTACTATTGAAATGGGTGTATTCAATGTTGTAACCGTATTTATGTCCCTACTAAGTATACCACTCAGAATTGAGCATCTTACGTACCACTAAAGGCACTGTGGCAACATGGCCGGTTGTACCGAAAAAAAAGCGCAATCTTTAGCTTCGATGTACTTCTTCCACGAACAACTTTTGTTGGATTTGACTCGCCTTGAAAGACCCATCCGGTCAATTACTCTTTTGTTTTGGGTTCATATGCATAGATCCATGATTCGTCACCTGTGACAATGTTATACACTACCTGTAAGCTACCGCAGTTATACTTTTTCAACGTCTCTTTGCACCAATCCATAGGAGCCTTTTTTGAGCATTCGTCACATTATGTGGGATTCAACGAGAACAAATTTTTGTCTCGGCCAAATTAACATGCAATATTTTATTGATGCTTGTCATACTAATGTCCAAGGATGCCTCAATCTTACGGTACGTCACCTGTCGGTCTTGCTTAATCAGTTCACGCACAGCATCGATGGTTTTTGGCAAAGTGACCGAAGCTGGACGTCCTTCACGAAATTCATCCTGGAGCGAACGGCGTCCGAGACTGAACTCTTGGTACCAGCGATTAACAGTGGTTTTTAATGGTGCTTCATCGCCAAAAGTCGAAACAAGTTGATTTAAACACTCTTGTCTCGATAACCCACGCCGAAAATAGTAAAAAATCATCGCAGGAAAATGTGTACGGGATAATTCCATTTTTTGACTGAGATTAATTTTTCAACACATTGTAAACAAAACAATTCGCCCTCAAATGACAAAACGTTTTGAGTGAAGTAATGCTAAAAAATATTAAAGTTTCTAATGGAAGTTCCAGTTTTCATCTGAATAGCCTGAAAAATAAATAGCTACCCTAGTAGCATTCAATAGATGCAAATAGATAACCTGTGCCATTATTGGTAATTAAATATTTTAACAAAAAACATTTATTTATAAAAAGACAATTGGCCTCAACTCGCTAATAAACGAGTAATAGGCTGTTTCCACTACGGTCGCGTCCACGTCCACGATTTATCGAAAATTTTTAATGGTGTTTCCATTGTGTTTTGCGTCCATGTTTGCGTTCAAACAGCTGTTTGTGTTTATTTTTTTTTTTGCGGTAGGAAAAATTTTAATATTTTTGTGTTGTGACATTATCATGGAGTTAAATGATATAATTTTAACCGCAGTGGAAAATGAGGATCAAATGGTATTGCGCCTAATGGAAATTTGCAGTAGCAGCAGCGCTTTATGTTTATGCTGATAAACAGCTGTTTTAATAGGGATGTGAAATTTGCGGTGTTTCCATTAACAGTTGTGGGTGGGTGGATTTCGATTGCAAAAATAATCGATTTTATAGTAAACGCGACTTATCGAAAAACGCGTGCAATATGAGTGCGACTTTTTCCCATACCTAACTGCCTATGTTTTTTGTATAGGCTTTAATGCGCGTTCATTGCTTTTGGAGGCGGACGTGGGCGCGACCGTGGTGGAAAGAGCATATAAGAGTGACCACACTTATCAAATATGACACACGCTGCTTTATACAAACATATGTTTTTTGTTTTGAAAACAAAAAATAATAAAACAAGACGATGACACATCAGCAAATTCGTATTGACTTCTTCTGCATGAGATGATGGCATTTGTAGCTAGATGACCATCGTTTTGTGGGCTCTTCAGAGACTGTTTACTAAAGTCGACTTCCTGAAGGCCTTTGCAGACATGTTTCTATATCAGAAAACTCTAGATCTTGGTCTTTGGTTTTAATATTGAATAATCTCTTGGTTTCTCCCCCTTTTTTTAATAAAAGCAAAACTGGCAAATCCACAAACTGCACAGTAGGATTTCATTCAATTCCATGTTCCCCCTACAGGTCTGGCAAGCACAATGCAAAATCAGTTCAATTTGCAAAATCCAACTTAATCCAAAAATGTAGAGAGAAACGAAACGAAAGGAAAAGAAAAAACACATCAACAATAAGCAAGACCAACAAATAATATCCAAATTATTTACGGCTTTTGTATAACGAACTATTTCACGTTTTGCTCTGCTGTAATCCATCCAACCTCGTTGGGCGAATGCTCGGAGGAGACGAAACGACACAAAAATAAATGAATCCTTAGTTCCGGGCAACAACTACAACAACAACTAATTGTGGGAAGGTAAATTGCAATTGAACTGAACTGTATTTGGTTGCCCTGTCCTGCCCTCTACCAGTGCCATTCATGCAACTGCTCTCAACAAGCGCATTAGGGTCCAAACAATAAATCTTCGAGATCCACAGTACAAGCGATGAGCGGAAGACCGAGAGGTGCAGAGAACAGAGGACATAATGTCACATTTCAATGGCAAGCTGGTAAGGACACTTTAAAAACGATGGCAGGAGGAAAGACGCAAAAGCAACCAAGACGGTGCATAAAATATTGACAATGTTATCCTTTTCATGGCGGAGTGCAAAAGGAAACAGAAAAAACAGAAATGGGTTTTTGAATTGAAAATAAATAAATCGCAATATATATAACTAGTCGGACGTGGCCGACTTTATTATACCCTGCACTTTTGGTTGTTCAGAAAAGCCAACTGAAAATGGTTTTTGGGCCCCTTTGGACGAGCATTTAAACCAAACGCCATATTGGAATTAAACCTAACGTCATATTGGAATTTGTAAGGAAATTCCATTGCTATTGGTAAAATCGGTTGAACATACGAGGGCGGTTCGGAAACTTCTTAGCCTAGCAGAAAAAGCGCGGTATAAACAGAAAAAAGTTAAGTGTTTTGGAAAATTCCATCTCTGCTATGAACACATGTTAAATTTTGTTTCGATCTGGCAACTCCTTCATATAGAAACAGGTGTTCACAAAAGACGCATCCGCGATTTTTTTACAATGGAAAAATTAGAAATGCGTGATGTCATTAAATATTTACATAAAAAAGGTTTATCGGGACAAGAAATTCATAATGATATGGTGAATGTGTTAGGTGAAAGTGCTCCTTCATATGCAACAGTAAAAAATTGGGTTGCTGAATTAAAACGTGGTCGTACAAGCATTGAAGATGAACCACGTAGTGGACGTCCAAAAACAGAACCAACAACAACAGAAATTGTAGCCAAAGTGCATGATATGGTATTAAATGATCGACGAATAAAAGTGCGTAAAAAAGCCAATATCATGGGCATCTGAAATGATCGAGTCCATTTAATTTTGCATGAAGAACTACAGATGAAAAAGCTTTCCGCAAGATGGGTGCCGCACTTGTTAACAGTCGACCAAAAACGCATAAGAATGAACATTTCTCAAGATTGTTTGGATCGTTTTCAGCGAAATAAAATGGATTTTAAGCGCCGTTTCATAACTGTTGATGAGACATGGATCCACCACTATACACCAGAGACAAAAGAACAATCCAAACAATGGACTGAAGCTGGAGGAAGTGCCGCAAAGAAGGCAAAAACAATTCAATCGTCTGGTAAGGTTATGGCAACGGTTTTTTGGGACTTCAAAGGTATTTTATTGATTGACTATCTGCAAAAGGGTAAAACAATAAATTCAGAGTACTTATTGCAACCTTTTAGATCAATTAAATGTACAAATTCGAGAAAAACGCCCTGGCTTACAACACAAAAAAATAATTTTTCATCAAGACAACGCACCAGCGCACAAGAGTGTTTTAACAATGGCTAAAATCAACGAATTAAAGTACGAGTTGCTTGACCACCCAACTTATTCTTCTGATTTAGCTCCCATTGACTTTTACCTGTTCCCAAATCTAAACAAATTACTTGCTGGCAAACGTTTTACCTCAAATGAAGATGCAATTACAGTTGTAAACCACTATTTTGAAGACCTTGAGGAAAACTATTTTAATCAAGGGATAGAATTGCTAGATAAGCGTTGGACTAAGTGTATTGAAGTTTCAGGAGATTATATTGAAAAATAAAAATATTTTTGAAAAACTAACTATTCTCTTTCATTGATAGGCTAAGAACTTTCCGAACCGCCCTCGTATATGTGAGAGCTTTATTTTAATCTTTTTTTTAAATATGCTTTATCTGAATTATTGAATCTGCTCTAAAGGAGCCTAACAATAAGTATACGAATCTTAAGTTTCAATTCAATAATGAATCCTAGTATGGATTTCTTGTTATGTGGATCTCGGCTAATTGGCAGGAATTTAAATTAATTTGGTCAAAATAGTATATAACTGGTATGGATCACATGCCTGAGAATTTTAAACCTTGTTTGGCTTAAACCTCCTGATAAAGGGCCAGAGGACCCTTACAGTCATTTACAGAGTGTTTGCGATATTATGTAGAGTGAAGAACTCTAGTTATGTAAGTATAACGGATAACTCTAGAATAGCAGAGTGGACGACGTAATTTGGGTTTTGTAGGTTTTTCGCGTTGACTGTTTTAAGGATCACGTATGAGAGCATCTAAGCCACGTGACGTAGAATAAAGGATTCTACACAGTCTTTTTGGAGTGTTCTTTCGCGATTTGTATTGACTGTTTAAAGGATCACGTATAAGAGCAGTTAGGCCACGTGACGTAGAAAAAAGAATTTTACACAGTCTTTCGGGCGCGTGTGTTCGCGATTACTGTTACGGATGAAGCACAAGTGTAGGTTAGAAAACACGGCGTTCATTTCTCCGAACCATAGTATAAACACATACAATAATACTTTGATCCGCAATATAATTTATTAGAATTTGTTTTAGTTCTCGGCAATAGATTTGATCCCAATATTATTTATTAGAATTGGTTTAAGTTGTCAACAATAGATTTGAATTATGAAAATTATTCAAAAATACATTAAATTCAAAATAACAGGAGTGATTTATTTCACAGTAGAAAAAATAAGTTTAAATAAACGTAAGCGTTTTTATTAAAAAAAAAAGTTCAGTTAAACAAAGCCAAAGCAGCTTGTATTTTTAAAGCATATTTAAATGAAGAAAAATTACAATCATACAGTATGATTGCCGCAATCAAATTATTGTTAACACAAAACGGAAAACACAATACTTTTGTCGCACCAACCATATTTATATTGTTGATATAACCATATTTTCATTTTTAAATTTGGCAATAATAATATTGTTACATTTTAACAATATTAATATTGCAGCAATTATACTATTGTCAAAAATAAATTCAGTTAACAATGCTATGGTTGCGACGAACATACTTTTATTGCGGAGATCGTATTATTATTGCCGTGACCATGTAGTAACCATGTTTTTTCTCTGCGTGTAGCAGGACCTTATATTCAGGGCTTAGTTTTGAGTTCGCGTTTAGGAGCCAGTGAAGTTGATGGACCTTAAGTTTCAGTTGAGTTTTCTTTGGTTCGATATGACTTCTCCAGGTGAGTCGGCGATTCAGGGGGATTCCAAGGTATGTAACATGATCAGATTGAGAAAAAAGGGGTATTGTTTAGTTTCAATGTCGGACAAGTGCTAAAATTCAGTGTGAAAGTTACCTGTGTGCCTTTAGCCTCATTGACTTTTATTCTTCAGTCAGAGAGCCAAAATTCTACACGTCTGAGATGTACACCTAGATTCGTAGATGCAATATCCTGCTTTTTATGTGCGGCACGTTTGGGCTGGTAGGGATATCTGCGGTAAATAGAAGGTAAAGGATAGCCCCCAGGACGCTTCCCTGGGGCACACCTGCTAGTATTTCGCGGTCATCGGTGACGAGTTGCCCACATTTGACTCTGAATCTGCGGTTTTCTAAGTAAGACTCAAGAATTCGATGCGTATTTGCCGGTAAGTATTTGCAAATTTTGTAGGTCAAGCCAAAGTGCCAGACTTTGTCAAATGCTTGAGCAACATCCAGAAATACGGCGCAGCAATATTCTCGCCGTTCAAATGATTTTTCAATTGCTTGGGTCAGACGGTTTACTTGTTCGATGGTGCTGTGACCTTCCCGGAATCCAAACTGATGGTCTGTTATTATTTTAGTTGACACGAGGAACGGTTTTATTTTCGATAAAAGAACTTTTTCAAATAGTTTGGATAAGCAGGGAAGCAAACTGATCGGCCTGCATGAGGAAGGTATTGATTTGTCCTTTCCTGGCTTTAAAATCATTTGAACCAGTGAAATTTTCCACACTTTAGGAGAGTAACCATGTCTCAAAATAGAGTTAAATAATTTTGCCAGGAACTTCACAGCAATATATTTTATTTGAACCGATTTTCTTCGACATTAATTGTGTCCTTCCTTGGTCTGAAAAACTAACGGCCGCCAAATATCATCAAGAGTGTGGCTTGTACAGCTAATGACGTAAAATCTGATCAACAAATATGTGTGGGAGTTATATCTAAATCTGAATCGATTTTTTCAATTCAAATAACGTCCTTCCTAGGTTCAAAAAACTACCGTATGCCAAATTTCTGCAAGATTGGACTCAATATGTGAATTTTACAGCTAATGACTTAAAATCGGAGTAATATATATATATATATATATATATATATATATATATATATATATATATATATATATATATATATATATATATATATATATATATATATATATATGTGGAAGCTATATCTACATCTGAATCGATTTTCTTTAACTTTAACAAAGACTATCCTTGGCCTGAAAAGCTTACTCGTGCTGATTTTTTTTTAATATTGGATATAACAAGCGGCTTATCCAGCCAAAAAAAAACAGAAATATCATGTGAATATATGTGTGGGAGCTATATCGAAATCTGAACCGATTTTCATTGAATTAAATAGCGTCCTTTCTTAGACGTATACCAAATTTCATTAGGATTATATGTTAAACGTGGCTTCTAGAGCTAAAGACATTAAATTGGACGCACATATATGCGTGCGAGCTAAATCTAAATCGATTTTCTTTTATTTCAATTTCGGCGTTCGTTTGCCCAAAAAATTTACTCGTGCTAAGTTTAGCAAGATTTAAGATGTGCCTTTTAGAGCTTAAAACATCAAAATTGGATGAATATATATGTGTGGGAGCTATATCTAAATCTGAACTGATTTTCTTTAATTTCAATAGCGTCCATCCTTGGTTCAGAAAACTTACTTCTGGCAAATATCATGAAATTCGGACAGAAATTTCCACCTGTAGTTTGATTAACAGCTTTAGATGTAGGAAGGACAGACATCGCATAGTGGGATGAGATTAAAAAAAATGGAAATAATTCTGCCATTCTAAATTAACGGTCGGACTTTGATGAAATATCACACACTTAGAAAAAACGTATGTAACTTTGTGAACCGATTTGAATGATATTTTTCCCTATACTTATAGAATCCGCTAATCTACGAAGTAGACTTTTTTCTATGCATTATCTTGTGTAGTTTCTGAGATATACGTGTTTAAAAATAACTTTTTTTACACTACCTTGGTGTAGTATTTTGATAATAACTGAGCCAAATAACAACCGATTCCTTCAATTTTAAATTTGTTCTAAAAACAACAAAAGGGAAATAAAAGTTAAAAAGATACACCTTCCAAGTAAAAAGTTATAAGGAAAATCATTCAAATGGGTTAACAACAAAAGTTAAATGCGTTTTAATAAACTCTATTTTATAAACTCGAGCTGCCCAACTTGCGGGCCCTGTAGCTTAGCCCCTGCATATCGTGGGGGACCCAAACTCAAAACTTAAGCACCTATTCTATAAGCGTATGAAATACGACTGTTAGTTTAGAAACGGCTGAATCATTTCCATTTTTTTAATATTGTCCCACTGTGCATCGTTAAATGGCAGCAGGGGATTATACGTCGATCGGTGTACTTAAAGGTGGGTATAGCTCAAAAATGTTTGGTAGCTACAGACATTTGCCATGAAACTTACTCATAATACCCTGTTTCACCGAGTGGTTTTCCAGTAAGGAAAACCATAAGTTGGGCGTGGTCGACTATGAGATACCCTACACCACTGTGATATTTAGAGGACTAAGCAGCTTCTGTCTAGAGCTTGAGTTAGGTTGGATTTAATATGCTAGAGTTAATTTGTTTGTCGCTCATAACGTCCCACACAAAAATTGAGCTTGATCGGGTTAAATTTATGGCTTCTAGATTTGAAAGAATTCAAACTGGGAGGGACCTTTGTTTGGGGCTATTTAAAAACATGGACCGATATTGTTTAATGTTACAGGACATGGGTGTTGGTCGCTCGTAACGCTCTATTTGAAATTAAGAACAAACCGAATGTAAAATGTGGCTTCTTAGGTGGCATGTTCAGAAATCGGGAAGGACCTCTGTGTAAGGGCTATACGAAAAGATGATCATATGCGGTTCAGTTTCACCACCGTACATAAAGGGTCGCTCACAACATACCATGCAAAATGTCGTGTCTTCTAGAGCTGCCGAATCTCAAAACGAAAGGGACCTTTGTGTGGGTCCTAAAACATGGACCGATATAGTCCTATATCGTCTGAGATATCGTAGTCACTCGCAATGTTGTATGCAAAATCTTTGTAGGAATCGGATGTTATATGTGGCTTCTATAATTGAAGATTCTAAAATCTGGAAGGGCGTTTGTGTGGGGACTACAGGAAAATATGGACCTATTTGGTACTGTGTCACCACAGTTAATTAATGGTCGCTTATAACATACAATGCAAAACTTGGACGTGATTTAATGTAATTTGTGGCTTCTAGAGCAGCAGGATCTCAAATCGGAATGAACCTCTGTGTGGGACCTATTCGAAAAGATGGACCAATTAAGTCCAATTTCAGCAGAGATATGTTAGTCACTCGCAATGCTTCATGCAGAAACTTACCAGGAATCGGATGTAATATGTGACTCATTTAGTTGCAGATTCTAAAATCTAGAAGGACCTTTGGGTGGGGACTATAAGACAATATGACCTATGTAATCCCACAGTAACCACAATTAATTAAAGGTTGCTCATAACCTACTAAGCAAAACTTGGACGTGATTAAATGTATTTTGTGGTTTCTAGAGCAGCAGGATCTTAAATCGGAAGGGATCTTTGTGTGGGAGCTGTTCGAAAATTAAGACCGATATGGTCCAACAGGATCTTAAATCGGAAGGGATCTTTGTGTGGGAGCTGTTTGAAAATTAAGACCGATATGGTCCAACTTCACCAAAGATGTGTGGTGGTGAGTCGTAAAGCACTGTATGAAATTTGGTCGGAATGTTTTATGTGACTTTAAGAGCTGTAGGCTCTAAAATAGGGTAGAACTTTTGTATGGGTGCTATATAAGAATATGGACCTATGTGGTCCAGTTTTACTGCAGTAAATGTTTGGACGCTCATAACATACCACGCAAAAGTTGGCGCGGTGAGGTGTAACTTGTGGCTTCTACTTATAGAGCTGCAGGACTTCTTAGCGGGTGGACCTTTGTATGCGAGCTGTTCGTAAATTTGGACCGAAAGGGTCCAATTTCACCAAAGATATGTGTTGGTCAGTCGTAAGGCTCTATGCGAAATTTGGTGGGAATATAATATGTGGCTTTAAGAGCTGTAGGTTTTGAAATCGGAAAATAAATGATATGAAAATATGGACCGATGTGGACCAATTTCAATGGGGTTGTCCACGGCCCAAACTTGAAGAATGTATCAAGTTCGGTTCGAAATCGGTTTATAATTGAGACCTGTAATTTAATAACAACTATATGGACGGTGAACGGACGGAGGAATGCGCGGAAGTAGATGGAGGGATGGGCGAAGGGACGGATGGACTTTGCTCACTCTAATCAGATAGTGATTCTGAGCTGATCGCCATACTTAACATAGGATCTATCTTCATTCCTTTAAGGTGTTGCAAACATCAGCACTAAGTCAGACGATACAACCCTGCACCACAGTGTGGTGTAGGGTATAAAGAAGAATAATTGTCGCAAAAGAGGCGGCTGATAGGGTCTAATCAGCAAAATTATTACTGCGGAAAATCATTTCGAAAATTGAGGCCATAAACCACTTAAGGTATCTACAACGCAATTGATATGTCAAAGTAATGGATGGCGTGTACAAAAAATAAGTCATGGAAAATTCATCAGTGGAAATCAATAACGGGAAGGAAGTTTTTGTAATTCAATTCAGTTTAAATTGAGTGTCTCCAAGGTTCTTAAGATCTGATCAAGGATATGGGCAGAAGCCGTACCATAGAACATATTTGGTTTCGTCTCCCAGTTCCTCATCTCACGACTATATGTCGCATTAGATACAAATATATTTTCCAATCATCCTTTCTATAAATGTCCTTTTATTATTGCTGTATTCCCTTTTTATGCTAATATCATTTTAGCAATTTTATGATTCAGATTCTATTCAGCATTTTTTCCCAAGCGTAAATGACCAGGCCAACGACGATGACATTATGCCAGACAGCAGCAATTTAAGATTGTCATCATCGTCATTGTCGCCGCCATCATTGAGTTTGTCAAACATATTTTTCGTCTGTATATTTTTCTAGTTATTTTCTCTTGTTTGACATTATTACAGTATCATTTTAAGAGAGAAAACTGTCAATGTGGTTATTTTTCATATATGGCCAGAAAAAGTGAGTGCAGTGTGTTCTATGGGAAGTGTATTAGAATAAATGCAAAATCCGACCATCCTAGGATGAGATCTTGATGGATCTTTTATTATCCTAGAAATTTTCCAGTACACTGGCGAAAGTAATCAAACAAGTTGTTTTAAACTTGCAATGTTAATTAGATAAATAAAAGGCCAAAAGAGCAAAGAAACCCTCTTGATTTATTATCATTGCCAAAATTGACGCGACCATTGTAGGGAATAGTGGCGTGACAAGCCTACGTAAACATTTCTAGAGATGGCCAAAGAAAGAATGACCTTTGGCCTGTAATAATAAAACGTCTTCTTGTGAATTTTCTCTCAAATCGAATTTTTAATGAATGTGTTATCTCACGTCGCGGCGATGTTAATTGGTCACCACGATCTTGGATTTGACACCGTGTGACTACTTTCTTTGGGGATATATAAAAGAACAAGTGGAAGTTAATAAGCCAAGAACAATTCAAGATCTAAGGGATAAGATAATTCGGCACATTAACGTCATTGAACCTCCATTAGGTCACAGAGTCATTGAAACAAATGACTATCGGATAGAGGTGTGCCACCAAAGCCATGTTGAGCATTTGGCCGATATTTTGTTTCAAACATAATTTTCATAGATTTTTCTAAATAAAAAGTATCGTATTAAGATAATTCTCTGAAAACTTTTTGTTTTATTTACTATTAAAATCGTGCGTATTAGTTTGACCGCCCTTTATAAGACTAACGAACTCTTATAGAAACAAAGAGCGGGGCTAACTTTCACACTCTTGGGCTGCTCTCATTGTCCCAGTCAATAGTACGGCAAATCCGAAACTTCAGGTTACAACCCGACAACAGAACACCCCGGTTTTCTGTATTGTATGTTCTCATATAGAAAACCAACTGGACTTACTAAATGTTAATTTTGGACTTCTTCGAATAGACTATCACTGCTTCGAATAGACTATCACTGCTACTGCTGCTACTCAAGAGATTTCCAATAATGTAGGCTTTATCTCACGAATAACTTTCAATAGGCTCCGAACTGTCACTCTCTGAGGATGCATTAGCTGCTTGACGATTACCTGCGGGTTTTTCGATCCGAGTACGGTTTTCTGGATTGTAGGTTCTCATATAGAAAACCTACTGGACTTACTAAATTATATGTTTGGAGTTTTTCAAATGATACCTTTACGAACTGCAGCTACTATAAGATATTTCCCATTTATAAGGAAAGCTTTATCTCACGAATGGCTTTTAAAGAAAAAAAGGCCAATGATGCCACGGCTCCGAACTGTCACTCTGAGGATGCATTAGCTGCTTGACGATTGCCTGCGGGTTTTACGATCGGAGTCAAGTACAGAGTGGAGCGCGGAAATTTGCTTTTTTGCACTACAAGCTGAGGCGGCTCTGTTGGTGGAAGAGAGCGGAGAGTGTTCGTGGCTTATAGTGCCTGACGGGAGATTTGTATTCGTCTGCCTTTCAGTTGCCATCATGCATTGGACACGAGAGGATATGTCATTTGTGTTGAAACGTATTTTGCAAATGCGCAATCGATCCTTGCAGTGCAGCATGCTTTTCGTTTACGATTCGCTGTTCCCCCACTCGGACGTGTTCCTGGACGACAATCAATTGTAAATTGGGTAACTTCATTGAGAACAGCAGGACATGTGTCATATCATGTACGAAGGGGGCCTGAGAGCCCCCGAAACGCTCTGCTCGGAGCAATTGCTTGATCTTGGCATTTACAGACTTTGTTTCAGTCGGCTCTTGAGGCAATGCAATTAGGGGATCCATGGTTCCAACAGGATGGTGCCACTGCACACACAGCGAGGGTTACCATGAACTGTTAGAGGCAAATATTTCCTGGACGGCTTATCACATTGAGGAGTGATGTGAACTGACCAGCACGATTACCAGACTTAGCCACATGCGACTTTTTCCTTTGGGGTTACCTGAAATCGAAGGTGTATATTAACCATCCCAACACCTTGGAAGACCTAATTAACAATATTGAGGCTGATATTGGCAGAATACCAGTCGACATGCTTGTTAGAGTTCATAAAAAATTCAGAAAACGTATGCAGCAGTGTGAGGATAGCGAAGGCTGGCATTTGCCAAATACACTATTTAAAACCATGTAAATTAAGAGTTCCCTTACAGTTCAATATACTTATAATTAAAGTATAAAATAAATTATTATAAGGTTCATAATTTTTCTTATTTCATTCCCAGCAAACTACCGGGAAACTGTATAAACTTCGTGTAAAGCACATTCTCGATTTTGGGACTCTCTACCTCTCTCTCTCTACTACCTCTTTCTACCTTTTTCTCTCTCTCTCTCCCTCTAGCTCTCTCTCTTCCCTTACCTCTCTATACCTTTTTCTCTTTCTACCTCTCCCTCTCTCTATCTCTACCCCTCTCTCTCTCTCTCTCTTTACCACTCTACATCTCTCCACTACCTCTTTCTCTCTCTCTACCCCTCTCTCTCTTCCTCACTCTCTCTCTTTCTCTCTCTCTCTTCCTCACTCTCTCTCTTTCTCTCTCTCTCTCTTCCTCTCTCTCTCTTTCTCTCTCTTCCTCTCTCTTCCTCTCTCTCTCTTCCTCTCTCTATCTATCTCCCTGCCAACCACTGGTATAGAGAGTCGCCTCCCTGCATGAAATATCGTTAGTAGAACTATACTGATTAACTATTGACTTTGTCATCAGTACTACGAGGGTTGCTATATACATTTCTAAATACTTGTCTGGCGCAATCTGACATTTCCATTGGAAAGTTTGACTTTTTTAGCATAAAAGTACTCAGAACGCTTTGACGTATGACCAACATTTGTGTTGTTTACTGTAACTTGAAAAAATCAATTTGGGAAAAAAATGGAATTAACTCGTGAACACTTTCGTGCGAACATTTTTTACAATTTTCTATGTGGATTATCACGACAAGAGTGCATCGATCTTAAATCTTAGTATGACGATGAATAACCATCCGATAGCACAGTGAAATACTGGTTTAATGAATTCAATCGTGGCTGACGCTTGCTCAAAGACGAAGATCGAGAAGGTCGTCCAAAAACGGCCGTTTTACCAGAGAACATTGATGCCGTGAGTGAACTGATAATGCAAGATCGTCATGTGACATACCGTGAGATAGAGGCATCATTGGGCAATTCTTCAACCAGCATACATTCGATATTGCAAGAACACCTGGCCGTAAAAAAGGTTCGTTCTCGTTGGATCCCGCACAATTTGACAATCGCTGAAAAAAAGGCTCGTGTCGATTGGTGCAAAGAAATTTTGAAAAAATACGATCGCGGTGCTTTAAAATACGTTTATAAGATCGTCACAGGTGACGAATCATGGATCTATGCGTATGAGATCGAAACAAAACAGCAACCGACCGTGTGGGTCTTCGAAGACGAGCCAAATCCAAAAAAGTTGTTCGTGGAATAGCACCTCGAAGCAAATGGCCACCTCTTTCTTCGGCAAAACTGATCATGTGGCTACTGTTCCGCTTGAGCAACGTAGGACGTTTAATTCTGAGTGGTACACCACAATTTGTTTGCCTGAAGTCTTCGAAGAAACTCGAAAAACGAAGAAGAGAAGACGAATCATTGTGCACCATGACAATGAGAGCTCTCACACATCGGCTCAAACCAGCGCCTTTTTGGCAGGCCAAAACGTCGAATTGATGGGTTATCCGCCGTACAGCCCTGACTTGGCACCCAATGACTTCTTTTTATTCACACGCACATCAAGAAAAAAATGCGTGGTAAACGTTTTTCGTCGTCAGAAGATGCTGTTGAAGCATTCAAAACCATGTTTTGGAGGTGTCTCAATCGGAGTGGAAAAAGTGCTTCGACAATTGGTTTGAGCGCTTGCAAAAGTGTATAAGTCATGCCGTAGAATACTTTGAAAAAGAATAAAACCATTTTTGATGATAGATATTCGCATTTTCATTATTGGCCAGAAATATATCTGGCAGCCCTCGAACTGACCAAATAGACCCCAGAGAATGCTTTCAGCTATAGGCATTTAACATGTGTTGTCATTGAGAATCCACTAATGACATCGGAACCAGTGATTTATTACTTCTTTGTCATAATTGTTTTGTACATTGGGAATTTTTAATGAATTATTACACTATTGACTATGTAGGTCTTAAGGGATCATATGGAGTCATTGGAACTAGAGCTTCAGCGGTACATTTTAATAATCGTAGTCAACACTTTTGGCTGTTTTTACTAGATGTCCACACTAGAACAATTAGAGAGGATATTTTTCACATCATTTTTTTTTTGTTCAAATTTAATTTTCTATAGCCTTAAAAAAGTGAAAAAATCTGAGTTTTATCCGTGATCTATACCTAAGGTCTTCCGATACAATATGTACTCTCAAAGGCAAACGCTTCGTTGACAATGTCAACAAAATGTCAACCAAACTAGTAGACACTGGTGTTGATTTGGAGACACTTGACCTCAGGCCTTCTACAGGGCAGCATCACAGTTTACGTCTACATAGAAAATACCAAACCTTAGGTTTTTTGTTTTATTTTTAAAACCTACTTAGGTTTGTAGAAAATCCCTATTACTTATAGGGATTTAGATTTAGATTTCAGCAGACCTCACCGACACGGTTGCTCCTTTGGTCTTTCCGAGACTGTTGTAAGAGTTTTTGGTAATTTTTTTTTTTTAATTTTTACCTTTTTATTGTTGTCTTTTACGAGGGCGACCGCAAAACTAACTGGCCTGGCACATTTTCTGTTTTACTAGCAAATTATTTTTTTTGCTTTTTAAAAGCAATCTTTTATAAGCAATCTGTCAAAATTTCCGAAATATTTAATGATTATTTTCTTTGTTACAGGTGATTGAAGTAAACAAGTTTTATAATTTTTGAAAAATGGAAAATAAAGAGTTTCGTGCGGTAATTAAACACTTTTTTATGAAAGGTTATACGCCAAAATTAATCAAAGATGAATTGGATTCTGTTCATGGTGATAATGCACCATCATACTCCACCGTGAAATCCTGGGTTCAACAATTTAAAATGGGTCGTTCAAGTACGGAAGATGAACAACGCTCTGGAAGACCGAAAACTGCTACTACTATTGAAAACATTAGAAAAATATTTAATGAAGTGACTAAAGATAGACGAATAAAGCTCAAAGAACTTGCTGATATTGTTAAAATACACGAAAAATAAGTTTGGAGTATTTTACATGAAGAACTCCACATGAAAAAGCTATCCGCAAGATGGGTGCCGCGTTTGTTGACTTTGCCCCAAAAAATCGTCCATTGAACATATTGCGAGGAGTTTTTAGCGATTTATCAGCGTAATCCAATAGAGTTCTTGCGCCGATTCATAACTGTTGATGAAACATGGATCCATCACTACATCCCAGAGAGCAAAGAACAGTCAAAACAATGGAACAGTCAAAGCTGGTAAAAGTGGTCCTATTTCTCCTTCTGATTATCTCTTGTTTCCAAATTTAAAAAAAATTCTCGGTGGCAAAAAATGTTCGTCCAATAGCGAGGTTATTGCTGAAACTGAGGCATATTTTGAAGGTCTTGAAAAATCTTATTTTTCGGATGGAATTAAAAAACTTGAAAAACGTTTGATGAAGTGTATTGAGTTGGAAGGAGATTATGTTGAAAAATAAATAATAATAATTCCAAAAAACGGTTCTTTTTATGTTAGGCCAGTTACTTTTGCGGTCGCCCTCGTATGTTAGCAGAACCATTGCTTGATGCTTTTGCGTATTTATTGGTAATATGAACTAAAAGTCATTTGCTTGACTATTTTTAGTCAAATCCAACAACATCACTTCTCTTAGTCTTCCATCCCCATCACACAGAAACTTAAACAAGTCCGGGGCCTTTGTCATTTGGACAAAACGTCGTCGGAATGAAGATGACACAAGATGTGTGACATGGATAAAAAGAAGATTTCTTCTCAGAATTTCATGTCCAAGGGAATTGATAAGGCATGAAGGGAACTGTTGAAGAGAGCAAAATGCGAAAAGGTCATAGGGACAATACTCGAGAGGCGAGAAAAGCTGGAGTGATAAGTACAAGAATATGATGAAGTTTGAAGCCTAACATTTCCCCGACCCTCTAGAGACAAACAGACGGACAGCTGGTGACTACCTTAAGCCTGAACTTATCATACTACCCTTAGATGATTGTGTGTGTGTATGTGTGTTTTTATAATTTACGTCTAAATATAATCTTATCGAACAAATAGTAGTTGTTGTTGTATTTTTGTATTCTACTGAAAAGCAATAATATGGCGAATGTTGGCCTGTAGGTTCTTTCTTTTTGTCATTTCTTCTGTCAGCATGTCTGCTCGAACCGACCCGATCCGACCTGTCTATCCTTACTGTCCGTCTGGGCTGTTTTCTTCTCTATCATCTAATGGCTGGAATACTCAACCAATATTTTTGTCGTCTACTTAACGTCAGTCGTTGTTCCAATACAATTTTCCTAGAAAATGTTCTTGTATTTTTTTCCAGGGCCCCCGCCCCTCCCCCCGTAAAGTATTAACTGATGTGGGCATGGAAATGTAATTGAAATTTGTGAAGTTTGTTTAAGTTCTTGTTTTCCCAAGAACCATAGCATCGAGCCGAAGAAGGGACATATGAAATTGACGTAGGTTGTTTTTCGCTTCTTAAGGAAAACAACAATTCATTTGAATGGCAAGTAAATATTCCTCAGGTGTATTTGCTAATAAATATTTAAAACAGAAAGAAAGAAGTAAATAGATGAGATGATATTTGAAAAAGAATCCCAGCCATAGAATCAAATAAAAATTTCAATACAAGAAAGGATATCGTAGTGAGAACTAGAAAGCCGTAAATTTAAAAACGAGTGGCGACGGGAAAGTCGTACTTATTTTTATGAGCTCCTCAATAACAGCGAGACTCAATAAAATCATGATCGAAAAAATAAAAACCCTGCCTTTTAAATTTGTAACTGAAGGAAGGGTCGAGAAACAGCGAGCGGAGCAAACTTTTACTAAAACTTCGGGTTTGTCTTAGAGAACTTCTGTCTTCAGGGTTTGGCTTTGTTGGGAAATCTGGTCATAGGAATCGGCAGAGAAATCTGGAGTAAGGAGTTTAGGCTTTACAAAAGGTTTAGAACCATTAAAAGCATTCAATACTTAGTAGGGACATAAATACTGTTACGCACGTTTTATGCTGTAAAATAAAAAGTACTGAATGTTTTTGGATCAAATATTTTTTAATTGATTTATTGATGTATATTGTATCCAAAAAGAATCTATTTATTCGAAATGGCCGCCTTTTGCCCTTACACACGCCTTAAGTCGCACTGGCAAATCGTCAATAGCTGCACGAACCTCGTCCATTGGAAAATTGGCCACAGCTCCAACCAGAGATCCAATGTTGAGGTATCTTTTGTGACAAACCTTGTTCTCTAAAACCGTCCACAATTTGTAATCCAATGGGCTCAAATCTGGACTGCCTGAGGGCCATTCTTCAGAGGAATTGGAAGCTGGCAAATTGTTTCGAAGCCAGGCCTGGGACGTTTTAGCCAAATGGGCCGGCGCAGAATCATGTTGGAAAGTCAATGACTGGTTTTGCAACAGGGAATTGTTAAGAGGCTTCACAACAGCTTCGAAAACGGTTTCTTGGTAAACTTTGGCCGATTGTTCTTAGAAATGCAGGTCAGTGACCACATCGTAAGAGACACCCCACCAAACCCGGACTGAAGCTGGGTGATGACCCTTTTCCACTCTTGGGATCATTTCACAAGCTTCCTTAGATGACCGCGCATACACTCTATCATTTTGCTTGTTAAATTTTTCCTGAACGTTAAAAATTTTTCCATCGCTGAACAAAATGTGTCTGTGCAAGTTATCAGCGTGCTTCACCACAAGACGTTTGCATTTTTCAATCCTATTTTTTTTAAAGCTGCATTCAATAAATGTCCGGTACGACGTTTGAAAGCCCCTAGTCCCAAGGTTTTTTTAATTATTCGACTCATAGACTTTTGCGTGATATTCATCTCACGGGCCATGATTTTCTGTTTTCGGAGCGGATTTCTGCGAATTCTTGATTTAACGGCTTTGATGGCATGCGGTGTTCAAACAGAGCCTGGGCCGCCTGACCGGTGGCGGTCTTTTACATCTCCAGACTCCTCAAACAGTTTTATGCATCGGTAGACGAACATGCGGCTAATCCCTAGTGGCCGGAAAATATCGTTTTTTTTCATTTCATACTTGAAAAGCGCTATTACAGCGATACGGTTCTCATTATCTGACTCCACTCCATGATGCAAATTTAAACAATTTTAAAATCCCGTTACAGACTAACGCTATTGAGGTAAGCTTTCAAAACCCATATGATATTAACGAGGTATGTTCTGTTCTACTATTGAAATGGGTGTGTTCAATATTGTAACAGTATGTATGTCCCTACTAAGTATATCCTGATGAGCAAGTAAGAGTCTCAGTGGTTGCCTGCTTGTGACTTAAAAAAAAAATCACGTTACAGCCTTTGGCTAAAAATTTAATGCTTCGGGTCAATCCGGTACATAGACGGCTGTCGTGGGAATGCATACGTGCGTCAAGTGCTTCAACGTTTCTGCAAACAGACAAAATTGAAAATCAGTCCGAACTAAGGAAAATACTTTCCATTTAAATAAAACTATTTTCTATAAATAATGTGAATTTTCTTTCGAATAAGCTCATTATATGCCGCAAAAAATAATATCCGAAACTAAAAAACTAGAATTTGGGGCAAAAACAATGAAATCTCTTCAGAAATTCAAATATGCCATTATACACATGTTTTGACGGAATTTGGTTTCTGAACTAGATGAAATTGCCACCTTATAATATGAAGAATGATTGGTATAATTTGATGCTTAGGCCTTGGGTCGAAAAATCGGTCACCTACAAACATGAGCACATTGATTTGCAACAGCGTTGGTGTTGCTGAGCTTACTTTATTAATGTCTTTAAATAGGGTTGTCAACATTATTTAAATTTCCTCAAGTTTTATATATGCACTGATAATTTCCAAAGCACTACTGGTCCCATTGCCAATTGTTATTGAAACCGTTATTTAAAGGAAGGGTATAGGTACTCTTTGATGGCATGAATACTACAAATACTAGATCTTTTTAGAATTTATATCTTAAGCCATTGGAAGCTTAAGCCATTACTAAAATCAGACTATTTGATCGACCATAAAGCATGTCATTAAGTTGTTTAATATATCGTCCCACTCTCCCTACTCTCCTATCACTCTCTTTGTCGTCTTACAATATACCAATTGCTATATACAGGGTGTCCGTCGGGAAGGTATACTACTTTGTTTCTTTATAATTTTTAATTATATAAAAGAGAATTGATCTTATATTGTTAAATGTTTTATTTAATGTCGGCAATTATTTATGGAAAACAGTATCAGATATATGTCTGCCTCTGTTAGCCTCACAAATGCGAGTCGTTTTGGGCATATTTTTCATTACATTCTCACACATTTTAAGCGGTATTTCATTAATTTCATCACGAATATATTGTTTGAGTTGCTCAAGCGTTTCTGGTTTGTTTGCACAAACCTTGCTTTTCAGATATTCCCACAAAAATAAGTCCGCAGCAGTCAAAGCAGGCGACCGTGGAGGCCAATCAACATCACCCTTTCTTAAAATAACTTGTGTTGTGGAAAGAGGTCTAGCAGTAATTCCATAGTAATCCTGGCTGTACGCGATGTGGCAACGTCTTGTTGATACCACATGTTAATCAAGCCCAAAGCATGCAGTTTTGGAGGTAAAACGTTTTCAATCATATCACGATATCGCTCCCCATTGACAGTTACCGCTTCGCCGTTTTCATTTCCATAGAAGTAAGGTCGAATGATTCCGCCTGACCAAATTGCACACCAGACTGACACTTTTAATGTATGCAAAGGTGACTGATGAATAATTTGAGGGTTTTCCATTGCCCAGAACCGACTATTCTGTTTATTCACATATGCATTCAAATGAAAATGTTCCTCGTCACTCACTATGATTGAATATGGAAGAAGCTCTTGAGTCAACTGAATCTTAACTTAAAACACGTTGGTTTATCGAATATTTTTCCATAATAAATTGGCCACGTCTCTACTTCACGACTGCCAAGTATGAACTGCCAAGACTAGTGTTTACCAAAATGGCAGCAAAACAAAGTAGTAAACCTTCCCGGCGGACACCCTGTGCTTAAACTTTTAACAATAAACTGTTTCTGACGCAAATTGTTAGTAGTTTTGTGTAAACAGAACCTATTTCAATTTTGAACAGTGATGCTAAGTAATAACCGAGGATCAAAAGAACAATCCTCATCCTCGGAGCTCACATTATTAATGCTTTTTATGTTGGCCTGCCAATATCACTTAAAATTCCTTACGACTCACATATGCACTGAGAATTTCCAAAACATTGACCAAATGTTCTTAAAACCGCCAGCTAAATGAAGGGCATAGGTTATCTATGGTGACATGAATACTAAAATTCTACAAATACTAGATATTTATAGAATTTATCCCTAAAGCTATTACTAAAATCAGAGCATGTCATCCATCATGTCCTTAAGTTCTTTGTTCCATCGTCCCTCTCTCCCAAATCTGCTATAACTCGCCTAATTGTTATATTTGCCAATCCTAACCGCCAAAAAATCGGCTCCTGCCATCTTGTCTCCATTGTCATCTTGTGTGACCCATTCTTAATGTAATATGTTAATATCATAGAAGTTTTTTTGTTTATGGGAAGCTTTACTTTTGCTCCACTAAGCATATGAGTTATATTAATCTGGTTTAATGGTTCCCATTTGGGGTGTGGTTAACATCTCAAGTCGAAGCGATTACAAATTCCGCATACGGATTTGAATAATTTATTTGCATAAATTGTCATCATTGTCATTGGGTTAATCATGAAAGGAATTTTTATAAGGAAATCAAATGTTTAGAAGCTCTGTTGGAACAAGTGTCGGAAAGAGAATACGTGTAAGAATAGGATATAAAGAGTGTACAGAAACGCTGTCGTTAAAATACTGAGAAGTTTAGCAGTTTTGACCATTAGAGCAAAGGGAAATGTTGTTGATGACAGTTTACATTTTGAATAAAATTTGACATTTGTTTTCTCGTTGGCGTAACCGTGAAGAGATTTAAAATTTATTTCACCAACATACGTGGGCTGCTTACTACGGCAGAAGTACGCGAATTTCCAGGAATTCACACCAATTTCATATCGATTGGCCGGTTGACCGCACTATACACTACAGATCGAATTCGTTTTTCGACCGTAGTGTCCCTATGTGGAATCGACTTCCTACTACCTACAAGTATAATTTAAAACAAATGGCAAGAAACGTTACTCCTTGTCCCCTTTTGCACTCTTACTTTTCAACCACTAACGGAATGCAATCACCTGAGTGTAGGTAAATTATTAAAAAAAAAAGTTGTAGGTCTTGTGTGAGTTGTAGAACACCCTTCAGTTGTAGGTCTTCTGTGAGTTTAAGAACCCCCTTTAGTTGATAGAAATACATATATACGAGTAGTGTTGGAGTAGTATCAAACTAAAATATGATGAGTTACTGCTTTTACTAATAGTCAGGGCTGTCATAGAAACCAATGTTGTCACTATTGGTTTTGAAAACGATAAGAAAAAAAGGTTTGGTGTCATGAAAACCAATGTTATCGGTTTTATTAGCAACAGCTGATTCTAACATTGGTTTTATTTACATTCGAAATGGACAAAACTAACTTGGTTGCATGACACCAAATAAGTCCAAACATTGGTTTGCAAAAACGACAATTAGAAAAACCGACATGGTTTTTATGACAGCCCCGACTGTTTATGCATATGAACGATAGATTAGAAAATGCTGGTCATACGCAGCGTATGATTATTATTCAAAGTATTATCTGGATTTCACAGCGTTACCAGTTTTTTTCTAGTGTGATATACCAAAAATCCCCAAACTAAATAGGCAGAGAGAGTATATCATGGAAGTTCTTAATCATAAGAAGGACAAACACCCATATGTGCACCATGCTGACGCTCGAACACAACAATGAGCACAAATCGGATCAGGACGAAGTCACAATTGCTAGCAGTCAACCTTAAAATAGCCGACTTTTTTAGCAAAGTCTCAAAAATACTGGTGTCATCCTGCATCCATTATTTACTAAAATATAAAGAACGAAGACCGTACCAAATGCATGGAAAAAGAGCCTCAAAATCCAATTCCCCAAAAAAGGAGATCTTTAACAAACACTTTTCCTTCTTTGCATTGATTTTGAGATAGTTTTCGATGCCATCGATCGAAGCAAAATATGACAAGGTAAAAAAATAAAAATAAAATTGCCACGCATCGCTCGAATAGAATAGCCAAAGCTTATGGGAACGAGGAAGGCCAAAAACAACATGGAGGTGAACAATCGTCTGCGAGACCGAACTACCATTTATAGCACTGGACAGACAAACATTCCATCCGAAAAATAAGATTTTTCAAGACCTTCAAAATATGCCTCAGTTTCAGCATAACCTCGATATTGGACGAAAATTTTTTGCCACCGAGATTTTTTTTTTAAATTTGGAAAAAAGAAATAATCAGAAGGAGCTTAATCTGGACTATATGGTGGATGCGGAGCAATTTCAAATTGTACTTCGGCCAGTTTTTGTTGAGTTAAAAATGCAGTGTGTGAAGGAGCATTATCTTGATGAGAAAGAACTTTTTTTTTTCTTCTAAATGCGGTCGTTTTATCTTGATTTCTTCACTCAACCGATCCAATAATGCACAATAATATTCACTATTTATAGTTTTTCCTTTCTCAAGATAATCAATAAATATTATACCCCTTGCATCCCAAAATACTGTGGCCATTACTTTTCCTGCTGACTTAACAGTTTTCGCCTTCTTGGGACCTCTTTTACCAGCTTCTATCCATTGTTTTGACTGTTCTTTGCATTTTGGGATGTAGTGATGGATCCATGTTTCATCAACAGTTATGAATCGGGCGCAAGAACTCTATTTGGGCTATGGGCCAATGGGCTTAGTCGCAGAGCTGAAGTTGGATTCTAAATTTTCCTGGTGTCGGAGCAGAATTCAAAACAATGTGCTCGGCTCCGAATAAAGGATTTTTTGCAGATTTTTTAAGACAAAATGGTAAGTAAAAATCTTGGCATGCAGACGTTATATTTATCTTCACTATAATTAGAACAACCTTTCCGCTCTATTACATAGAAAAAGATCTTCATAAACGCAACGATGATTAGAAGGTATCCGCACTATATTAAGTTCGGAACGTTGGAATAGCTGTTCTATTTTGAACCGTCAGTGTTTGGTCAACATAAGTTCTGGTGCCAGGAGTTCGACAATATCAGTAAAGGTAAGTCTCCATTCTTGAAGTCTCGCAAATGATTTACTGACTCCTCTTCTTTAGTGTCGTAGCAACATCTACAAAAGTCTCTGAATAGCGCGAGCAGCGCGTATAGGCAACCCCTATA
Source organism: Hydrotaea diabolus (assembly GCA_963513945.1). NCBI lineage: Eukaryota > Metazoa > Arthropoda > Insecta > Diptera > Muscidae > Hydrotaea > Hydrotaea diabolus. Next base: position 41,403,220 of record OY740717.1, on the reverse strand, counting down.
CGCGCTGCCATTATCTCGATTAAGCAGTGCGGACTCCTATGCGGGTTGAACTCAATTGTTTTCCAAGTGTTAGCAATTCCCTTGTTCTTCCTAGGTCTATTTTCGACCAAATTTATCAGGCAATTCTGCAGTTGGAATTGCGTTTCACCATAACCTTGCTTCCTCAGTTTAAGCAGCGGAATGTGTATGCCTAGGGTTGTTAGTTCGCCCATTTCACCTGAGTCTATTCTGGCACATTCGTCTGCAATCTCGTTCCCCGGATTATCGCTGTGACCCGGTACCCATGTCAGCGTAATGCTGTGTCTCCAGATTTGTATGAGTGATTCAATACATCTTTCCATTCATTGTAATTTCACTGTCATATAGTCCAGTGCCTTAATGGCTGCCATGCTGTCCTCACCTAATCGGGTTTGTGACGGCGGTATGCTCAATTGATTGCAAAAATCTCTGCCTGAAAGTCAATACATTTGTCCGGTAGTCGTCTAGATAATTTTAGGTTGGGGGATTCTGAGTAAACCCCTCATCCCGTAAGTATTTTAACATACCAGCTTCCCTCAAACGTAGGGCGAGGGTTAAATGTCTAGTAGGGCTTCCAGCTCCGACTCATCCGACTTCGATCTCAATGCCCCAGTTAGGCCTTTACTTGCCTGTGTCTAAATTTTGGTGGGGTAATTGAGGTTTGTCTACCTATGACTTTTCACCATACATAAAAAAGTGAAAAGATGATGAAAAGTTTTGTTCAGGAGAGTCATTTTAAAGATTAGGTCCCTTTCTATTTGCGTTTAGAATCGTCGACTTAACTTTCCTAAAACTCGCATATCTCTGGGAGGGAACACTTTTGGGGCATGGGTCTCATTCGATGCTTATATGTTGTCCACATCAAAAAAAGAAAAAAAAATATAAATTGGATTTTTTTACCCTTAGGTCCCTTTCTCTATACGCTGTCATATATGTTAGATTTGGTCTAATAATTGCAGTGAATATCCAGTATATGTCGAACATCCTTTTGCGAGTAGAAAAGTCACAAAGAGCCGTATTTTCTCGTTTCTCTACATTTTGCTGCCAAAGAAGTTTGGAGTCGAAGAATACACAAAGGTATTTTGCTTCTTTCGGGGTTTCCTGTCCAGTGTTCTTTGTTCTAGTGATTTTAAGGTTCGGGATCTTGTTTTAACTTGTGAACAGAACTAGCTCTGTCTTTCTTGGATTGACACTAAGTCCGTTGTCATTTGTTAACCGTAAGAGTTTCCTTAGGGGTCGTTGCATCATTTCAATAATCATTTGGCAGAATTTTCCATAAACCAGAAAGGTGCCTTCTCTGTTGAAATATTGAAGCACTTCGTTTATCACAAGATTCCATAGTAATATAACAGTGATATGAATCCTTAAATGGCGTTTTCCTAATAACTCTATTCCTTACCACGCCTTCACCCATTCCCATGCCATTGATTGTAACTTATCTTTAATCTTACATTAGGAGTATGAATTCTGAAAGCCAAAATAATAATGGCAATTTGGCATTATCGGTCTAACTTCAGCAGTATATATCCTGTGAAAATTGTTCCACTGATTCTCTTTTGTCTGACCTAGACCAGGGTAGACTGAAGCTGGTTTTTTCAACGCAGCGTACTTGAACTTCCAGCTGAATTCCCCGGGCTAAATTTTGAGTTTTAAATAAAGTCTTTTGTGCAATCTTTTATGGTAAAATGGGCATTCTTTAGCGGTAACAATTCACCAATTTATATAAATATTTGGTCGGAAATGGAAGTCGTTTCAAGACCTGAAGTCCAGAGTCGTTCCAAGACCCAAAATCCGGTGACGTTTTAACACCCGATGTCGGATCGGAGTCGTACGATTTTAGCAAAACTCCATTGCCCTGCCCATATTACAGAGATGTTAACTGATGCCGGTATTCAGGCGCCTTAGAAACATTAGCAGGCAGAAGTGGATTCGACAGGAAATGTTATATTCTTTTTTCGGTATTGGGGTTTCATGCGTTTGAGAATTAGGAAATTCTTGTGACACCCGCTTTGAAAGCACCTTTAGTCTAGTGTTAGCACCAAAAGTATAATCAGCGCTTTAAAAGGATGTGCTTGCCTGAGTGGCATACACGACGCATAAGTAATATTAAATGTCCAACTGCTATTTCGAAATTGGTTTATAATACTTAGTAGAGACAGAAATACTGTTACAACATTGAACACACCCATTTCAATAGTAGAACTGAACATACCCCGTTAAAGTCATATGGGTTTTGAAAGCTAACCTCAAAAGCGTTAGTCTGTAACGGGATTTTAAAATTGTTTCAACTTTCATCATGGAGTGGTCAGATAATGAGAACCGTATCGCTTCGCTGTAATAGCGCTTTTCAAGTGTGAAATGAAAACAAGCGATATTTTCAAAACGCTCCGGCCACTAGGGATTATCAGCATGTTCGTCTATCGATGCATAAAACTGTTTGAGGAGACTGGAGATGTAAAACACCGCCACAGGTCGGGCCGCCCACGCTCTGTTCGAACACCGCATGTCATCAAAGCCGTTAAATCAAGAATTCGCAGAAATCCACTCCGAAAACGCTCTGTTCGAACACCGCATGTCATTAAAGCCGTTAAATCAAGAATTCACAAAAATCCGCTCCGAAAACAGAAAATCATGGCCCGTGAGATGCATATCACTCAAAAGTCCATGAGTCGAATCATTAAAAAAGACTAGGGACTTTGGGCTTTCAAACGACAAACCGGACATTTATTGACTGCAGCTTTAAAAAAGCAAACGTCTTTTGGTGAAGCGCGCTGATAACTTGCACAGAAAAATTTGTTCAGCGATGAAAAAATTTTTACCGTTCAGGAAAAATTTAACAAGCTAAATGATAGAGTGTATGCGCGATCATCTAAGGAAGCATCTGAACTGATCCCAAGGGTGAAAAAGGGTCATCACCCAGCTTCAGTCAGGTTTTGATGGGGTCACTGACCTGCATTTCTGCCAACAAGGAGTCAGAACATCGGCCAAAGTTAATCAAGAAACCGTTTTGGAAGCTGTTGTGAAGCCTCTTAACAATTCCCTGTTCCAAAACCAGCCATGGACTTTCCAGCAGGATTCTGCGCCGGCCCATGAGTCTAAAACGTCCCAGGCCTGGCTTCGAAACAATTTGCCAGCGTTCATTTGCTCTGAAGAATGGCCCTCAGGCAGTCCAGATTTGAACCCATTGGATAACAAATTGTGGACGGTTTTAGAGGACAAGGTTGTCACAAAACATTCCCCAACATTGGATCTCTTAAGACTGCTTTGGTTCGAGCTGTGGCCAATTTCCCAATGGACGAGGTTCGTGCAGCTATTAACGATTGGCCAGTGCGACTTAAGGCGTGTGTAGAGGCAAAAGGCGGACATTTCGAATAGGTAGATTCGAAATGTCCGCCTAAAAAATATTTTGTCTAAAAACATTAAGTACTTTTTATTGTACAGCATAAAACGTGTGTAACAGTATTTATGTCCCTACTCAGTAAGCTGTACTACAAGTGTAACAGAGCGTATGAGTAATAAATTATTAAATATTTCACATACGCAGAGTATGATTAATATTTGCAGTATAATTATGCTTAAAGTGCGACTCAGTATTGTAAAATTATACCTAAGTCCTGTGCAAGCCACCATGGAAAATCGTTTGTTGTTAAGCTTCAGTATAGATACAGGGTGTCGCACGAATCGTGCAATGAAAACAAAATGTGATAAATATTTTTCTGTGTGAGCAATCGGATTATTGTTTATTTTTTGGAAGGTTTGTTGTAATGAATGCTTGGGATACCGAAAAAAAAGTAGAGACCGTAACATCGAGATCCCTATGTTCGGGTTCAAGTCACCATCGCCGCTATAGCTTCAATTCAGGCAAATCCAAGCGTTTCGAAACTAATTGGCACAAATTTCAGTTAGCAGTGGTCATTACAATGGATAATTCATGATTCCTCCAACTTGTTTCCGTACAAAGTCCAAATTACAAGTATGCAACCTCCTGAACTTGCCTATTCGAATGAAATTTTGGAAAACAGTTATTTAAATTTGCTTGTTTATGTCTGATGAGGCACATTTTTAACTAAACGGCAACTTAATGAAGCAAAATTGCCCTATATAAAGTGAATCTAATCCACAAATGGTCCATGAGTCGGAACTGCACCCAGAACGAGTTACTGTGTGGTGCGCAGTTTTATCAAGCTGCATTGTGGGCCGATACTTCATTGAAAAAAAACGGTGTAACAGTGACTGTCAATGGGGATCGTTATTTAAAGATGTTAAAGGAGTTAGTTTACCCACTACGCAGAAGATGTATGCGATTCAACAGCATTTGGTTCCAGCAAGATGGAGCAACTGCATATATAGCTAGAACGGTTATGGCAGAGCTCTAACGAAAATTCCCAAACAAATTAATATCCAGAAATTCTACTTGCCGCAGGCCCCCAAGGTGACTAGACCTGACTGCACCAGCCATATTTTATGGGGTTATGTCAAGCACGCGGTGTATAAACCGAAACCAAGGAATTTGACTGAATTGAAGCAGTCCTTTATAACAATTATTGAAGTAAACCCAACTTCAACCCTTCAGGCCGCAATGAATAATTTTGGATCAGTGTCGCATATGGTTACGCATGGAGGTAATTCACACGCAATAAGTCATATAATTATTAAATTAAATTTTCAAAACAATAAAAAAAATAATGAAATGCATTGACTAAAAAAGTTATTATATTTTCTTATTGTAGCACAATTGGTGCACCACCCTGTATAAAGCAATTTCAAAGTTTTGGCTGAGATAAGGGTTGGACGCTTGGGCCAATACTTTGAGCATTATATGGTTCGAACTGTCCGAACTTAACAAAGATTTTATTTTTTTTCTTATGTTTGAGTTCTAAAAAAAGACTGATTCGTGTATGTAGTTTGTCATACTAGTTTAAAGGTGGTACAGAGAAAATACTCATTTTAGCCAGAGTTTGGTTAATTTCCAACACATTTATGCCATTTTGTGTTCTCGTTTAAGAAAATGCGCCTTGGGTTCTGTGAAGCTCAATATGAGAAACCTATTAATTGTGTCGTTCAATGGCATTTAATGTGATTTAAGCACGAGTCGTGCAATAATTGCAGCTGTAGACTTAATAAATTTGTTTAATCGTGTTCAGAGATTGTGGCTCTCAGCTTCAAGTCGTTTACACTAGTCCACAAATATTTTGGACGCTGTGAAAATATTTTTTTAAACACTTTGATCTACTTCTTATTATTGCATTAAATTCTTTACTAAGATTAAGAATTCCCAAACCTCTCAACCTGACCTCAGAAGTCCTTATAGCATGACTGGATCAGGTATTTTCGGCCAGTCGTAGTTTGAGTACCCTATATTTGTTCGCAATCTAGTGTAATTTAAAAACTTCTTCGTTTGGCATTTTAATAGAAAACACGAACATGAAAAATTGAGCGATTGCGTGTTAAGGAATATCAAATAAAGAACACAAACTAGTTTGCGGCAGCCATAGATAGAACTGCGGATGAATAACCTTAACTATGAAATCGACCCCATCCCTGCAAAACCCTAAATCAACTATTCGAGTGTTGTTCACAGGTAAGCAATTGGGTGAAAATGAAAACGTAATGGAAATACAAACGATAACGGTGGGAAATCGAAATGAGAAAAGCATACAAAAACCGACCCCAAGTAATTTTGTGTGTGTGTGCTAGGAATTTCAAACTGAATATGGGCAAAAAACAAACTGAAAATAGAATAAAATCGATTTTTTGCCAAAAAAACGCATTTTGAAGAAACCATCTTTCTCCTCCGCAACCAGCTACTCGCTAAGGCACAGTGGTTACTACCTTTAAAAACAGCTCATGCTATATGAAAGTATATATCATGGAACAAGCCAATAGTGGATTGTCAATAATTATATTTTCAATGTGCCAAAAGACAAAAATTCAAATTTTCTTTTAAGATTTTTTTAAATTCATTGTAAGTCTGGAATTTGTCTCCCAGTGATCGTCATTAACGGCAACTAAGTGTAGAATAATTTGTTTTTCTAATATCGGCTAGTAGACAGTTTCCTATTTTTTTAAAAAATAAATAGTTTGTTATGACTTGAGCAGTTTTTTATTCTGGTTCGAGACCTTTATGTTGTTTCTTTCAGAAAAATAAATAGTTTGTGTTGATTAAATTTTTTATACTGTCAATTAGACAGTTCTCAGCATAAAACGTACAGTGGAAAACTTCAGGAAAAAACTAATTCTCCTTCAAAAAGTTAAAAAGTTAATGTTGTCTGTACTGTCGTGCTCTTTTGTTTGCTTCTGGGAATAAAGTTTTTTCCAGAATCTTTTAAAGAATTTTTTTTAATTTTTTTTATATACACACCTGCTCATAATAATAGATACACCTAATTTACTTTTATTTAAAAATATAGCTTATTATATTTGTAGCAACTAAGGAAAGAAATTCATATTATTTTTCATGTTTTATATTAAACTAAATAAACATGATACAAATTCCTTACTGAGTACGAAAATTTGTTGCTCATAACAATGGGTACATTTACGAAAAAACACAGCAACCGAAAAATCCTTAATTATTTTCGTAACAACTATCAGTAAATATTAATGCAGGACTAGAACCTTGCACAACCACCTCTATTTACCATAACTTTCTGTGCTCTTACGAGGGCGGTACGGAAACTGCATAGCCTAGCACAAAAAGCGCGTTATAAACAGAAAAAAGTTAAGTGTTTTGGAAACTTCCATCTCTGCTATGAACACATGTTAAATTTTGTTTCGATCTGGCAACTCCTTCATATAGAAACAGGTGTTCACAAAAGACGCATCCGCGATTTTTTTACAATGGAAAAATTAGAAATGCGTGGTGTCATTAAATATTAACATAAAAAAGGTTTATCGGAACAAGAAATTCATAATGATATGGTGAATGTGTTAGGCGAAAGTGCTCCTTCATATGCAACAGTAAAAAATTGGGTTTGCTGAATTTAAACGTGGTCTTACAAGCATTGAAGATGAACCACGTAGTGGACGTCCAAAAACAGCAACAACAACAGAAATCGTAGCCAAAGTGCATGATATGGTATTAAATGATCGACGAATAAAAGTGCGTGAAATAGCTAATATCATGGGCATCTCAAATGATCGAGTCCATTTAATTTTGCATGAAGAACAACAGATGAAAAAGCTTTCCGCAATATGGGTGCCGCACTTGTTAACAGTCGACCAAAAACGCATAAGAATGAACATTTCTCAAGCTTGCTTGGATCGTTTTCAGCGAAATAAAATGGATTTTAAGCGTCGTTTCATAACTGTTGATGAGACATGGATCCACCAAAGGTATTTTATTGATTGACTATCTGCAAAAGGGTAAAACAATAAATCCAGAGTACTATTGCAACCTTTAAGATCAATGAAATGTACAAATTCGAGAAAAACGTCCTGGCTTACAACACAAAAAATAATTTTTCATCAAGACAACGCACCAGCGCTCAAGAGTGTTTTAAGAATGGCTTAAATCAACGAATTAAAGAACGAGTTGCTTGACCACCCACCTTATTCTCCTGATTTAGCTCCCAGTGACTTTTACCTGTTCCCAAATCTAAATTCCTTGCTGGCAAGCGTTTTACCTCAAATGAAGATGCAATTACAGTTGTAAACCACTATTTTGAAGACCTTGAGGAAAACTATTTTAATCAAGGGATAGAATTGCTAGATAAGCGTTCGACTAAGTGTATTGAAGTTTCAGATTATATTGAAAAATAAAAATATTTTTGAAAACTAACTATTCTCTTTCATTGATAGGCTAAGAACTTTCCGAACCGCCCTCGTATGTACTCGTTTTGCGTTTTTAACATGAAAATTAGATTTGGGCCACCCTATGGTACACCTTTATCGTTGGTAGCTTCAAGTGTTTTTTTTGGAAAAAAAAATAAGCAGGAAAACGAATGGTTTTTTATCAATTTAAAAAAATATGTGACGCGCAAAATAGAAAGGGACCTAAGGTTAAAAACCAGTTTTGTTCAGGAGAGCCATTTTAAAGATTAGTTCCCTTTCTATTTGCGCTTAGAATTGTCGACTTCACTTTCATAAAAGGCGCATATCTCTGGGAGGGAACACTTTTGGGGCATGGTATCGGTCTCATTCGATGCTCAGATGTTGACCACATCAAAAAAAAAGTGAAAATTGATTTTTTTTACCCTTAGGTCCCTTTCTCTAGGCGCTGACACATATGGATTTATTTGAAAGAGTTTCTCGTAGATAAGAGTGTGACTTAGACTCAACGGCCAAAAATCGTCCTGGGTGGTCAAAATAAGCGACCACTCTTTAAGAAAGCCATGTAAGCAATAACATTTAAGATAATTTCACTAGAGATCCAAAAAGGGAATTATTTTGAAAATTGACTACGGTTAGGGTCGGTCTTGCGGACCTAAGGCTGACATATGGATACTAAAGATAAATGGAATTTCTTTGGGAATCCTAATATAGTATTATTTTAAAGATTTGACTATGATTGGTCGAACTCATAGACCCAAGGGGCAAAAAAAAAGCCATTAATGTAAAATGAAGCGATTACTTGAAAATAAAATATGGGCATTTGGGTACATTAATGAGTTCAAGTACGAATTGATTTTGAACAGCAAAGCTTGATTTCAATGACCCAAAAAACGGCACGTATGGCCAAAACGAAGGATTTAAAGTAAACATAGCGAGTTTCGTAACGAATCCAAATATTTTTTTTTTGCTTAAGATTTGTCAGAAAGTGTGGCTCGTAACGCTGAACCCTAGGAGCACAAAAATAAAGTCCTGTTAGATAGTACAAGGGACTATAGGAACCGCAAATATAATAATTGATATTTCTAGCAATTTAAAAGCGCAGCCACGGTGGAGATTTTACAAGATTCGTGCTAGATGAACTTTTTAACGTTATTTTTCTTGTGACATGTACAAGATTCGAAATATTTTTTTATTTCTGCAAATCCCTATGACAGTTTCTTCGGCCCACTGTGCATGGCAGCTCAAAACGTCTTTAGACAACTGACAATCCTCAAATGTTCACAGCCGCTACAAATCAACTCAGAAAACAGTCCTTCTGTGAACACATGAAAGTTCAAACACGAACTAAGGGGTAACTGGCTGGGTGGCTGGCTGGCGGCAGAGGGAGCAGAAGGTGGCGAAAATATTTTGATTTTGTCTTGTTCTTTGGCAAAACCATAAAAAGTTGCTGTCTGCCTTTAAGTCTGGCAAAGTCCATAAACCTACTGCGCCATATGAAGAAACCCAGCGAACGTGAAAGGCATGAACGGGGGAAACCTAAAAACAAAAGGCACATCCAAACGAAGATATCAACGCCGTCATTTCTTAGTGCTTGAGGGAGAACGACGATGTTGATGATGATCGATTTTAAAGGCCCTGCTGGGGGAAACCCCCTGTATGCCAGCCAAATATCCTTTAGAGTTCTCTACCCTCTGTTCGGTTATCTTTATTATTATCACTCCTTTATTTTTCGTTGGAAATTTCCTTCTCTCTAAAACAATCATTATATGGCTGATGTTGTTGCTGTGAGTATAAGTAAATATTGTATTTTGGTGATATTTAATTTGGTAATCATGCCCTTTGTGTCCATACGAGTGATGGTGTGTGTGTGTGTTTGTGTTGGTGTGTCATTGAATGCACAGGAGGCGTCTTCGGAATCAAACACATCAAATCCTTTGGGTGTTAACAACTGCGCAGCCAGAATGTGACAGCAAATTACAGTATCACGATGGCCATCAAATTATGAAAGACTTTTTGGGGTTGTAATGTTTGTACAGAACCAAAGGGAAACACTCTACGAGTACAATATAAATTTGAATACATGACGGTAATTTCAGTGTGTCTATTTCCTAATCACACTTAATGTCCTTAAAAACAACAATTATGGAGCACAGAAAACAATTAAGGTTTTTATGTAAAGGGTGTTTTTTATTGAGGTATAGAACTTCGAATTGAAATAAAGCACAAGAAAATCGTTTTAATGTCCATCAATTTGGCTTTATTGGAAGGATAATTTTATGCCATTAATGTTTAAATATGATTTCAGGCATGTGGCCGCCGCGGCTGGCTCGAATAAAGCCAATTCTACAGGTCCAATTTTCAACCACTTTTTCGAGCATATGGGGCCGTATGTTGGCAATAACGCCACGAATGTTGGCTTCTAAGTCCCCTAACGTGTTTCTGGTTTGTTGGCGTAGACGAGCGACTTCACATATCCCCAAAGAAAATAATCCAATGGTGTCAAATCACACGATCCTGGTGGCCAATTGACAGGTCCATTCCGCGAAATTATGCGCTCATCGAATGTTTCCTTCAATAATTCGATTGTGACGTGCGCTGTGTGGCATGTAGCGCCGTCTTGTTGGAACCACAACTCATCCACATTCATGCCATCCAATTCGGGAACAAAATAGTCGGTTATCATGGCTCTATACCGGTCTCCATTAACGGTAGCTGACTCTCCAGCATTATTTCGGAAGAAGTATGGCCCAATGACTCCACCAGCCCATAGAGCACACCAAACAGTCAGTTTTTGTGGATGTAATGGCGTCTCAAGGGTCTCATGTGGATTCTCTTCACTCCAAATGCGGCAATTTTGCTTGTTGACGTAGCCATTCAACCAAAAATGAGCCTCATCACTGAACAAAATTTTGTGATGAAAATCAGCATCGAGATGAATCTCATTTTCGGCCCATTTTGCAAGCGTTGTTCTTTTGTCAACCTGTTCATGATGAAATGGCAAACCAAACTAAATATTAATCACTTGACAGCTGACAAAATGGCCGCCAGTTAAAAAAGTGATGCCAACTTAAAGTTCTATACCCCAATAAAAAACACCCTTTAGTTATTAAAAAAAGGATAAACTGGGGAAATGGTAAAAAATGCTTTTCCTCATTTCGTTAAGTAGTTTTATTATAAAAGCTTTACTTTAATTTGAGGTCAATATATGTAACAAAAACTAGCACAAAACTAAAGATAACTAAAAGGACAGCAAATGTCACTTTAAGTAACATTAAATAGACATAATAGTTTTGGTTCAGAAGGCAAAAATTAGAAATCTAATACACTTATTGAGGTCGGTGAACGAACGAATTTAAACTCCAGTCTAAATGTGGGTTGCTATTAATATTTCGAGGGTTGCTATTTATATTTCGGTGCGGCAATAAAAACGCAATTATTTATCATTGCAAATGATTTTATTGCTTTTCATAATATTCTCCTTTAAGATCAAGACACTTTTGCAAAACCACAAAACCAATTTTCGATTTCACTTTTTCAACTCCGATTGAGACACCTCCAAAACATGATTTTTGAACGCTTCAACAGCAGCTTCGGGCGAAGGAAAAAGTTGACCTCGCATTTTTTTCTTGATGCTACACGCAGAGAAATAATATGGTTACTATATGGTCACGGCAACAATATTATGTTCTCTGCAACAAAAGTATGGTTGTCGCAACCTTAGTATTGTTTTTTGATTTATGATTGCGGCAATATTAATATTGTTGAAATGTAACAAAAGCATTGTTGCCAAATTTAAAAATGAAAATATGGTTGTAGCAACAATATAAATATGGTTGGTGGGACAAAAGTATTGTTTCATGGGTTTTATGTTAGCAATAACATGATTACGGCAATCATACAGGCAAAATCGTAACTTATTTTTAATTTGACAATATTATTTTTACGAATCTTACGCAATAATAGTAGTTTATATATATAAATTGAATTTTTTTCAAAACAAACTACGGATTAGTATAACTGAAATATTTTTAATAAATTAATTGTTTCTACTGTTTAATAAATCACTCCCTTTATAAAGAGTTTTATGTATTTTTACATAACTTATTTAATAAAAATCTCTATTGTTGAATAACAACTTAACCCAATCTTTACAAAAAAATTTGGGGATCATAGATGGTTGTGTGTAAGTCATGGTTGTATGTGAAACATTCTTTGGTTGTGAGGATTATAGTATTGTTGTGGGGATCATAGTATGGTTGAGTGTGAATAATAATATGGTTGTGGGGATCATAGTATGGTTGTGTGTGAATAATTATATTGTTGTGAGGACCATAATATTGTTAAGGGGATCATAGTATGGTTGTGTGTGAACCATACTATTGTTGTGATGTTCATAATATTGTTGTGCCACAACCATATAACCAACAATAGTATGATGCTCTTCGAATATTGTTACCCCAACCATACTTTTTTTCTGCGTGTAGGGAATAAGAAGAAGTCAAATCAGGGCTGTACGGTGGATGGGCCATCAATTCGACATCTTGAGTGGTCAAACAGCTCATTGTTTTAGCTGATGTGTGAGAGGTCGCAATGATCCGTCTTCTCTTATATTCTTTCCTCATTTCTTCGAACACTGTTGGCAAACAGATGGTTGTATTCCACTCAGAATTGACCTCCTCCGTTCCACAAAAGCCACTGTGGCAACATGGCCGGTTATACCGAAAAAAAACGCAGTCATTTGCTTCGATGTTATTATTCCACGAACAACGTTTATTGGATTTGGTTTTTTTTGAAAGACCCATACGGTCGATTGCTGTTTTGTTTTGGGTTCGTATGCATAGATTCATGATTCGTCACCTGTGACAATGTTATACACTGCCTTTCAGCTACCGCAGTTATACTTTTTTAAATCTCTTTGTACCAATCCATACGAGCCTTTTTTGAGCATTTGTCAAATGATGTGGGATCCAATGAGAACGAATTTTGTTAACGGCCAAATAAACATACAATATCTTATTGATGCTTGTCATACTAATGCCCAAGGATGCCTCAATCTCACGGTATGACGGTCTTGCTTAATCAGTTTCCGCACAGCATCGATGTTTTCTGGCAAAATGACCGAAGTTGGACGCCCTTCACGAAATTCATTCTGAAGCGAACGGCGTCCGAGACTGAACTCTTGATACCAGCGATTAACAGTGGCTTTTGATGGTGCTTCATTGCCAAAAGTCGAAACAAGTTGATTTAAATACTCTTGTCTCGAAACACACGCCGAAAATCGTAAAAAATCAATGCACGAAAATGTTCACGGCATAATTCCATTTTTGACTGAGATGAATTTTTCAACACACTGTAAACAAAACAATTCTCTCCCAAATGATAAAACGTTCTAAGTGAAGTTATGCTAAAAAATGTCAAAGTTTCCAATGGAAGTTCCAGTTTGCATTTGGAAACACTACTACTGTCAGGACCCGAAATATAAATAGTAACCCTCTTACTAACGGGTGATCAATCTAGAGGTATTTTTTCAATAGGATTTATTTCACAGATTACGCTTGAGTTGTGTACACTTTTTTTCAGAATTGTTTGCCATTTCATCATGGAAAGACTTCTCGAAAACCACCGTTTTGCCATACCCATCGAAATGCTTGAACGTGTCATCCAAAATTGGCCCCTCACAATGGACTACCTGAGGCATAGTTGCGGCTAAAATTTGAAGGAAATTATATTCAAAAAATAAATGGCTTAAAACGTCCTTTCGAATGGACAAAAAGATTCCACACTTGATTTGAATTTTTATATTTTTTATTTTTAAAAAAAATACCTCTATCAATCTAGAGTTTTTTTTCACCCGACATTTCAAAAAAAACTGAAAAATTCAAATACTGGAGTCAATTTGTCTGTGAAAAGTACGACAGCGGTCAAACAAATAATACTTGGATTCTATAATTTTGCATAATGATGGGTTATGGTCAAAAGCTGTTTGGAATTGTGAATGTGCAAAATCGGCTTTAGGGGAAAAGAGTTTCCCTTGAAATCACTAAATGTAGTTAAAAGTTTATTATTAAAATCACAATTCTTTGTGAATAAATAATGTCCCTTAAAAGGACTAAAAGTAGGGAAAAGTTTACTTTTTTAAGTATTTGATGAAAAAATCTGAATTCTTTGTGGATAAAGAATGTTTAAATTAGATTTTGCTAGTAAGAACGCCTAAATTAGCCCACAAAAGGTCGTAGTTTCTGGACGACTTCGGCTTAAGTGCATCATAAAACTACGAATTTCAATATGGATTTATTTTGCAGTTTTGGCTGAGATAAGGGTCAGACTTATGACTGAAGAGGCCGAAAAACCGGACCTTATAAATAAAAGAAGGGATCACTGGTAACACTAGCCAACAGTCGTTTTGTTATTTGGTTCTAGCATAATTTTTCTCATTGATTTTGCCCTACTAAACACGAAAATGAGTTTTAAAAATTTTTCTGTCGATTGGTTTTCGAGATACAAATTTTGGAACATTTTTTTTTTAATTTTTGGAGGTACACTTACAATTTTGAGCATATCTTTCGTCTTCTTTGACCTATTTGATCCTACTACTACTCAAATTAAAGAAAATTGAGCCGTCTACAACTCATTCTCAGAAATTTTTAAATCGGGTAAGTAGTTTTGATGTTGGCGGCTTAAAAAGGTTAAAAAACGGCGTTTTTTTAGTAAAAATGTGGCAGAAAAAACCATATAAAAATTCATATAAAATATAAAACACGGTGCTAACAGCAATTTTGGTTTTTTTACCAAAAAAATTATAAGTCCGCCATTTGTTGTCAGATTTTGTTAAGTAAGGGCTTATTTTCTTTGTAAAAATGCCAGCTATACGTAAAAAACCAAAATTGCTGTTAGCATCGTGTTTTATATTTTATATGAATTTTTATATGGTTTTTTCTGCCACATTTTTACTAAAAAACGCCGTTTTTAACCTTTTTAAGCCGCCAACATCAAAACTACTTACCCGATTTAAAAATTTTCTGAGAATGAGTTGCAGACGGCTCAATTTTCTTTGATTTGAGTAGTAGTAGGATCAAATAGGTCAAAGAAGACGAAAGATATGCTTAAAATTGTAAAATTTGTATCTCGAAAACCAATAGACAGAAAAATTTTTAAAACTCATTTTCGTGTTTAGTAGGTCAAAATCAATGGGAAAAAGTATGCTAGAAACAAATAACAGAGAAAATTTTGTTATTTGTGACCTAGTGTAATTTGTGCATACTGGTAATAAAATTGAAGACGATTTTACTGCGAATCAAAATATGACTTTATTTTGAAGATTCAGCTGAGATTGGGGTCGGACACAAAAAACGGACCACTATAATTCATGGTGTAGGGAATATATGGTTTAGCCTAGCCGAACTAGACGACATTTATGCTTTACACTTTATTGTTACATGTTGGTTAAAGTATTTAAATGCTTTTTAAATATATATTAAATCCATCTAGAGGTATTTTTTTCAAAATAAAAACAAATACTAAAATTCAAATCAAGTGTGGAATCTTTTTTATTCATTCGAAGCAAATTTTATGCCATTTTTTTTTTTTGAATATAATTGTCTTCAAATGTTGGCCGCAACTACGCCTCAGGGTGTCCATTCTGAGAGTGCAATTTTGGATGACTTATTCGAGCATTTCGACCGGTATGGCGTCAATGACACGCGTAATGTTGGCTTCCAAGACCTGAATCAGCATAGACTTTGGACTTTCTGTAGCTTCAAAGAAAAAAGTCTAAAGCTGTGATATCACACGATCTAGACGGTCAACTAACCGGTCCAAAAATGTGACATTAGCTGCTCTTCGAAATTACCTCTCACTAGATCCATTGTTTGACCAGCTGCGTGGCAAGACACAAAATGTCGTCAAGAATACGGGTTTCAATTTCAGGTAGTAAAATGTCCGCTATGATAGAGCAATAGCGAGCACTATTGAATGTTACGTTTCGACCATCATCATTTTTGAAAAAATATGGACCGATAATTCCACTAGCCCATAAACTGCACCAAACCGTGGTTTTCTCTGGATATAATGGCACCTCTTGAACTTCTTCTGGTTGCACTTCAGCCCAAATGCGGCAATTTTGTTTATTGTCGTTGCCTTTGCGCCAGAAATGGGCCTCACCACTGAACACAATTTTAGTTGAAAACAGCGGATCTTCTTGTTTTTCGCCGAACTTTCATTTTCATATTACAGTTGCCAACATTTGAAGGAAATTATTTTCAAAAAAATAAATGGCATAAATGTCCTTTCGTATGAACAATAAAGATTCCACACTTGATTTGAATTTAAGTATTTTTTTTTTTTTGAGAAAAATACCTCTTGATGGATCACCCTATATAATAGAATTTAAATGACCTCCGCGCTCGGTCAAACCTGTGCGGCGGATTTTAGTCCTCCATATTTCTTTGTTCTGTATCGTAAACGTCCTGCTGCCAATAGTCCTTTGAGAAAATGCTGGTTCAGAGAGGTCAGAACATCTAGGGCTGCAATTCTATTTTAACCGGAATAGCTTCCTGGCAAGTAGCACCATCTTGTTGAATCCACACAGTGTTGAAAGGGATTATCATTAGGCGCAGCTCTGTAAAGAAAAACTCTTTCGACACCTTTTAGACACGGTGTTCAGTGACCGTAACAATTAAAAGGTATTAGCATTTATTAGCCACCTAATATTATCTTTTCGGGTACGCCAATTGGGAATTTTTAAAATGACGGATGTGTTCGGTCTGGCAAGGTTAATATTTCCATAAGATGTATGAGACCTTTTAAATAAATCAATATTTGAATTCGTTGTAAAATTTGCTTAATTTGTGTACTAGGGGTTTCGATTTTGATACGGCTCAGTCCCTTATTTTGTGGGGTTTGGAAAAAAATGCGTGGGCCAAAAAATGGGGGAGGTGGGATCGGGGCAAGTGACAGCTCATAGAGGTCAAAGGTCGTGGAAAAATATTCAGAAAAAGCCCCGCAACTACCTAGGAGTCGCACCTAGAGGGGTAGAATGTATGACCGACCCCCATTAATTTTTACCTTCCAATATTTTTTCCAAACATAACTACCCCCTATCTTCACCCCCTAAGGGGGGGTGAATGATCAACCTTGAAATTCGAGCAACCTTGATAAGCATATATTGGACTCAGGGATGATAAAGTTGATACTTAAGTACTTTTTTGATACTCTTTGACTTGAAAATGTACCGTGGTACCCCCGCACCTCATTTGATACCTTTTTCAGTATCCCGAAAAAGGGACATTTTGCGCAATTGAATAGAGAATTTTTTACTGACTAATTTTTTTATTGCTTGAATGAATGCTTTAATCAACAAAAAATTCATTGAATAAAATTGAAATGGAAAGCACATTAATAAAACTCGTTTTTAAGAATCCTGGAAATCTTGCTAGGAAAAACGCAATGGATAAGAACGGTCTTAATATGTGACATCTAGAGCATGGGGACTATATGAAAAAATTATACCGTGAAAGGCTATATGAAAACATAACTGGAACGACGAAATTTCACTAGAATTAGTTTTAGGTTGCACAATTCTCAATTCAATTTAATCGAACTTTAAATGTGTCCTGTAGAAGGGCTGCACTTTATAAAATTTGACCAAGATCGTATGTAAAATGTGGCTTGTGGAATGGCAGGAACTCAAATCTGGAGACAGCTCCACAGGTGTTTTCACATTTACTACTGACCCGGTTTGCTGAAGTTTTCGTTCAATTTTCCCGATTGTAGACACATTTGGTCGATTATGCTGACCAAAAAATTCACGAATTGCATTTTTATTTCAACGCCCATTTTCGTAAGAAGCTTCAACAATGTTAACGCGCTGCTCAATTATGTAACTCTCCATGGTTAAATTTGTCAAACCCTGAACCAAAAAAATGTCAAATTAAGTTGGGCAAACCCCTTGACGTTAAGGTGTAAATCACAATTTACATCGTACATTAGGGTTGGACCACCCTTTTTTGTCCAGAGAAGAACCGAGATTTATACTTTTTTTGCCATAGTGAGGACTCAACTAACGGCACTGATTGAAAATATTATCTCAAAGACACGCGATGACGCCGTGCAGGGGAAGCTAATGGATATAACCTGGTGGAAAAGATTTATGTAGGGATATTTCGAAAACGTAAAATTGATTAAAGTCCCGGGCACGCTAAATCTTTTTTTCTTAACGCTGCGTTTTTCTTCATTTCCAGTTCTCCAAAAACCATTGAAATATGGGATAAAACCTTGCAAAAGGTTCATGTTATTGCAGTAACGGAGAAAAAACGCTCTCTCATAAATTATTTACAAGTTTTCGACTCATATTTTAATGGTTTTTAGACTACCGGAAGTTGAAAAATACGCAGCTAAGAAAAAAAAGCTTCAGTGTGCCCGAGCCTTAAGGATGAAAAGAAAGACAGCAGTTCGAGTGATTTATTAAATTATAATTCTATCAATAGATCAATAATAAATCCAATGGACCAAATTGGTTCATAGCATGAAAATATGCATATGAAGATGATAAACCCCATAAAGTAGAGCTCCCGCTAAGTGTCACAAATTTCTATCCCTTCTATAAATAGCCGTCCTATAAGTTCTTGCTACAGCCAGCAGTTTGAATTCAACATTCCTTTTTTAGGAAAAATGACTTTGATCGGCTATTATGACGCTTGCTAACTAAGATTACGTACACGCAGAAAAAAAGTATGATTGGGATAACAATATTCGAAGAGCATCATACTATTGTTGGTTAAAAAAATACAATTATGCCGGTATGATCGCCTTAATCATGTTATTGTTAACATAAAACCCATGAAAACAATACTTTTGTTCCACCAAACATATTTTTATTGTTGCTACAACCATATTTTCATTTTTTTAATTTTGCAACAATACTATTGTTACATTTCAACAATATTAATATTGCCGCAATCATACTATTGTCAAAATGAAATACAAAAAACAATACTATGGTTGCGACGACCATACTTTTATTGCAGATAACATACCATTGTTGCCGGGACCATATAGTAACAACCATATATTTTCTCTGCGTGTACACATTTACAGACACAATTGCTGTAAAGGAGACAAATCCTTGTCCGACCTTTTGCCCTTTTGTGACACACATACGCACACACAAACACACACTTAGACAACAAAGAAAATTCTTTTAAACTGTTAACAATTCTAAAATTCAAAGAAAATACTTAACGTTATTTATAGCCTTTTCAAAGAATCCCACACCACTTGCCGAAAATTTTCCCCGTAAGTGTTTTCAATCGAGAAGAAAGCAACAATAACAACAAACATACTTTCTTTCTAGTCCAATTCTGGCATTTGCAGCAGGAGTCTTCTTCGCTTTTTGTTTTTTTTTTCGAGTTTTTTGCTGAATTTCATAAAAATGTTTACCATCAGCATATGCATCGTTTGCAAATGCGTCTTCGTTCAGCTCAAATACTTCGCAGGCAGCACATCCTTTATTCCACCGCCCCCTAACCCGCTCCTTACCACGCGGTCCACTACGAACTGCGGGATAACGAAAGTGAATGAAACGACACAAGTTTCGAGTGAGTTCTGTGAGGAACAAAATGCATAATCGTACTTCATTAAAATGTCACATTCGCCAACTGTGTTCCTTTCGTGCATACACATGAGCATGAACACCCACAAGGACACAGCAAGGATTATGAACAGGAATGAAATGCATGCGAGATTAGATGGACGACTTGAAGTGTCTCGGATTAAAGACCAAAATGTTATGTTTCTTAGAATTCTCTATGATAAGATGAGATTACAATTCTGTTGGAAGCACTAAGTTTGAAGCCTCGAAAAGTCAAGACAATAATTAAAATTAAAATTTTAAATTTACTTTATTCTTTAGGCACAGGACCACAGAGTATTATCTGAAAATGTTTGCTACTACCAAAAATATTGAAACAAGACCAACTCTTAAAGGTACCGATCAACTCAGAATCAGCTGCTGATTCGGTTTAAGTATGTTTGCGTCTGTCTCTCCGTTCTTCAGCTTGCTAACCATCTAAAGCTTGAATCAAACTAATGGGCGCAACTGTTGTCCGCTCTTTTTGAATTTTGGCAGAAGTTAGTTTTACGACTAAGAGCCTGACCACAACCATGTCGCATAGCGAAACGACAAATGCAATTATCTTTAGAGACAGAAAGTCGAAGCCCCGTAGAGTTAAACAAGGAGTTTCACAGGGTGGAGTTTTAGCCCCGGCTCTGTTTAACCTCTACCTCTTTAAAATTCCTGCACCAGCAGACGGCGTTGAAATTGTGTCGTACGCTGACGATTGCACAATTCTGGCGTCAGGACCTAAAGTGGATGACATTTGCGAGAAAATCAACTGTTACCTCACTGACCCCAAAATCCTTGGGGTCACATTGGACAGCCTTTTTAGATCCTCTGCACATGCTACAGCTATCTGCGATAAACTCAAAAGTAGGAACAAGGTCCTCAAGTTACTTGCCGGCAGTACTTGGGGATCCGACAAAGAAACCTTGTTGACCTCTTACAAAGCGATAGGTCAGTCTGTAGCAAACTACGCAGCACCTGTATGGTCGGCGAACGTGAGTACGACGCAGTGGAAGAAAATTCAGACTTGCCAGAATGCCGCCCTTAGAACATCAACAGGGTGTCTTCTTATGTCCTCTGAGGACCATCTACATGAGGAGACGAAGGTCCTTACCGTGCGCAGACACAATTTCCTGTTGTCTAAGCAATACCTGCTAGGGTGTTTTCGCAGCAGTCATCCTAAGCACCATCTCTTGAACAGGATGCCTCCACCCAGGCGATCTTCATGATCTAGAGAGAGAGGTCCAGCGGTATAAGAGAGAACCTTTAGATCAGGTTTGAACAACAATCACGCCGATGATGTCGCAGCAGCAGTATCCAGCTACCGTGTGAATGTAGTGCTAGGGGAACATCCCCCGGAGATTTCATCTGAGGAGAAGGTAGTACCTCGGCAGACGCGCGTGGTTCTGGCGCAGCTGAGATCTGGATGGTGCAGCCGCCTCAATTCTAACTGGGCACGAATTGATGCTAACGTTCCGGACATCTGTCCCGCCTGCCATCAGGGACCACATGATGTACCGCACCTCTTCAATTGTCCGGCTAAGCCCACTCAGCTGACCCCCAGGTCTCTGTGGACGCATCCAGGTCAAATGGCGCGTTTCCTTCACCTGGATATCAAAGCAGATCCCCCATAGACGAACAAGACTTCAAAATAAATATATTGTTGTTACAACAACAACAAACCCCAATACTGTCAATGCTGTACTACAACGCAAAACAAGGCGGAGAGTATTAAAGTTTCGGCCCGGTCGAACAGACGAATTGTCCACTTGTTTTTATGGTTTTTGTAAAAAAAATAACGTGACATATTCCAAAAAAAATAATAGCGTAATTTTACAAAAAAAAATAAATGTCGGGCGTGGCAACAAAATTTAGATATTGGGTCTCCTGGACGGGCTATTTATTAAACCAGATTTAAAAATTAATGGCATTTTTGAATTTGTGGAAAAAATTCATTGTTTTTAAGAAAATCGGTTAGACATACGAGGGCGACCGCAAAAGTAACTGGCCTAACATAAAAAGAACCGTTTTTTGGAATTATTATTATTTATTTTTCAACATAATCTCCTTCCAACTCAACACACTTCATCAAACGTTTTTCAACTTTTATTTCCATCCGAAAAATAAGATTTTTCAAGACCTTCAAAATATGCCTCAGTTTCAGCAATTATCTCGCTATTGGACGAAAATTTGTTGCCACCGAGAAATTTTTTTAAATTTGGAAACAAGAAATAATCAGAAGGAGCTAAATCTGGACTATATGGTGGATGCGGAGCAATTTCAAATCGTAATTCGGCCAGTTTTTGTTGAGTTAAAAATGCAGTTAATGAAGGAGCATTATCTTGATGAAAAAGAACTTTTTTTCTTGTAAATGCGGTCGTTTTATCTTTATTTCTTCAATCAACCGATCCAATAATGCACAATAATATTCACTATTTATAGTTTTTCCTTTCTCAAGATAATCCATAAATATTATACCCCTTGCATCCCAAAATACTGTGGCCATTACTTTTCCTGCTGACTTAACCGTTTTCGCCTTCTTGGGAACACTTTTACCAGCTTCTATCCATTGTTTTGACTGTTCTTTGCATTCTGGGATGTAGTGATGGATCCATGTTTCATCAACAGTTATGAATCGGCGCAAGAACTCTATTGGATAACGCTGATAAATCGCTAAAAGCTCCTCGGAATTGGTCCAACGGACGATTTTTTGGGGCAAAGTCAACAAACGCGGCACCCATCATGTAAAATACTCCAAACATGTTTTTCGTGTATTTTAACAATATCAGCAAGTTCTCTGAGCTTTATTCGTCTATCTTTAGTCACTTTATTAAATATTTTTCTAATGTTTTCAAACGTAGTAGCAGTTTTCGGTCTTCCAGAGCGTTGTTCATCTTCCGTACTTGAACGACCCATTTTAAATTGTGGAACCCAGGATTTCACGGTGGAGTATGATGGTGCATTATCACCATGAACAGAATCCAATTCATCTTTGATTAATTGTGGCGTATAACCTTTCATATAAAAGTGTTTAATTACCGCGCGAAACTCTTTATTTTCCATTTTTCAAAGATTATAAAACTTGTTTACTTCAAACACCTGTAACAAAGAAAATAATCATTAAATATTTCGGAAATATTGACAAATGGCTTTCAAAAGATTGCTTTTAAAAAACAAAAAAGTTGCTAGTAAAACAGAAAATGTGCCAGGCCAGTTAGTTTTGCGCTCGCCCTCGTATTCGGTTCGATATACTACAATACTTAATATCGATAAAATGAGGAAACATATTAAGTTGCCTCAACTGGTGTGTTGGTGATTATAGCAAACATTTTACAATGACTTTTTTTAAAAACAAAAACTTTTAAAAAAAACTTTAAAAAAAGACAAATGTTCATAACATTATGCCAATTAGAACGAATTGCTTATTGAAGGGAATGCAACCCGAGACGCTCTTCAAATTACGCCAATCTAAGCTAAAATAATATCACAGACAGTGAAAAGATTTGTTGCCACAACCGAAGTTTTGCCAACCGAATGTTCGTGGGTTGTCAGCTGAACCAGCTTAAAGTTAAATTGTATATATTCGGCTATCCGACCGATACACTGTGGTCCCAAATCAATTTTTTTTGGCATAAATTCGAAACCAAAAAATTAAGAAATTGTAAAAAGTTTACATATTTTCTCAATGGCAATCATCGATAATAAATAAAAAAAAGTTATTGGCAACACTGCAAGTTTGGCAAGCATTGAAAGTTGAATGTTTTAGCACGTGTTATTACTTCGAAGTCAAAACAGTGTAACAATTATATTAACAGTAAAAATTTAAAAAGGAAAGTATAAAAAAGTTATGCAATGGAAATTGAAGATCAAGGTAAGTAGTTTACATACATTATTTAAAATTTAATTTTTGTTGTGTCCTTGTCGTTATTCTTGAGTGTTATGTTATTATGTTTTTATTATTCAACATAACCTATATGTTTGGTAGTTGGAAAGTTGGGTCTGGGCATGAACTTCCACGGAAGTTTAAACGTTAAAGTATTCGTCAATGTGTTTATTATTTGTGGAAACTTAGATCTCCCCAGCAAATTCCAGCAAACTCATAAAATTTAAAATTTTATTTTAGCTCAATTTCTGATTAGCCCAAAGCGGTCTATGGCTGAAAAGCGCCATCTATTGCAAATAAATCACACTATGTTATCTAATGAAACTTCCTCACATTATTTTGAATACACAAATAAATATCTATCAACATTTTGTGGAAAGTGTTTCCATACAATAAAGGTCATACGAAAATTTGTGAAATTTATCGTACTAAGATTTGTAGTTCATCTGGGGGCGGTAGTGGGCGTGGCCCGATCACCTCAAAAACTCGTAAATTTCATATTAATGGAATACCTTACAAACAGGTAAGATTACAAGTCTCTATCGGCATTATTCGAATTTATGCCAAAAAAAATTGATTCTAGACCAGTGTGCGATATAGTAAATTTGCTTTTATTAAAGTTTAACAATTTAAACTTTTTTGTTACTCTTTTTCACTTTTTCGAAAATAGACGAAAAGGACTCTCCAATCTTAGAGATAGGATGTTAAAATGTTCTACGAAAATAAATTCCATAGGATTTCACTTAAGACGTCTCATCAGAAAAATTCAGTAAAACGAAAAAATTGTTCTACTTTTTAACTTATTTCATAAGGTACGAGGTTTGCTATATATATTTCTGGCCTAATTATGAAAATGCGTGTATTTATCATCAAAAATGGTTTTATTGTTTTTGCAAAGTATTCCCCAGCATGATTTATACACTTTTGCATGCGCTCAAACCACTTGTTGAAGCACTTTTTCCACTCCGCTTGAGACACCTCCAAAACATGGTTTTTGAACGCTTCAACAGCATCTTCTGGCGACGAAAATCGTTGACCACGCATTTTTTTTCTTGATGTGCGGGAATAAAAAGAAGCAATTGGGTGGCAAGTCAGGGCTATACGGCGGATGACCCATCAATTCGACGTTTCCGGCCGATCAAAAAGGCGCTGGTTTGAGCCGATGTGTGAGAGCTCGCATTGTCATGGTGCACAATGATTCGTCTTCTCTTGTTCGTTTTTCGAATTTCTCCGAAGACTTCCGACTTCTGTACCACTCAGAATTAAACGTCCTATGTTGCTCAAGCGGAACAGTCACCACATGACCAGCTTTGCTAAAGAAACAGGCGACCATTTGCTTCGAAGTGCTGCTTCACGGAACAACTTCCGTGGGATTTGGCTCGTCTTCGAAGACCCACACGGTCGATTGTTGATTTGTTTTGGGCTCATACGCATAGATCCATTTTGTTTTGCCGAACAGACGGGCGACCATTTGCTTCGAAGTGCTTCTTCCACGAAGACCCACACGGCCGATTGCTATTTTGTTTCGGGCTTATACGCATAGATCCATGATTCGTCACCTGTGACGATCTTATAAATCTCTTTTGAAGCGCCGAGATCGTATTTTTTCAAAATATCATTGCACCTATGGACACGAGCCTTTTTTTTGAGCGGTTGTCAAATTGTGCGGAATCCAACTAGAACAAACCTTTTTTACGGCCAGGTGTGCATGCAATATCGAATGTATGCTGGTGGATGAAATAGCCAAGGATGCCTCTATCTCACGGTATGTCACATGACGATCTTGCATTATCAGTTCACGCACGGCATCAATGTTCTCTGGCACAAAGGCCGTTTTTGGACCACCTTCACGACCTTCGTCATTGAGCGAGCGTCGGCCACGATTGAATTCATTAAACCAGTTTTTCACAGTGCTATAGGATGGTGCTTCATCGCCATACAAAGATTTAAGTTCACCGATGCACTCTTGTCGCGATAATCTACGTTGAAAGTTGTAAAAAATTATCGCACGAACGAGTTAATTTCATTTTTTTGACAAATTAATTTTTTTCAAGTCACTGTAAACAAAACAAATGATGGCCGTACGTCAAAACGTCCTGAGGACGTTTATGCTCAAAAATGTCAAACTTTCCAAAGAAAATGTCAGATGGCGCCAGACAACACTTAGTGTTGCTTAGGCCAGAAATACATAGCGCAACCCTTGTATGAGGCTGATATTTGGAGTAAAAGTGGGCAGTGCCATGCCCCCACAAACTAATGAAGCAACCATCATAAATTTTAACAGGATAAAACCAACTACCACTTAAGTCCCACAACATCCGATTAAAGAACTCTTAATTTGGTGATCAGTTTTACCATCAATGGAGCACTGTAAATAGATTTCTTTCTTGGCCTAAACCTCCCCAATGTGGAAAGTGACATACATATACACATTAATTGTGATATGAAATTCGGAGTTGTGCACTATATGATTCATTCATTCACCGATCAGGGCCTACTGGTTAAAGCCGGCTCGGAACGGCTAACTTACTTTTCGAAAAGATTTTACATGCCTTCGGAAAAATTCTCGTAATTATAAAATCGCATAGGAAGAACTCTCTGAAAAATATCAAAAACTTCTATGCGACTTTGAACACGGAGAGGTTAAAGTGTAATTAATAGTCGAACACACTAATTTTTGCACCATGGCCGCCCACCATGATTTTAGGCAGTAGAGGTAAATTCGCCTAGGCAATATCTCTGAGTGAACCTCATCTTTCTCAACCAGGCATTCAGTTGTATGTAAATGCCATACACGTGCTAAAGCTTAGTGAAGGCACTGGTACGTTTTACATACATCCAAATAAAACTTTACCATCTGCTCGTGTCTTCTTCCGAGGGGGAGTTCTATCCAAAGTTTAAGCACGTCATTTGTTTAACCTTTTTCGAAACTCGTTCCCCCTTATTTTGAGCGTTTATGTAATTTCGATCAATTTAATTTGCGTGTTTAAATTTTCCAGATATAAGACAGAACAAAATATGTTTAGTTTGGTTTTAGATTTCCGAAAGCGCTCTACTAACCCATGCTGCATACCAAAGCCCACAAGCCATCATCGAGCTCTGTGTAGCAAAGGGAAAAAAGTAAAAACCAAACACAAACCCAAACAAATAACCCCTTATGACCGACTCTCTTCTATCGGTGCACCTAAAGATGAAGAATTTTCAACAAATGGCGGTAGAGGGCGGTGGGGTGTGTGCAGCTAGAGGAGAGTGGATATTCGAAAAATAGGTTGCCCTGAAACTAAATGAATGAAGAAGAAATAACAGCAACAAAAACAACGAGCAAATAAAATCCCCTTAAAACATTTTCACTAACAAACGAACCATTTTTCACACACTCTTGAAATTGAGTGATACAGCGGGAAAAGGATTGAACTGGCAAGGCCTTTTAGGAGGCCTTCTTAGGTTACTGGGAGGCATTCGTCTCAAATTAACTCAGGGTTGGATTGCAGAGCAAGGCTTTCTACGATCGCTTCTATTGGAAGGCCTGCAGATAATGTTCTTCTAGAAGGCCTTTAAAAAATATTTAAACCAATTTAATTACTTATACTAAAAAAAATTTATTTAAGTTTATTAATTTTTATGTTTTATTTTTTACGACGGCCTTCTGGTTGCTACTCCGATTTGCTACCTATTGGCCCTACCAATCTAAATTGTTTGCCAACGTATAAAAGGCTTATATACAGTCATGTACAAATAAATACCCAGTAAACCAAATTTGCCCACAATGTCTGATATCAGACAATTCTGAACAATACCTGAACTCTATACAACAGTAGTTCTCATTCGTTTGGGGAGAGCCTGGCCTTATAGAGTTCGGTTTTACTTTCAACAATTGCAGCAAGGCTTTCTGAAGAGGGTTGCCACCGACCCGAAATCATGATAAAAGTAGTGTGCAGCCCGGAAATCAATGTCACTTTGCCATTTTGTTAAAAACTTGTCTTCTATTTAAATATAGAAGCAAGAGATCTTGAGCCGGTTTAATACCTGTTCAATGTCTATCGAGAATTCTTACCGAAATCGTTACAAATTCTGTTCGATTTGTCTGAGGATTTTTTATTTATTGTGTTAAGAACGAATCTGAACGAATTCGGTCCGAATTCTGTTAGACTTGTCTGTGGGATTTTTAATAATTTTTTGTTTAGACTTCTCATATCGAACTCGCAACGAACTCTGGGGGCTAATCACCGCATTCGTTAACGACCAAATTTACTTCGAAACGCAATTAATTTGGATCACGGCAATCGTTATCGAATTGCAACTACCCGAAGTTGAATTCGATAGCACAACCGTCTTCGAAAAAAACCAAACACTACCATTTTTAATGACGCCAAACAAAACAACAGAGCAAAACAAAAGAAATGTAGGTATTTTTCTATATTTTGTGAAATAACGTAAAAATATTCGTCTTTTTTATTATTTTTAGGGACAAAGATAATGAAAACACGATTTCCAGACCAAATTCGAATATTTCTTCTAATTACGTTTACATTGCAATCCTCCTCCGAATCGAACGATGATGAGTAAAAAAATAGCATTGGATCCATTTATAACTAATTACTTTCTATATTTTTATCAGATTTATTAAAATATTCACTTGCACCAAAGCAACAATCGCTTGTTGTTTTGTTTTTCTGCTTTTCTCTGCTTGTCATCATACTCGTATGCTTGCCGCAAAGAGAATCAACAAAGAAAGATGTTTCATCGGCCTTTTAGAAAACTCAATTTGTGTTATCACAGTAGTGGTTTCGACAAAAATTACGTAAAAACACCATGAATTGTTATAAAATAATAAATTAACTACAATAAAATAATTAATCGTTACATTTTTGCATTGCAATAATGCGTAAAATGTTTCTTATTATCTATTTAATTTTTTAACAGTCCCACGTCGTGCTCGAATCAGCCAACGACACATCTTTTGAGTTGAAAGTCTTTGTTTTGCAGCATTGCAAAAAAAAGTAGTATGCGATAAAACATTACGATCGAATGCCATGATCCAAACATTTAAACATATCGAAATATTTTTCTATTCGAATTTGCATTCGTCGTCGAATGCCGTGATTAGCCCCCTGAACTATTTATCTGAGGTAGCCTATTCGTTTAAAATTTTTGTTATTTGCTTCATATTTTACAGTTGTTGTTCTTGTGTTCGGACATGTCGGAACAAATTCTGAACGAATTTTTAACTGTTTGTCTGAGGTATTTTTATATTTCAAATTCAAATTCTGAACGTTTGGTTAGCTTAGCTGGGCGAGGGATTTTTATTGTGTTCGGAGGAAAACTCTACTGCCGGCAGTTCTCGTTAAATGCAAAACTGGTTGCCCTTAAGTGTATAGCCACTAAACATAGTAACAGCACAATTATTGCTTGCGAAACTGCAGACACCCCTGTCTGTAACTAAAAGTCTCTCCGAACGCTTTTTGAAAATATTTTACAACTTTTTTTTTGTAGAACAAAAATATTTTCTTCTTTTTGATTGTTTACATTCAGAATTTACCATGACATAAGCTCAGAATTCGTTCACAATTCGGTTCGTAATGTCGGTAAAAACATCAGAATTTATAAGACTTAATGCCAGAATTCTGACCGAAGTCGTTCAGAACTAGTTCCGAATTCGATACGACAAATCGAAATTTCCTTTAGAATTTCCCAAGACTACAGTTCAGAATTCGATTAGAAATCGGTTCGATATGTCTGCAAAAACATCAGAATTCCCTCAGAGAAGTAGTTCAGAATTCGTGTCAACCCTCTCATATATTTTTCGTTACCAACTCCGTAAGAATTCTGATCTATAATCGGAACATTTTGCCGATTGTCGTTCAGAATTCTGAGCGAATTCTGAAGGTTTGGTTTGCTGGGTAGAGTCACTAAATACACTGGACAACAAAATTTGAAAAAAATCTACAGAAGGTTTGATAGTCAACTTCAGTCTATTTGGCGCTGCTGATCACGAATCTAGACTCCGATTTGTCCGATTCGTTCTAGTTTAGGAGATATTCAACATTTATTTTCGGATGTTTTGAATAAAGACCCCAAACTGATTTTTTTTAACCGTTTTTTTTAAATTTGACTGAGTTTTTCTAGATTATGTACGAAATGGGAACAACTTTCCCCTTTGTGCGATGATGATACGTATGATGACTCATTAGAATGTGTACATTTTCAAAAACATTGTGGTACCGAAGTGGAAAGTTGTTCCCATTTTTGACTTAATCTTGAATAACTCAGTGTAATTTAATCCCATTTTTGACTTAATCTTGAATAACTCAGTTTAATTGAATCCAATTGTAAAGTTTTTAGTTTGTTAAAGGCGGATTTAAATACGCTATTATGGAGTTATTATGAAAATACAATACTGGTTAAGAATCCCAAAAAAGTTAGGAATCTCAAAGTAAATTTTTATAACGAAAATTTAAAATTTCAAAAGAATTTTGCCTATATCAACAATTTTTATCCGAAATAAAAGCAAAAGACCAATTTCTCCTTAAAACACCCCGCTCAAGTTTTTGAAAATCAATTCACAAATAAAGCAGTTAGAGGTACTTTCATTCAAAAAAAAATCGAATAATGTGAAAATCTCCTAAACTAGAGCGAATCTGGCGAATCAATGGCCAGCTCCAAATCAACTACAGTTGACTATCAAACCTTCTGCCTCAAATTAAGTGTTGACCAGTGTAGTCTACACACAACTTTAAAAATTTCGGTCAAATTTGTAATGCTATTTTAAATATTTGTGTTTGGAATTTTCTGCGCACGTGAAGAGTTTCTACCAATTATGATCTGGCAACGCCTTACAATTAAACATAATATCATCACCGTCTAAAACGAGAAATGCTAATCGTAGGTGCGGACAAAAAAATAAGATCTATGACAAATTTTATCAATAACCGTATATAATTTACAGGAAAATAAAACGTTAAAAGAGTTTTTTTTAAATATAAGTCGCGTTTACTATAAATTCGATAATTTTTTCAATCGAAACCCACCCATACCTATTAATGGCAACACCGCAAATTGCACATCCCTATTAAAAAAGCTGTTTACCAGCATAAACATAAAGCGCAGCTGCAACTGCACATTTCCATTAAACGCAATACCATTTGATCCTTATTTTCCACTGCGGTTAGCAAAATAAAATCATTTAACTCCATGATAATGTCACAACACAAAAATATTAAACTTTTCGCACCGCAAAAAAAAAACAAATAAACACAAACAGCTGTTTGAACGCAAACGTGGACGCAAAACACAATGGAAACACCATTACAAATTTTCGATAAATCGTTGACGCGGACGTGGACGCGACCGTAGTGGAAACAGCCTATAAGATTAAGATACAAGCATGGAAGAAATAGTGTCATGGTTTAGTAGTGCTTTTCTAGGCACAATGTATGCTCCATATAATGAATTTAGCAAGGCATGGATAAATGTCTATACTACCATGTCCTAAGCAAAGTACTGCTGTCCATTCAGTACACATAGTATTCCAATCTGAAAGTATTTTCCAGCATTCGGTGGACCTAATTCCAACAAGAAGCACAATGTTTTCCAAAGTACGAGGGCGGTTCGGAAAGTTCTTAGCCTATCAATGAAAGAGAATAGTAAGTTTTTCAAAAATATTTTTATTTTTCAATATAATCTCCTGAAACTTCAATACACTTAGTCCAACGCTTATCTAGCAATTATATCCCTTGATTAAAATAGTTTTCCTCAAGGTCTTCAAAAAAGTGGTTTACAACTGTAATTGCATTTTCATTTGAGGTAAAACGCTTGCCAGCAAGGATTTTTTTTAGATTTGGGAACAGGTAAAAGTCACTGGGAGCTAAATCAGGAGAATAAGGTGGGTGGTCAAGCAACTCGTACTTTAATTCGTTGATTTTAGCCATTGTTAAAACACTCTTGTGCGCTGGTGCGTTGTCTTGATGAAAAATTATTTTTTTGTGTTGTAAGCCAGTACGTTTTTCTCGAATTTGTATATTTAATTGATCTAAAAGGTTGCAATAGTAATCTGAATTTATTGTTTTACCCTTTTGCAGATAGTCAATCAATAAAATACCTTTGAAGTCCCAAAGAACCGTTGCTATAACCTTACCAGCCGATTGAATTGTTTTTGCCTTCTTTGGGGCACTTCCTCCAGCTTCAGTCCATTGTTTGGATTGTTCTTTTGTCTCTGGAGTATAGTGGTGGATCCATGTCTCATTAACAGTTATGAAACGACGCTTAAAATCCATTTTATTTCGGTGAAAACGATCCAAACAAGCTTGAGAAATGTTCATTCTTATGCGTTTTTGGTCGACTGTTAACAAGTGCGGCACACATCTTGCAGAAAGCTTTTTCATCTGTAGTTCTTCATGCAAAATTAAATGGACTCGATCATTTGAGATGCCCATGATATTAGCTATTTCCCGCACTTTTATTCGTCGATCATTTAATACCATATCATGCACTTTGGCTACAATTTCAGTTGTTGTTGCTGTTTTTGGACGTCCACTACGTGGTTCATCTTCAATGCTTTTACGACCACGTTTAAATTCAGCAACCCAATTTTTTACTGTTGCATATGAAGGAGCACTTTCACCTAACACATTCACCATATCATTATGAATTTCTTGTCCCGATAAACCTTTTTTATGTAAATATTTAATGACACCACGCATTTCTAATTTTTCCATTGTAAAAAAATCGAAGGAGTTGCCATATCGAAACAAAATTTAACATGTGTTCATAGCAGAGATGGATGTTTCCAAAACACTTAACTTTTTTCTGTGTATACCGCGCTTTTTATGCTAGGCTAAGAAGTTTCCGAACCGCCCTCGTAAAGGTCATACGAGAGCAGATCAATAATTCCATGACTTTTTCAAATTCCCTCGTAGTTATAGGAAATGCAACACTGTTCCCATCAAGTACCATCTGTTAATAGACTAATGTCAAGTTTTGAGAGAGTTCCGTCATTTAGTTTGTGTTTAACAGCTTTATAAAGCAAACAACCTTGTGGATTTTGTTAAAATGGAAAAATGTGAACTTCGAGTGCTCATTAAACATTATTTTTTACGGAAAAAACCGTCAACCAAACCAAGAAAAAGCTTGATTAGTACTGGGGCCTAATATATACCTTCCCTGCGGCCTTCACTTACTATACCCCCTAGGAATGGTAGCATGCCTACCACAAGAAGGAAGCCAGGAATATTTATTGGTTCTGTCTTATTGAAAAAATGAAAGCCTCCTTGCAGGCCTTTTGCAAGAAATCAGCAAAGAATGAGTATAGGATTAACTTCAAGGCTTTCTAGTAGGCCTTCCTAGAAAAGCGACATGAGAATTTGTGCTGGATCATATTTCATGTGCAAGGAAGACCTTCTGGAATGCCTAATTTTGGAAGGCATTAACGAATGTGTATTGATCTAAACACGCAGAGAAAAAACATGGTTACAACATGGTTACGGCAATAATAATACGATTTCCGCAATAAAAGTATGTTCGTTGCAACCATAGCATTGTTAACTGAATTTAGTTTTGACAATAGTATAATTGCTGCAATATTAATATTGTTGGAATGTAACAATAGTATTATTGCCAAATTTAAAAATTAAAATTTGGTTAAAGCTACAATATAAATATGGTTGGTGCGTCACAAGTATTGTGTTTTGCATTTAACAATAATATGATTACTGCAATCATTCTGTATGATTATAATTTTTCTTCATTTAAATATGCTTTTTAGAACAAATGTTATTGGTACGGATCTAATGCAATAATAGTACTTTTTTATTGAAATAAAAATATTTCAAACAAGCTGCTTTGGCTTTGTTTAACTGAAATATTTTTAATAAAAGCAGTTATTTAAACTTAAACTAAAGTTTATTTAAACTTAAGTTTTCTTCCGTGAAATAAATCACACCTATTATTTTGTATTTAATGTATTTTTGAATAATTTTCATAGTTCAAATCATATTATGGTTGTAGGGATCATACAATGGTTGCGTGTGAATCATACTATGGTTGTGAGGATAATACTATGGTTGAATGTGAATAATACTATGGTTGTGAGGATCATACTATGGTTGTGGAGATCATATTATGGTTAAGTGTGAATCATACTATGGTTGCGGGGATCATAGTATGGTTATGTATGAATCATTCTATTGTTGTGAGGATCATAGTATGGTTGTATTTGAATCATACTATTGTTGTGAGGATCATAATATTGTTGTACCACAACCATATATCCAACAATAGTATTATCCTCTTCAAATATTGCCATCACAACCATACTTTTTTTCTGCGTGAAGGAAGGGCTTCAAGAAGATCTTCTTATGAGAAGGCCTTGCCAATTTTCCCGCTGAGGATATAAATTTCTACAATGATATATAGGAGAAAGAAAGAAAGAAAGAAAGAAAGAAAGAAAGGGAGA
The DNA here is from genome assembly GCA_963513945.1 of Hydrotaea diabolus. NCBI lineage: Eukaryota > Metazoa > Arthropoda > Insecta > Diptera > Muscidae > Hydrotaea > Hydrotaea diabolus. The sequence continues at coordinate 41,369,479 of OY740717.1, read as the reverse complement.
GAGCTCAAGTGTTCCTCTTCATGAGTGTGTTTGAGTTAGTAATGAAAATGTGTTTATGTCCTAAGGAGAGTGATGAATTTCAACTTTAGTTAAACTTTCGTTCGTTCTAGCGCCCTGCTCATGTCTGTGGCTCGCACTTGTATGAGAGTAAGAACATTTTTAAAACTGGTGTTGCAATAACACAATAGGCCTGTTCTATTGGTACTCGCTTGGCGAAAACTTCAAAACTTTACGAGAATTTTTTCAAAATTTTGTTATACAACAACCGATTTGCTTTATGCATCATGAACCGTTTGATTTGAAAATTTGTAATTTGTAGAAAAAAATTATACAAAAATTACTATATGCGAGTAATAACCCAGCTCGCTTAAACTCGCTAACGGTTATTCTTGAATAACTTTTTTTCAAAAAAAAACTGTATTTATTTAAAACAAACAGGTTTGAACGCAAACTGTCTGTAACTTTCTGTAAACGAAATCATTTTTTTTGAAAGGGGAATTACTCAACAAGCTAATTAATTAATGGTGTAAAGTTATCGCGTTAGAGTTACCAAAAAATAATATGTGACAGCGCATAGAGAAAGGAAACTAAGGGTAAAAAATTCAATTTTCATTTTGTTTTTCTTTTTTTGATGTGGACAACATCTGAGCATTGAATGAGACCGATCCCATACCCCAAAAGTGTTCCCTCCCAGAGATATGCGCGTTTTATGAAAGTGAAGTCGACGATTCTAAGAGCAAATAGAAAGGGACCTGATCTTTAAAATAGCTCTCCTGAACAAAACTGGTTTTTAACCTTAGGTCCCTTTCTATTTTGCGCATGACATATGCTGAAAAATTCGCCCAAAGAAATATTTTTGCTGAGATGTTAAAAATTCTAATCGAAAATAACCCAATAAAAATTTTAAACAAATTATTTATTAGAATTCGGTATTACTTCTTTATTTATAGGCATGTGTCTTCCGATAGGAATAAAAAATTTGTCACGATCAATAATTTATATACTCAAAATGGTCGCAGAGAAGTATTTTGAGACACTATATATAGAATGACAAACTAAGATATACTTCCATTCTATTGTGAAGAGTTTAAAAATAGCTAGATTTCTGGCTAATAGAAACTTACGACATTTATTGGTTGAAGAAGAAGAAATAGCACTAATTAAGTTCGGCCCTGCCAAAGTTTATATAGGGTGATCAATCTAGAGGTATTTTTTCAGAACAAATAAATATATACAAATTCAAATCAAGTGTGGAATCTTTATTGGTAATTTGAAAGGACATTTTATGTCATTTATTTTTTTGAATATAATTTCCTTCAATTGTTGGCTGCAACTACGCCTCAGGGTTTCCATTCTGAGGGTTCAATTTTGGATGACTCGTTCGAGCATTTCGACCGGTATGGCTTTAATGACATGGGTAATGTTGGCTTTCAAAGCCTGAATCGTAGCTGGTTTGTCAGCATAGACTTTAGACTTTACGTAACCCTAAGAAAAATATCTAAAGGTGTGATATCACTCGATCTAGGCGGCCAACTCACCCGTCCAAAACGTGAAATTAGATGCTTTTCAAAATGACCTCTCAATAGATCCATTGTATGAGCCGCTGTTGGCACCAAGTGGCACCGTCCTGTTGAATTGTGTGTTGAAAGTGTCGTCAAGGTTACGATCGATATCATGGCGCGATAGCGAGCACCATTCACGGTTACGTTCCGGCCATCATCATTTTTGAAAAAATATGCACTTTAATTCCACCAGCTTAAAAACCGCACAAAACAGTGGTTTTCTCTGGGTAAAATGGCACCTCTTATACCTCTTCTTGTTGCTCTTCAGCCCAAATGCGGCAATTTTGTTTATTGAATACTTTGGCCGAAAATACGATATTTTGAAGAGGAGTGGCACCGCCCTCTTTTGCTCCAGGATGAGTTTCGATCCATGCCAATATCACATATTCCAAATATCATCGTCATATCTCTATTACTTCATGATATATTATCATTTAAGGTTCAGGGTTGTGTGGGCGGTGCCACGCCCAGTTTTAACATAACATTGATTTCATTCCGTTTGGCAGTAAATGCGATTTTTCCTCCAGGCTATGTTTCGATACTTGCCAACATCATATGTTCCCAATATCAACGTGATATCTCTATTAGCTCGAGAGATATAATCTTTCAAAGTTGACGCCCCCTGTTTAATTCCAATATAACACAGTCTACAATAATTGGCGAGTCTTTACTTTCATTCTGTTAAAATCTCCATTACTTTAGCCATAAATGCGATTTGTTAAAGGGGCGTGGCACCGCCTATTTCGACTCAGGCCAACAGCATATATTTTAAATATCATCTATTAGTTTATGAGATATTGTCATTTTTAATTTAGGATTGTGTGGGCAATGACACGCCCCTTATGGTAAAATTAGATATTAAATAGTCTGAAAATATTACAAAAGGTTGTGGCACAGCCAACTTTTCCTCCGAAACATGCTTAAGAACTTCGGTTGCAATCACCAAATCTTTTTAATCTTAAAGGCTATTTGGTTCAACATACCACTTAATGGTAAATATGATCATATAATTGTAGACGCAATTTATTGATCGGTCATAACAATGGAACGCATAAAATGTATAAGGTGATCCATTAGTGGTATTTTTTCAGAACAAAAAAAATATAAGTATACAAATTCAAATCAAGTGTGGAATCTTTATTGGTAATTTGAAAGGACATTTAATACAGTTGTTGGCAACTGTATTAAGGAAATGAGCGTTCGAAGATCCGCTGTTTTCGACCAAAATTATGTTCAGTGACGAGGCCCATTTCTGGCACAACGGCAACGTCAAAGAGCAACAAGAAGAGGTTCAAGAGGTGCCATTATACCCAGAGAAACCCACGGTTTGGTGCGGTTTATAAGCTGGTGGAATCATCGGTGCATATTTTTTCAAAAATGATGATGGCCGGAACGTAACCGTGAATTGAGCTCACTATCGCGCCATGATATCGATTTTTATGCTAACTGAAATTGAACAGGACGGTGCCACTTGCCATACAGTAATGGATCTATTGAGAGGTCATTTCGAAAAACAGCTAATTTCACGTTTTGGACAGGCGAGTTGGCCGCCTAGATCAACCGATATATCACCTTTAGACATTTTTCTTTGGGGTTACGTAAAGTCCAAAGTCTATGCTGACAAACCAGCTACGATTCAGGTTTTGGAAGCCAACATTACCCGCGTTATTAAAGCCAAACCGGTCGAAATGCTCTAACGAGTCATCCAATATTGGCCCTCAGAATAGAAACCCTAAGGCGTAGTTGCGGCCAACATTTGAATGAAATTATATTCAAAATATAAATGCCATAAAATGTTCTTTCAAATTACCCCACTTGATTTGAATTTTTATATTTTTTTTGTTCGGAAAAATACCTCTAGATGTATCAACCTACATAAGGTAACAGTTTATTTCCTCTACTAGAAATTTAAAATTGTTTAGTAGAACAAGTGCGGCAAAAGGACTTTTAGATTCAAAAATTCTTTACTGGAGGTTCGAATTCTTCGTATTTTCTACCGATATTTCATTTACAATTACTGAACGTTACAGAACACCAACTAAGATTCGGTTGTACTGATGGCATACTAGGAAGCATGTAACCTCAATCATTCGGTTGGCAAAAACAATCGGACTGTTCTCTATATATACAGGAACAATGACTCACATCTTAACAACGGCCCTTTACCGAGCCCTAGCGTGCCGCTCACTTGTTTTGTGAGATTAATCTGAAGAACTAGTTGTTTTTAAAACTCTATGAGCTCTCACATATCCTACTCTCTCTTTCAGAAACTCTCGTTACTTCTATCCCCATGCCTTCCGAGTGAAGGCAATGACAAAAACATTGGTTTTGTAGTGTAAATTATGGATAAGCCCACAATAGATATTGTGTCGCGTCGGATCCAAATATGATCATAATGAAGCAAAGTCATCTATCGGAAAAGGAGCTACCAAATAGTTTAGGAAACAATTCCTGTTTGAACAAATAAGAAAATATAGATTGCCATAAAATATTAATCAAGGACAATATCCAAGAAGGACTTATTATCAATATATTAAATCACTAAATGTTAACGAAATAAATTTAAACGAGATTTTTAGTATATTATATCAACTAATTATAAGACTTACCATTTTCAATAGTCTCCTTGGCGCAAGATATTATCTTTCCCTTGCGACGACGTAAATTTGACTCGAAATTATTGTCGTCGGTGTAGTCGCCGTCACCATCCAAGGCGGCATCTTCGGCCGTCGTCGACTCCTGTACATCCTCAGATGATTGACGCTCTGAGGACATATTGCCGCTATCGTTTTGTATAAGACTTTCAATGCTTTTATTCATATTAAACAGTTACAAAAAGGATATTCTTCTTCTTCTTTAGACACACACACAGCCACGCACACACTCACTCAATACACATGCAAACTGTGTGGTATTCAATTTAGTTGACACTTTTACTTTTCGACTTTTTTTCTTTTATTCTGTCTGTTTTTTTATTTATTTATTTTTTCTTTTGCTTAAATTCCAACAGAATATTCAATGATTTATTGTTGTGCTCTACGTAGACTTGAGTGTTTTTAACTGGTCTTTTCGATGCGTTGAGAATTCGTATTGAATTTTTTTATTGGATTGCGTTTCTTTCTTCTTTCTGGAGGATTTATGGCCTCTTACGCATTTAAAATATGCGACGAGTTTGCCTTAATTATTCACATAAATTTTTAACGCTTGGATGGCTGGCTGTTGCTATACTCGCGAACTGCAAAGACATTTTGAAGGGATTTAATTTAATTTATTTTTTCATTATCCTAAATTAATCACTTAATTTGAATTTTTGTCTTAGCATCCTTTTCGCTGCAGTTGTTTTGGAAATTGTGACGAGTGATTAGCGTGCAGCTAATGAGGGAAAGCAGCCTGTGAGAATCCTTTTGGATTTTTAGCCTAAATAAACATCTGTTGGCAACATGTGGCCTCAAAAGTAAGTGAATATAAATTAATCGACACACTCAAACACCGGGGTAGGGCAAGATAAATAGGGGAAGCCCATTCGATGGAGACAATCTTTATTTTCGGGAAATGGTTAAAAAGCTCCACCTCTCAGGGAAATTTTAGAGAATTGCGAGTTTTGGCCAATTTTGCGATCGTGATTAGTGCGAGCGTTGCATCGTTGTATGCTTGGTGATGCCGTCTCCACACCTCTTCAAGACACTCCGCGCCACTTGAATAGGATCCCCCTAACGATTTAACTAATTTGTGATTCTCTTCAATATTTGAGTTCAATGAGCGGGATATTTTTTTTGTTTGTCTTTAGAGCTGGCAAGAGTGAGTTGTATTTTCGTGTGAAGAAAACTTGAAAAGTAAGGTTTACAACAGTAGTTCTCATTCGTTTGTGGAGAGCCTAGCCTTATAGAGTTCGGTTTTACTTTCAACAATTGCAGCAAGGCTTTCTGAAGAGGTTTGTCACGGACCCGAAATCATGATAAAAGTAGTGTGCAGCCACGAAAATCAATGTCACTTTGCCATTTTGTTAAAAACTTGTCTTCTATTTAAATATAGAAGCAAGAGGTCTTGAGCCGGTTTAATCCCTGTTCAATGTGTTTTTGAGATCATCATGTTCACTCTCTCTGCACGCAGAGAAAAAACATGGTTACTACATGGTCACGGCAATAATATAATGTTCGTCGCAACCATAGCATTGTGAACTGATTTTAGTTTTGACAATAGTATTATTGCTGCAATATTAATATTGTTGAAATGTAACAATAGTATTATTGCCAAATTTAAAAATGAAAGTATGGTTTTAACAACAATATAAATATTATTGGTGCGACAAAAGTATTGTGTTTTGCGATGTATGTTAACAATAATATGATTACCGCACTCATACTGTATGATTGTAATTTTTCTTCTTTTAAATATGCTTTTAAGAACAAATGTTATTGGTACGGACTTAATGCAATAATAGCACTTTTTTATCGAAATTAAAATTTTTAAAAACAACCTGCTTTGGCTTTGTTTAACTGAAATATTTTTAATAAAAACGCTTACGTTTATTTAAACTTGTTTTTCTACTGTAAATTAAATCACTCCTATTATTTTGAATTTAATATTTTTTTTAATAATTTTCATAATTCAAACCTATTGTCGACAACTTAAACAAATTCTAAAAAAATATATGGGGGATCGAAGTATTTACAATTGTGTGAGATCATACTATGGGTGTAGGGATCACAACATGGTTGCGCGTGAATCATACTATGGTTATGAGGATCATACTATGTTTGTATGTGAAACATACTATGGTTGTGAGGATTATACTATGGTTGTGGAGATCATAGTATGGTTGAGTGTGAATCATACTATGGTTGTGGGTATAATAGTATGGTTATGTGTGAATCATATTATTGTTGTGAGGATCATAGTATGGTTGTATTTGAATCATACTATTGTTGTGAGGATCATAATGTTGTTGTACCACAAACATATACCCAACACAAGTGTTATCCTCTTCGAATATTATCACCACAACCATACTTTTTTTCTGCGTGTCAGAAAATCTTGTGTAATGGAAATGTACCGTTATATGTTTTTTCTCTATTTTGCTTTATCTACAACTTTTTTCCTCCCAGAAAAGGTGCTCAGGAATTATGGCTCTTTTGTCGATTAGACGCTTCGTTTAGGAGATATAGCTGATTTAAGTTTTTCTAACAAAATCCAACCTTTTTTCACCCAAAAAAAGTGATCACGAATTAAGGCTCTTTTGTCGAAAGAACGCTTAGTTTCACCCAGAAAAAGTGATCAGTTTAGGAGATACAACTGATTTAAGTTCGTTTAAGAAAATCCATTTTTTTCCACCCAAAAAAAAGTGATCACGAATTAAGGCTCTTTTGTCGAAAGACTCTTAGTTTCAGCCAGAAAAAGTGATCTCGAATTTAGGCTCTTTGTCAATTAAATCTCCTAAGATTTATGTTTTTTTTTAACAAAATCCAACTTTTTTCCACCCAAAAAAAGTGATCTTTTGTCGAAAGGACGCTTAGTTTCACCCAGAAAAAGTGATCACGAGTTAGGGCTCTTTTACCAATTAGACGCTTATTTTAGGAGATACAACTGATTTAAGTTCGTTTAAGAAAATCCATTTTTTCCACCCAGAAAAAAGTGATCGCGAATAAAGGCTCTTTTTTTCACTCAGAAAAAGTGATCACGAATTAAGGCGCTTTTGTCGATTAGACGCTTAGTTTAGGAGATATAGCTGATTTAAGTTTTTCTAACGAAATCCAACTTTTTTCCACCCAAAAAAAGTGATCACCAATTAATGCTCTATTGTCGAAAAGACGCTTAGTTTCACCCAGAAAAAGTGATCACGAATAAGGGCTCTTTTGCCAATTAGACACTTAGTTTAGGAGTTATAACCGATTTAAGTTCGTTTGAGAAAATCCATTTTTTTCCACCCAAAAAAAAGTGATCACGAACAAAGGCTCTTTTGTTAAAAAGGCGCTTGGTCACCCAGCAAAAGTGATCACTAATAAAGACTCTTTTGTCGATAAGACGCTTAGTTTAGGATATATAGCAGATTCAGTCCATAAAACCGCTGATAAAATCGGAAGAAGTCGAAATGTCGTGTCTACGTTTTTGCGAAACGAGTCAAGCTATTGCAAGAATATAAAGGGAACATCAAATTAGCACGATTCATTTCTTTAGCTTAGCATTTAAAGCTTCTACAACTAAAGAAAAAAAAACCATCCATTAACGAACACCGCAAAATGATAAGCTTAGAGTTTTGTCGTAGTCACATGACATGGAAAAACGAGCGAGGCATCGCGTTGTTTTCTCAGACGCAATAAAATTCAATTTTGAGGAGCCACATGGATTTAACTATTATTTCTATGATCTTTGCAAACAGGATCTGGATCTATTGCATAGCGGAGTGTTTGAGGGCCATATCCTATTATGGTAGCTGGGAGTTACAATTTTTGTCCACCACAACACAAGTTGCAATAATGGTGTACTTATCAAGCTTTTTCTTACTTCAGCAATCTATTCAGAGACTTGCAATGGACATTTCAGCACGATAATGCACCAATTCACACTGGCCGAGTTGTGAAGACGTGGATTCGGGATCAAAATGTCAAGGTTCTTGACTGCCCTACCTATTCGCCAGATCTGAACATCATAGCAAATGTTAAGGGAAATGGCTCGTTTATGCTATTAAGGTAGCCTTGTGCATTTCGTTTGACTACATTAAAACATGACATGATTACATTCCCAGCAGACTTTACGAAGCTATCCTTAACAAGGGTAGCTCTACACTAGGCTGGGCCAATTTGTAGGGACAACTTTTTGTCGATTCGATACTCTACAATTCTCTCAGTCGTATTTATATACTCATGCGCTCATTTGTTATATTGTAATGTATGTGGCAATGTATATCTGTATAGAAAGATTTTATTTTAAAAAACATTTGTTTTATTACTAACAAAAACAACCCTAAAAATACGAGTTGAGAAAAAGTCAAAAAATTGAAATTTAGGCTCCTCGAAAAAGTTTTTCTTTTGACATGTCGTAGTGGAACATTTTTCCTTGTGTAAAAAAGCTATCGAAAAATTGATGGCACAATATCGATTGCTAAATCGACCGATCCTTCTCTACACACTATTAGAGATTCTTGAAAATATATTAAATTATTAATTTTGTATTAAAAATTAATTAAAATATAAACGTAATATTGGTTTCAAACTATACAAAAGCTGTTATTAGAAGGGTGAGGGGTCTTTTTAAAGTAGCGGAAACCCTTTAGCCGTGTTTTCCAGTTCTTTTAATTAAATAATTTTATTAAATTTACCAGTACGAGGGTTGCTACATATATTTCTGGCCAAGGCAACACTACATGTTGCCTGGCGCCATCTGACATTTCCATTGGAATTTTTTACATTTTTTAGCATTATCCATCATGTGTATTGTTTAGTGACTTAAAAAAAATCAATTTGGCAAAAAAATGAAATTAACTTGTGAACATTTTCATGCGATCATTTTTCACAACTTTCGACGTGCAAAAAAAAGAAATTAACTCGTGAACATTTTCGTGCGATCATCTTTCACAACTTTCGACGTGGATTATCACGACAAGAGTGCATCGATGAACTTAAATCTTTGTATGGCGATGAAGCACCATCCTATAGTACTGTGAAAAACTGGTTTAATGAATTCAATCGCTCAAAGACGAAGGTCGTCCAAAAACGGCCGTTGTGTCAGAGAACATTTATGCCGTGCGAGAACTGATAATGCAAGATTGTCATGTGACATACCGTGAGATAGAGGCATCCTTGGGCATTTCTTCCACCAGCATACATTCGATATTGCATGCACATCTGGCCGTAAAAAGGGTTTGTTTTCGTTAGATCCCGCACAATTTGACAATCGCTCAAAAAAAAGGCTCGTGTCGAAATTTAAAAAAAAAATATACGATCGCGGTACTTCAAACGACGTTTATAAGATCGTCACAGGTGACGAATCATAAATCTATGTATATGAACCCGAATCAAAACAGCTATCAACCGTGTGGATCTTCGAAGATGAGCCAAATCCACCGAAAGTTGTTCGTGGAAGAAGCACTTCGAAGCAAATGGTCGCCAGTTTCTTCGGCAAAACTGGTCATGGGGTGACTGTTTCGTTTAATCAACGTAGGACGGTCAATTCTGAGTGGTACACCACAATTTGTTTGTCTGAAGTCTTCGGAAAAATTCGAAAAACGAAAAAGAGAAGACGAATCATTGTGACAATGCGAGCTTTAACACATCGGCTCAAACCTGCCAAAACGTTGAATTAATGGGTCATCCGCCGTACAGCGCCGACTTAGCACCAAATGATTTCTTTTTATTCCCGCACATCATGAAAAAAATGCGTGGTCAACGATTTTCATCGCCACCAGCGTTCAAAAACCATGTTTTGGAGGTGTCTCGATCGGAAAAAGTGCTTCGACAATTGGTTTGAGCGCATGCAAAAGTGTATAAATCATTCTGGAGAATATTTTGAAAAACAGTAAACCATTTTTGATGATAAATATTTCCATTTTCATTATTAGGCCAGAAATATATACAGTAGCCCAAATAAGACTGAAAGGCTCAAGAAAAATGTTACGCAGTGGTTCCATCTTGCTGGAAGCATACGTTAGGATTACTCTCAACTTGCAGACTCAAAATATTTTTAATTATAATCATTCAACAGAGCCCTGTTAATGGTTTCAGCTTGACACTCCTCATTTTCCAAAAATTATGGAACTATGACTTTATCAAACCAAACACCGCATCAAAGAGTTTATCTGGAGGGGTGTAGTGATCACTGATACTGATCCATACTAATCCCTGTTCCTCAAAGCGGGCGACTAAGTTCCTAATAATGATGTTTCTAGGTGCTACTCATACTCTCAAATGACGACGTTATTTTCCTTGAGCTGAGTTTAAAGACTTGCCAGATTTAAAATAAAATTCAAGAATTTTGCAGCGTTGCTGAACATCATTGTAAAAGAGATACAAAATTAAAAAAAAAATATATTTTTAGTCCTTCAGTCTTATTTGAGCCACCCTGTTGCACCAGTAATATAACATCATGCCTGCCAATCTCTTCATTATTAATTCAATACCAACATAGTATAAAGAGATTTTAAAATTTACCAAATCTCTATTCATGCCAAATACACCGAAGTGATGATGATGGCCTGCATGCATCTGCTTCAAGCTAATGCTGAAAAACAAAAAGAAGGAAAACAACTTGTTCTTTCATTGAAAGCCTTTTCAAAACGACGGACTTCGCCACTCCAACCTGTCATCATGCAGCACAGCGATGTTTTTCATCTGAACCTTTCCTTCCTTCGCAGTAGGTTATTAAAGCAGTTAATGGAAATTCTCAAAAACAAAAGGGAAAGCTTAAGTTTGGTTTAGTTTGCTATCCTTAATGAGCCTTCTGTGGTAGGACTATGAATATGAATGCATATCGGGGATTTTGTTTTTGTGTTTGATGGTAGGAAATAGAAAAGATATTTGGCGGTGAATCCTTTCGGTTTTATTTTCCACTTTTTTTCTTTGCCCTTAGTGGAGATGTTTTGCATTGTAGCATCCTCTTCTAGATTTTTGGTTTGTCCCAACATATGTTTTGTGGTTATCAAATATGAGTTAAAAGGATACTTAGTGCTTCCTCGGATGACTGAAGACTACATGCTTGGTAATCCTTTGGCAGAGGATACTAAAAAACTTGTTGTAATCTCGCTTTGAACTCATAATATTCTTTGAATATGAAAGATATCGAAAGACTTGGGGTTTGTGCAACATATTTTGTCGGTTGCTCTAGTTTAATCTTAGGATGATGGCAAGAATTTCATGCAGCAGACTACTAATGGAGGGAAATTTATCATTAGCAGCATCAGTACTTATTTCTGAACACTATGCTAAGGTGTTGGGTTCACAAACTATTCTCTTTCATTGCCAAACTTTGAAAAAAATATTTCACCGATTCTGCGAAAACATCGTTTAACGCACTCTAGCCTGTTCTCTTTAGAGGTTTCTTAACTAACTTTTGTATGATACAATAGTTTCCAAGCTTTTCTTTAGCAATTTGAAGCCATCAAGTTGCTAACAAAATTATTAGTAGTTACCAGACTTATTTGTCCAACAAACTGTCTTATATGACACACCCTGCATATAGTAAGAGTTACTGGACTTGTTTCCTCCAACAAACTGTCTTACATGACGCACCCTGCTATATAAACTCATATGTGACGCGCAAAATAGAAAGGGACCTAAGGTTAAAAACCAGTTTTGTTCAGGAGAGCCATTTTAAAGATTAGGTCCCTTTCTATTTGCGCTTAGAATCGTCGACTTCACTTTCATAAAACGCGCATATCTCTGGGAGGGAACACTTTTGGGGCATGGGATCGGTCTCGTTCGATGCTCAGATGTTTTCCACATCAAAAAAAGAAAAAAAATGAAAATTGATTTTTTTTTACCCTTAGGTTCCTTTCTCTATGCGCTGTCACATATGTTGTTTTTTTTTGTAAACACACAGAACAGATTTGTTGAAACAACCGAACGAATGTTGGTGGTTGAACGTACTATCCATGTATTCTATCGCTACAGCAGCGAACTAAACAGGGAACTTTCTGTTGGCACCACCAACAATTGGTACCAAAGTAGTATGTACCTCATGGTAGGTTGTCATAACCATCAATTGTGGCAACCACTAGGTTTTCTGAATTCGATTGGTATAACCGACTTGTTGGCTGTTAGTATCGTAATATTATTGTAGCTACCATCTTATTGTAAGTCGAACCATGTTACCATCAATATCATGGAATGTTGGTGGTTGCAACAAAAAGTATGTTTATCCTAGCGAATATTTGATGTTCGAACCGATTTCCAACTGTTTTTTTTTTGTGCAAGAGTAAGAGTGACTTTACTCTTTTTTTATGACAAACAGTCTTACATGACACACCCTGCTATAAAAAAACATATATTGTTTTTATGATATACACTAAAAAAGAGTCAAACAACAAAAGGCCTTAGCGGCGAATTCGGATTATGTTCATGTGGTGGAGAAGGGAAAAGTGTATTTTTAAATCAACGTAAACTTATAGTTAAAAAAAACATTTTTACAATACAAAAGTGTTGCAATTATTTGATTTTATGTACTTATACGATAATGAATCAATAAGTACCCGTGCTTGTGAAGAGGTAGGTAATTCAAATTTTGTTTATTATTTTTCCACGTTATCTTCTTAAAACCTTTCCCAACGTTTTTGCCATTTCTTTAACTCCTGAAAAAAATACGATTTGTCAAACTCTTTAAATGCGTTTTTTGTCTCGACAATAACCTCCTCGTTTAAAATATATTTCCCCTGAGCCACGTTTTCATGTTGGAAACAGAAAGAAGCTGGGCTGGAGGACAAGTCGGGCGAGTACGGTTAGTGCGACTGCACTTTGCAGTGCTGAATGAATGTGCGGGCGCACAATCGTAGTAAACAGCTCTTTATCTTAGCCAAATGGAGGCGTATCTCCCTCAATTTTAAACTGACTCGGTCCAATAATTTTCGTGATCGCACTTCCTTTCTTAAAGAAGTCATGAAAAATATTCCCCTGGAATCCCGAAAAATCGTTTGGGATTGGAATCCCAAAAAAGCGTGGACACGACATTACCGACCAATACAACCATCTTTGCCGACTTCTAGGCAAATGCACCCATACAAATTCATTGTTTTGACTGACGCTTGGTCTCTGACGTACGAGTATTATAATGGTTCCAGGTTTTATCAACGGGGACGACTGGACGAAAGACTTAGCACGCTTATTCGTTGCGAGGAATATGAGAATGCCCGCCTTCTGAATGAACAGCAGAGCTGCGGTTGTCATTTAATGTGAAAGTCGATGACGTCAAAGACTGCCAACTACTCTTGGACATCCTTTTTCGATCCTCTGCACATGCTACAACTATAAAAGCATAAAAGTAGGAACATCGTCCTCAAGTCACTAGCCGCGGAGCCGACAAAGAAACCTTGTTGACCTCTAACAAGGAGAGGTCCGACGTCTACTGCCAAGACACGAAGAAATTGTGTCTGCGCACGGTAAGGAAGACATAAGGAGACACCCTGTTGATGTTCTCAGGGTGGCACTCTGGTAAGTCTGCTTTTCTTCCACTGCGTCGCACTTGCGTTTGACGACCACACCGGCGTTGCCTAGTTCGCAGTAGTCATCCCTAAGCAGCTCCAGTGTGCATGAGAAGACGATGGTCCTTACCGTGCGCAGACACAATTTCTTGATGTCAAGGCTGTATCTGTTGGGACTTGTGGACTGGATGCCCACGTCCAGGCAGATTAGATTTAGAAAGAGAGGTCCAGATGAACAAGAGATAACCTTTTAGTCATCGAAACTACTCGTATCAGGTAGGTCTGAACGATATTCACGCTGATGAGGCCGCACAGCAGTTTCCAGCTACAGCGTGAATGTAGTGCTAGGGGAACATCCTTAGGAGATTTCAACAGAGGAGAAGACGCTACCTCGCCAGACGCGAATGGTTCTGGCACAGCTAAGGTCTGTATAGTGCTGTCGCTTCAATTCGTATTGGGCGCGAATGCTAACGTTTCGGACGTTAGTCCCGCCTACCATCAGGGACCACATAGCTTGCTGCACCTTTCCAGTTGTCCAGCTAAGCCCACTCAGCTGACCCCCGGTCTCTTTGGACGTATCCAGTTCAAATTGCGCGTTTCCTTCATCTGGATATCGAAGCAAATCCCCTATAGACGAATAGGACTTCAAAACAAAATATATTGCTGTTACAGTAACAACAACTCTGATTTGCTTGCTTGTCAAATTAAATCCATCTAATAACGAAGTTTGCTTAAAAAATGCTTTTATACATTGAAGGTATCGATATTTTGTTGGTTCTGCCGATGTTGTCACTTTCAACTTCTGAAAATGGCACTGCTTTAACAAATTGTCGGTTTTAGTAATGCAATCTAAGATAATACAGGGTGGAGCGCAGTAATTTGCTTCTTTGCACTGCAAAAAAGCGCTGTTGGTCGAAGAGAGTGGAGAGTGTGCGTGGCTTATAGTGGCTGACGGGATATTCGTTTTCGTCTGCCTTTCAGTTGCCATCATGCATTGGACACGTGAGGAGAGGTCATTTTGAGTTGAAGCGTATTTTTCAAATACACCCTCGATCATGGCAGTACAGCGTGCTTTTCGTTAACGATTCGCTGTTCCCCCACGCGGGCGTATTCCTGGACGGCAATCAATTGTTAATTAGGTAACTTCATTAAGAACAGCAGGGAATGTGTCATGTGAACGAAGGGGGCCTGAGAGAAGGATTACAACACCACAAAACATCGAGAGAGTTAGATCAGCAGGACTGCAATCTCCGGAACTCTCTGCTCGGAAGCAATCACTTGCTCGTGGCATTCCCACACATTTTTTTAGCCGGCTCTTGAGGAAATGCAATTAGGGGATACATGGTTCCAACAGGATTGCACACACAGCGAGGGTTAGCATGAATTGTTTAAGGCAAATGTTTCCTAGACGGCTTAGCACTTAGAGGTGTGATTTGAACTGGCCGGCACACTCACCAGATTTTTGCGATTTTTTCTTTGGGGTTACCTGAAGTCGAAGGTGTATATCAACCAAACACCTTGGAAGACCTAATTTACAATATCGAGGCTGAAATTGGCCAATTACCAGACATGCTTGTTAGAGTTCATGAAAACTTCAGAAAACATATGCAGCAGTGTGTGGATAGCGAAGGTCGACATTTGACTATTTAAAAACATGTAATTTAAAAATTCCCTTACTGTTCAGCATAATTAAAATATAAAATAAATTTTTCTAAGGTTCATAATATTTTTATTTCATTCCCAATTAAGCAAACTTCCGCGCTCCACCCTGTGCATGCAAACTCAATCATTTTGCTGGCAAAATAAATCGGTTGTGGCAACAAATCTGTTCTCTCTGTGGACAAAACTAATAGTTGTTACTGCCGGTGGTTCTGACAACCAATTATTATAAACCCCTTCGATTAATAAAACCGTATACTCTGTTTCCTGTACATTAATATTGTCATAGCTACAAGGGTTGCTATATATATTTCTGACGCCATCTGACATTTCCATTGGAAAGTTTGACATTTTTTAGCATAAACGTACTCCCAAACGTACTTGAAGAATGACCATCATTTGTCTTGTTTCAAGTGACTTTAAAAAATCAATTTGGCAAAAAAATTTAATTAACTCGTGAACATTTTCGTGCGATCATTTTTCACAACTTTCGGCGTGGATTATCACGACAAGAGTGCATCGATGAACTTAAATCTTTGTATGGCGATGAAGCACCATCCTGTAGTACTGTGAAAAACTGGTTTAATGAATTCAATCGTGGCTGACGCTCGCTCAAAGACGCAGGTCGTCCAAAAGCGGCCGTTGTGCCAGAGAACGCTGATGCGGTGCATGAACTGATAATGCAAGTTCGTCATGTGACATACCGTGAGGTAGAGGCATCCTTGGGCATTTTTTCACCAGCATACATTCGATATTGCACGAACACCTGGCCGTAAAATTTGACAATCGCTCAAAAAAATGGTCGTGTCGATTGGTGCAAAGAAATTTTGAAAAAATACGATCGCGGTGCTTCAAACGACGTTTATACGATCGTCACATGTGACGAATCATCGATCTATGCATATGAGCCCGAAACAAAACAGCAATCGACCGTGTGGGTCTTCGAAGACAAGCCAAATCCAACGAAAGTTGTTCGTGGAAGAAGCACTTCGAAGCAAATGGTCGCCTGTTTCTTCGGCAAAACTGGTCATGTGGCGACTGTTCCGCTTGGGCAACGTAGGACGGTCAATTCTGAGTGGTACACCACAAATTGTCTGCCTGAAGTGTTCGGAGAAATTCGAAAAACGAACAAGAGAAGACGAATCATTGTGCACCATGACATCGGCTGAAACCAGCGCCTTTTTGACCAGCCAAAACGTCGAATTGATGGGTCATCCGCCGTACAGCCCTGACTTGACACCTAATGAATTCTTTATATTCCCGCACATCAAGACTAAAATGTGTGGTCAACGATTTTCGTCGCCAGAAGATGCTGTTGAAGCGTTCAAAAACCTTGTTTTGGAGGTTTCTCAATCGGAGTGGAAAAAGGTCTTCGACAATTGGTTGGAGCGCATGCAAAAGTATAAAAATCATGCTGGAGAATACTTTGAAAAACAATAAAAACCATTTTCGATGACAAATATTCGCATATACATTATTAGACCAGACATATATATAGCAGCCCTCGTATAAACCCCTCCGATTAATAAAACCGAATAGTCTGTTTCCGGCACATTAATAATGTCATAGCCATCATCTAACGAATTCCCACCAACACTTTTGATAATTCCAACCAAAAGTTTTCTCATCTAACCGAATTAAAGCTCCGTGCGATTTCCAACGAGCTGTTTTCTGTATGTAAGCTCAAGTTTAAAAATTTCCTATTTACATCATTCCAAAGGAAAGAAGAGTCCTATTTATTTGTTTGAGGAATCCATAACTTTTCCATTTGTAGGCGAACTTTAGTTTGTCTAATGTTTACCTACAATTTATCCATTCCTCTATCAAATACCACTATGAACTCTCCCCCGCGCTCGACTTAAACTATAAAATTTGCAAAGGCTCGGTTGCCTGCTGACCGCACAAAAGGTGAATAGCAGAACAAAAACAAATTAATGAGAATCCCAGAGAGAAATGGGTCGATGTACCCAATGGATGTGTTATCGATGGTAGCAGCGGCGGCGGCGGCGGCGGCAATGGTGGTGGTGGTAATGATGGTGATATTTTGCTCTTTGGCCCACTTACAACAAATGCAATACGTGGTGATTTTTGTGGTGGGGGGGTTGGATGTGTGGATATGGGGTGGCGAAATAGAAGACAATGACGTTATACGGTGGTAGGTGGTGACAAAGCTGCTCGCACTGGTGGTGGATAGAATACTCGTAGAACATGCTACACGGTGAGACCAACAACAACACAAAACTAATAATAAATGGAACAAAACATTGCCGGATAAAACCATAAAATAGAAAAAGAAAAACAACAACAAAAATAGCACGCCAAAGGGTATGATTAAGGGGACCGCTGATGTTGTCTACGAAGAAGAATGGCCAAGGCGCAGGGAGACGGAAAGGAAGGCAGACATAGCAGAACCTATTAAAGTAATGGTCAGACCATATACAACACGTTATGTTTCTCAATATGTTGTTCTTGTTTTTCACAAACAGCATGATGATGACATAGACCAAGTAGGCAAATTTATAAAAATCATTTATTTAATATCACATCATAAATAAGTATTGGCGGGGAAAGCCCCCCATAGCACCCTGACTTTTCATATTCTTCAATACAGGCAAATTCAAAATATAAAGTCGATCCCCTTCAAAAAAGGGAATAATTTAAGACAAATCCCCACAAGCTAAACAATGGGCTGATGGGGGTCGGTAGACACTCCACTTATGTTGGACCAACCCAACATCCCATCCAGACATTCGCCAGTTGTCGCAATACGCACACACATTTTCACGATTTCCAAATTTTCGCCTAACAATGGCAATCATGGAGCTCCAACGAAAAGGATGTTATTTCATAACACTTTTTACACACACACGAACACACTCCCAAAAGCGCTGAAACTTTTTCCCGTTTGCTAGACTTTCAGCGTCTCTTGTGGAAAATTCTCTGCGTTTATTTTCTGATCAACTTTCAACTTTTCTTAAAAACTGCTATATTATATTTATTCAATTTTTATATATTTTTCTATTTTTTGCAACTTGTTTTTTTCATTTACTCCAACGTTTTGTTGTTGTTTTTTTTTGTTCTTTTATTTTTTTCATTCGCGCTCTAGCATTTTGTGTTTCTCCGTTTCAACCGTTTCGCTAAAGTTACCGTTAAAGACTGAGCTCTGAACAACAGAGGCGAAGACGACGACCGTAGCCGTCGTGTGGCGAATCCCCAAAAATGGTTCAACTCACTATTTGCCGTGGTGAATTTGAGCTATTGATTTTTTTTATTTTTTTTCAGCTGCTCTGTTGCCTTTGCCTTTTTATCATTTTTGTTGTGTTCTCCTTCTTTCTTTAGTAGATTCTTTTTTTCGCCCGACACACTACACACATGACTCTGGCATGTCATGTTTGGTTTGTTTGTGTTCTCTTGTTCGCCGGTTGCCTTTTGTTTTGTGTCTGCGCGCAGACAGACTGAGATGTCAAAACAAAAATCATATGTTTTTGAGAAGTTAGAAATTGCAATGGGAATAAGCAGGGTTGTCAGATATGGCGATTTCTCGCCAAACGTGGCGATTTTTCAATGCTTCTGGCGACATTATTTTTGATTTGGCGACATGGCGATTTTTTGGCGGTTTATAAAATAGTTGGCGATTTTGTTGGCTAATTATGATTCTTCCTCTGTTTTTATTAATTTAGCGATTTTTTTGTATTTTATTGTTTTATTTGAGACAATATATACTAATCCATCCATGTGAACATGGTATAATATATTTTTTGATTTGTTGTCATGTCAAAGTGAATGCCAATTTGATTGTCAATAGTACTTTGTCAACGAAATATGTGAAGAACAGCAAAAGAAAACTCAAAACTAAGTGAAAAAAAAAATATTGGATGTGAATACTTGCAAATGTGTTTTGTTATGGCGTCTTCATCGAAACAGGCCAACTTGGATCGCCGTCACAAAAAAGAATGGGAAAATCAAATTTGGGCAATAGGTACATATATTCAAGAACATATTTTTCCTTAAAAATGTTTACAAATTTGAATTTTTAGGTAACAATTGATCTCAAATATATATTGATATATAATATCAAGTTATTAACTAAGACTTAAATTATATTTTAAATATATGTGTACCTTACTACTTATAGTGAAGAATATTTTGCTTTTACTACATGAATTAAATATTATTTTTTAAAAAAGCTAAATACAAACTATAACTTTTAACAAAAACCGAAGAATCTTTGTTTTTGGCGATTTTTGGCGATTTCTGACACTTGATTTGGCGATAGAGGTAGAAATAAATCTGACAACCCTGGGAATAAGGGTAGACCAGTGGTAACAACCTTACCTAACTAACCTCCAGTGAATGGTGAATATATCTTAAATAGTCTGGACAAGAACCATTAGTGCAAAGGATATTATGATAAGTACCATGCAGAGTTTCTCTTTCCCCGGTCCCTTGCATTACCCGGGAAACGCGATTTTTTTTAATTTTCGGAATTCCCGGGTATTTCAAACCATGTTAACTTTGCAGCATACTTAGTAGGGACATAAATAAATACTGTTACACACGTTTTATACTGTCTAAGTAAAATAATAAGTACTGAATGTTTTTGGACCAAATATTTTTTAATATATTTATTGATGTATATTGTATCCAAAAAGAATCTACTTGTTCGAAATGTCCGCCTTTTGCCTTTACACACGCCTTTAGTCGCACTGGCCAATCGTCAATAGTTGCACAAACCTCGTCCATTGGAAAATTGGCCACAGCTCGAACCAAAGCAGTCTTAAGAGATCCAATGTTGGGGTATCTTTTGTGACAAACCTTGTCCTCTAAACCGTGCATAATTTGTAATTCAATGGGTTCAAATCTGGACTGCCTGAGGGCCCTTCTTCAGAGGAAATGAACACCGGCAAATTGTTTCGAAGCCAGGCCTGAGACGTTTTAGCCTTATGGGCCGGCGCAGAATCCTGCTGGAAAGTCCATGGCTGGTTTTGGAACAGGGAATTGTTATGAGGCTTTACAACAGCTTCCAAAACGGTTTCTTGGTAAACTTTGGCCGATGTTTTTACTCCTTGTTCGCTGAAATGCCGGTTAGTGACCCCATCGTAAGAGACACCCCACCAAACCATGACTGAAGCTGGGTGATGACCCTTTTCCAGCCTTGGGATCAGTTCAGATGCTTCCTTAGATGACCGCGCATACACTCTACCATTTTGCTTGTTTTCCTGAACGGAAAAAATGTTTTCATCGGTGAACAACATTTTTCTGTGCAAGCTATCAGCGTGCTTCACAAAAAGACGTTTGCATTTCTCAATTCCATTTTTTTTAAGATGCAGTCAATAAATGTCCGGTACGTCGTTTGAAAGTCCTAAGTCTTTTTTATGGACTTTTGCGTGATATTCATCTCACGGGTCATGATTTTCTGTTTTCGGAGCGGATTTCTGTGAATTCTTGATTTAACGGCTTTGATGACACGCGGTGTTCGAACAGAGACCGTCCGGTGGCGGTCTTTTACATCTCCAGTCTCCTCAAACAGTTTTATGCATCGGTAGACGAACATGCGGTTAATCCCTAGTGGCCGGAGCGTTTCGAATATATCGCTTTTTTTCATTTCACCCTATTACAGCGATCGCATTATCTGACCACTCCATGATGAAAGTTGAAACAATTTTAAAATCCAGTTACAAACTATTGAGGTTATTGAGGTTAGCTTTCAAAACTCATATGATATTAACGGGGTGTGTTCAGTTCTACTATTGAAATGGGTGTGTTGAATGTTGTAACAGTATTTATGTCCCAACTAAGTACATAAATAAAGGGTGTTTAAATTTTAAAGGGCCGATGTTGATTTTGAATAAAACACAAATTATTTAGGAAATTATTGGCATTTCTCTTTATTATGATAATATTGGTAGGGTTCAATTATGTATTGAACAAAATATCGGCCAAATGGCCGCCGCGACCTCCGCGGCACACCTCCAACCGATGGTCCAAATTTTCGATGACGCTGAGGCATAATTGGGGTTCCATGCCGTTTATGGGCCGAATTATCTCATTCTTTAGCTCTTGAATTGTTGCTGGCTTATCGACTGGCTCAAATAACCCCAAAGAAAACAGTCCAACGTTGTCAAAGCACATGATCTTGGCGGCCAATTAACATCGCCGCGACGTGAGACAACACGGCCATTAAATTTGTCGCTAAAAAGAGCCATTGTTTCGTTAGCTGCGTGGCAAGTGGCACCGTCCTGTTGAAACCACATTTCGTCCACATCCAAATCTTCCAATTCGGGCCATAAAAAGTTCGTTATCATCTCACGATAGCGAGCACCATTCACAGCAGCTGCCTGACCGGCCTCATTTTTGAAAAATTACGGCCCGATAATGCCGCCAGCCTATAAACCGCACTAAGCAGGCACTGTTTTGAGGGTGCATTGTTTTTTCGACACTCACTCGAGGATTATCATTCGCCCAAATGCGGCAATTCTGCTTATTGACGAATCCACTGAGGTGAAAATGTGCCTCATCACTGAAGATGATTTTCTTCGAAAATTGATCAACCATTTCAAAATAAGCCTGTATAACATTAACGCATTGCTCGCATAAGAAATTTCCCATGTCGAAATTGAGTTAGTCTAAAATTGATAAATATCGAATGAAATGCCGAAAAAGACGACGTTTAGGTGTGGTTCACATTCAACATCGGTCCTTAAAATTTAACAACCGTTTATATTTATTAATTTTTAAAATCTGGTTATCAAATATACTTAGTATAGGGTGGGTCATTCGAAATTTTAACTATCCACTACTTGAAATTTGAAAGGTAGATTAACATTCATTTTTATTTTCAGGTCGCTATACGCTCGAACAAAATTGGAAAATATTAAAAATATACTTCTAACGTAGTGTCTTTAAAAATTACGAGAATTGATCGGCCCTTAGTTCCGTTTGTGCCTCAATTCGTGAAGCGAGTTCATGAAAACGGATCGTTATTGCATAAACCAACCCGAGTACGTTCAGACGAAAACATTGTTGCTGTGGCTGAGAATGCCAGAGATCATCCATCAACATCAACTCGCCATCGTTTTCAGGAAGTGAACATTTCTTGCACTTCTTTCAAAAGAAGT
The DNA here is from genome assembly GCA_963513945.1 of Hydrotaea diabolus. Classification (NCBI taxonomy): domain Eukaryota; kingdom Metazoa; phylum Arthropoda; class Insecta; order Diptera; family Muscidae; genus Hydrotaea; species Hydrotaea diabolus. Next base: position 41,347,016 of record OY740717.1, on the reverse strand, counting down.
TTTTCGGTATAAAGGCCTACAAAGTTCAATTGGTCCAAGAACTAAAGCCTAATGACCATCCGATGCGTTTTCGGTTCACCCAATGAGCTGAATGTTGTTTGGAGGGAGATAAAGGATATTGCCGAAAAATCGAATTTTCAGTTGAAGCTCATTTTTATCTCGGTGGCTATGTCAATAAGCAAAGTTGCCGCATATGAGGTTCAGAGAACCTACACGTGACTATTGAAAAGCCAGTGCCACCACAACGAGTTACTGTTTCGTGTGGATTTTAGCCTGCCGGCATCATTGGGTAATTTTTCTTCGAAAGTGAGCAAGGAGCCGTGGTTACCGTCAAGGGTGAGCTTTACCTCGCCATACTCAAGGAATTGTTGTTTCCAAAAATTCTAGGGAATAACATGGACGACATTTGGTTTCAACAAGACGGGGCCACACTTCATGCAGCCAACGCAACAATCGTTTTTTACGCACTGTTGGCAATTGGCCACCTCGGAGCTGTGATTCGAACTTTTTGGATTATTTTCTGTAGGAAACCATTAAGGATACATGTTACGCAAAGCATCCAGAGACAAATGAAGCTTTGAAACATACGAGGGTTGCTATTTATAATTCTGGTGCGGCAATAAAAACACAATAATTTATCATTGGAAATGGTTTAATTTTTTTTTTCAAAATATTCTGCTTTAAAATAAATACACTTTTGCGTGCGCACACCCCAATTTTCGAAGCACTTTTTCCACTCCAATTGAGACACTTCCAAAACATGGTTTCTGGACGCTTTAACAGCTGCTTCGGACGATGAAAAACGTTGATCACGCATTTTTTCTTGATGCCATTCCCTAGATGGAGTCATTTGGTGCCAAAAGATGGCTGTACGGTGGATGGCCCAACAATTCGACATCGTGAGTGGTCAAATAGCTCATCGTTTCAGCTGATGCGTGAGAGGTCGCATTGTCGTGATGCAAAATGATCGGTCTTCTCTTATTATCTTACCTCATTTCTTCGAGCACTGTTGGCAAACAGATGGTTGTATACCACTTAGAATTGACCGTCCTACTATCGAATAACATGGCCGGTTATACCGAAAACAATGCAATCATTTCATTCGATGTACTTCTTTCACGAACAACTTTTGTTGGATTTGGCTCGTCTTGAAAGACCCATACGGTCGATTGCTGCATTGTTTTGGGGTTTATATGCATAGATCCATAATTCGTCACCTGTGACAATTTATACACTGCCTTTGAGGTACCGCAGTTATACTTTTTCAACATCTCGTTGCCCCAATCCAAACGAACATTTTTTTGAGCATTCGTCAAATTATTGGGATCCAACGAGAACATTTTTTTTTCACCGCCTAATGAACATGCAATATCTTATTAATGCTTGTCTTACTAATGCCCAAGAATACCTCAATCTCACTGTATGTCACATGTCGGTCTTGCTTTATCAGTTCACGCACATCATCGATGGTTTCTGGCAGAGTGACCGAAGTTGGACGTCCTGCACGAAATTCATCCTGGAGCGAACGGCGTCCGAGACTAAACTCTTGGTACCAGCGATTAACAGTGGTTTTTGATGGTGCTTCATCACCAAAAGTTGAAACATGTTGATTTAAACGCTCTTGTCTCGATAACCCACGCCGAAAATCGTACGAAAATGTTCACGGGATAATTCCATTTTTTGACTAAGATGAATTTTTCAACACGCTGTAAACAAAACAATTCGCTCTCAAATGACAAAACGTTCTGAGTGAAGTAATGCTAAAAAAATGTCAATTTTTCCAATGGATGTTACAGTTTGCATCTGGAAACACTAGTATTTTTGATGCTGTGCGTGAACTGATAATGCATGATCGTCATGTGACATACCATGAGATAGAGGCATCCTTAGGCATTTTTTCCACCAGCATACATTCGATATTGCATGAACACCTGGTCGTAAAAAAGTTTGTTCTCGTTGAATCCCGCACAATTCGACAATCGCTCAAAAAAAGGATCTTGTCGATTAGTGCAAAGAAATTTTGAAAAAATACGATCGCGGTGCTTCAAAATACGTTTTTTAAGGTCGTCACTGGTGGCGAATCATGGATCTATGCGTATGAGCCCGGAACAAAACAGGAATCGACCGTGTGGGTCTTCGAAGACGAGCCAAGTCCAACGAAAGTTGTTCGTGCAAGAAGCACTTCGAAGCAAATGGTCGCCTATTTCTTTGGCAAAACTGGTCATATGGCGACTGTCCGCTTGAGCAACGTAGGAGGTCAATTATAAGTGGTACACCACAATATGTTTGCCTGAAGTCTTCGGAGAAATTCGAAAAACGAACAAGAGAAGACAAATCATTGTGCAGCATGACAATGCGAGCTCTCACACTTCGGCTCAAACCAGCGCCTTTTTGACCTGACAAAAAGTCGAATTGATGGGTCATCAGCCGTACAGCACTGACTTGGCACCCAATGACTTCTTTTTATTTCCGCACACCAAGAAAAAAATGAGTGGTCAACGATTTTCGTCGCCAGAAGATGCCGTTGAAGCGTTCAAAAACCATGTTTTGGAGGTGTCTCAATCGGAGTGGAAAAAGTGCTTCAACAATTGGTCCGAGCGCATGCAAAAGTGTTTAAATCATGCTGGAGAATACTTTGAAAAACGATAAAACCATTTTTGATGATAAATATTAGCGTTTTCATTATTAGGCCAGAAATATAAATAGCAGCCCTCGTATGTTCTAAATCAATAATAGCTATTTATAGCATTTCTCCGACATTTTCACCATCGAATTCCACTTCGTATTGTCATAACTGCGGTAGAATATAATGAATTTCCCGGCAATGAAAAATGACCGGAATTCCCGCCCAAGAAACTCTACTAACCACCTTACCTAACAAACATAGAAACTTACCTCCTGCGAATGGTGAATTTATCTTAAATAGCCTGGACAATATTGAGATATATATTTTAAAGACTCTGCGTAATTAATTCATTGTTGCAACCGACTTTGACTTCAAATGAATTGTTGTTATTGTTGTAGCGGACCACAGTACCGGGGTGACAGATCTTGGTCAAAGAATTGCTGCTTCTGCTCGATCCGGTACATAGAACCGGCTGTTGTGGGATCGACTTTAACTGACTTGTGGTAGCTCCGTGTACAAAGTATCTTATTTTGTGTGGTGTTCACTAGCAAATTATTTCAGTTATACCAACATAGATTTAAAACCCATTTGATTGTGAAAACATTTAAATTCTGTCGACCTAATTTTACCAAGGGTAATTATAGGTCGCACTCAACGTACTACGCTATTTTGGATCTGCGATGTGGCTTCTTGAGCTGCAGGTTTAAAAGTCGGAAGGGACCTTTGTGAGGAGGCTATTTAAAAACCTGGATCGACTTACTTGAGGTGGTATCCAGTTTCTGAAACTGCGAAGGCCATTTGTATGAGGGCTATACGATTTATGAGCCTATGTGGTCCAATTTCAATGGTTAATTTTGAGTCGATGTGTAATTTGTGGCTTCTAGCGCTAGAGACCTCGATTCTAAAGGGCCCTTTGTAAGGGGGTTATTCGAAAACATGTACCGATATTAAGGGGACTATTTTTCAACTAAGATGGATGGTGGTCGCTTGTTACGCTCTATTTGAAATTTGTTCGGATGTTATACTTTACTGGTGGAGCAAAGATTCTGAAATCGGGATAAACTATGTGTGATATGAAAACATGGATTGACGTGGACCAATTTTAATTTGGGCCCTTAGCCCGAACTTAAAAGTATACTGTAGTTTATCGAAACGGACGAAGATCGCTAAATGGGATCAGACTGGGATTTCGAATCAATCCTTCCTTGAAACGACGAAGTGGGATTTTATTATCGAGTTAAACCATTTTTTCTATTTGTTTTGGTGCAATAGTTTGTTATATAACACGAGAACCACTAAATATATTAATTTGTATACGTATTTATTTAACATTAACTGAATGGTGTCAGAAGACATATTCGGATTAAGTATGGAATGAAATGTGCGTCAAATGGCCCCCACGGCTCTGATGACCGCTGAGTACTCATTTCACTAAACTGTTCATGACTTTTTTAAATGTTGCGAACGAAATTCAGGAGTCGGATCTAGAATTTGAGCTCTAGAATAAACCAGAAACAAAGAAATTTTTGGAAGCATCTGCAATTTCTTATTATAACGAAGGGCCAAGTCAAAGCTCCAGCATGGATTGCTTTACCTTATGGCATCGACCGTATTGGGGTGCATGGTTGTTGGTAGTGGGTCATTCACCCTGATTATGTAAGGCGTAGTTGTGTCGTATTTTAGACGTTTTTTAAAAATGGTATTATGTATGGCGAAAACGACAAAAATACGACTCTGAAATAAAATCTATTACAAATATTGGTATTATGTATGTCGTAATAAAATGTCAAATTGGGCATTTATTGGCGTTTAAGTTTTTGTGCCCGACAGCTCTGTCGACAGACTGTTTCATAATATTAAAAAAACTTTAATTATTGTTTTACCCTGTGTTTTTTCAATCTGTTACAAAATCTTTGCTGTCGAAAATTTTACATAATACCAAAAAATTTAAAAAACGACTACGACTACGCCTGCTGTCGGAAAACGACTACGCCTTACATAATCAGGGTGAATGTTTAACTACATTTTTTGAGACCCTATAAACCGCCCATGTTCATGAACATGTCGCAAAATGTTCAGACAAGATAGTCCATCCGAGAACTGTAAGAAATGAGAATGGATTAAGAAGCAGAGTAGCACGTAAAAAAATCGATAACTTCGGAGAAAAATCGAAAACTTCGGCTAGAGTTTGCCCAATCACATATCGACAAGGGAATTGATTTCTGGAATCGCATTTTATTTACCTTAATTTACTGACAAAAGTAAATACGTACAACATTTCAGAAGTGATGGCCGGTCAAAAGTTTGGAGAAACCCCAACACAGCTCTATTTCCCCAAGATATAATAAAGGGTAGTTAAATTTTAAGGTCCGATGTTGAATGTGAACCACACCTAAACGTCAAGTTTTTTCCTGCATTTCATTTGATATTTCTCAATTTTAGACTAACTCAATTTGAACCAAGGAAAGATACACAAACAAGCAACGCGTTAAAGTTATTCAGGCTTATTATGAAAATGAAAATCATCTTCAGTCATCTTTCACCTCAGTGGATTCGTCAATAAGCAGAATTGCCTCATTTGGCCGAATTATAATCCAAGAGTGATTGTCGAAAAAACAATGCACCCGCAAAGAGTGACTGTTTGGTGCGGTTTATGGGCTGGCGGCATCATCGGGCCGCCAGCCCATAAACAGTTACTGCCGGTCAGGCAGTAACTGTGAACGGTGTTCGCTATCGTAACTTTTTATGGCCCGAATTGAAATAAATGGATGTGGACGATGCTCGTATGTGGTTTCAACAGGACGGTGCCACTTGCTACACGGCTAACTCTTTTGCGCAACAAATCAAATTCGGCCCTTAAAATTTAACCACCCTATACCTACAGTTAAACACGGTGGTGGCAGTGAATGGTTTGGGGTGCAATTCCTGCTTCTGAAGTGGGGATTCAGTTTTTATAGATACGACTATCGACAGATATTTAAATAATAGCATATTAGAAGAACATTTAAAGCCATCGGTAGATAATTTGGGCCTCGGCACTCAGTAAGTCTTCCAATAGGACAACGATGCGAAGCATACTGCTTACGTAGTCCGAGACTGGCATCTTTATTATACTCCAAGACATGACATTAGTAGACGTCAAACCCTAAACACAGCCCTAATTCGAGCATGGTCTGAAATAACGCCCTATATAACTGAAAGTTTAGTGTCTTCGATGTCTAGCAGCTGTTATTGACGCTAACGGTGGACCGACAAAATATTGAAAGTTCATAAAATATGAAAGTCTATAGTAAAAAATTGAATTAATATGTTCCTAACTGTACGAGTATGTAGACATTTTCCAGTAAATTTTTGATTTTTTTTTGATTCTCGGCGCTTTGCGAAAGTTTTTTCATTAATTTATTTAGGTAGTTTTATCCATTTTAGCTTCGATGCAAACCAAGTTTCCTCCACCAGCTACAGACATACAGCCCTACACCATAACCCCTCCTCCACCATGATCGACTGTGATGACCACATTGTTTCTATCTAGCTCGGTATTTGGCTTTCTCCAAACTAGTATTCTTCCGTCCGATTGGAAAATGTTTTCTTGTCTAAAGAGATTACTCTATTCCAAAAACGGAATGTGAAGTTTCTGGAAATCAGCTTATTGGGAATGTTTTATCGCAATTCTGTCATAACAGGACGGGCTATGTGAGGAGTTGCAGCATCTTGCTGAAACCACACAGAGTTGAAAGAAATTCTCATTGGGCGTAATTCTGAATAGAGAACCCTCTCAACATGCTCAAGTAACAGTCTCCAGTAACCGTAACGGTGTGACCGTTTTCTTCAAAGAAGTAGGGGCCCGACAATGCAGCGTGATGAAACTGCACACCACACTGTGGCACGAAGTGGATGCAATTCCGTCTCATTTAGTATCTGATGGTTGGAAGCACTCCATATTCGACAATTTTGTTTGTTTATGTTGCCGTTTAAATCGAATAGGGCTTCGTCAAACATGAAAAGAAAGTTAAACATATTTTCGTCCTTTTCCATCAATTGAAACATCTTCTGGCAAAATTCCAAGCGATCAGGGAAGTCTGCTGCGATCAGTTTGTTGGCAGTTGAATTTTATCCAAATCTTTGTGCATAATTGACTGCACTGATTGTCTATTTATACCCATTTGAGCAGATAAGCTTTTTGTCGAAACTTTTGGATTGTTTTGTAAGGCAGCAGCTACAGCAGTGATTGTTTCCTCCGTCCGAACTAAAGGGTTTGGATGGTAAGGTCTTTTGTTGACTGTCCCATGCTCGGCAAAATTGTTAACAAGTCTCTTTATGGTCCATCTGCTCGTAGGATTGCCGCCAAACGTGCGCCTATACTCTCTTTGAACCGATAATAAGGACTCCAGAGCGGCGAACAATCCAAATTCTTGTTCCCAGTTATCCATTTTTGTTAAAACTAAAAATCATTCTGCAAAATTAAAAGAAATTAACCAGACTCATTAAATAGAAAAAAAGTTATTAAATTTTTGTTTGGTAGCGGCTTTCATAAGCCACCCTGTAGTTCCAATACATATATTTTTTCTTTCGGCTTCTGTAGTTTAGTTTGGTTTTCAGTCCATTTTTCTCAATTTCGCTCTTTCCCAATAAGCACAAAGTCGGACTCGGATCCGATTTGAGTCCGATATGACGGATTCCGCTTTCTCTGTTCCGATTTGAGTCCGAGATGTCGGACTCCGCTTTGTCTGTTCCGATTCGGATCCGATTTGAGTCCGATATGACGAACTCCGCTTTCTCTGTTCCGATTCGGATCCGATTTGAGTCCGAGATGTCGGACTCCGATTTCTGTGTTCCGATTCGGATCAGATTTGAGTCCGATATGACAGACTCCGCTTTCTCTGTTCCGATTCGGATCCGAGATGTCGGACTCCGCTTTCTCTGTTCCGATTCGGATCCGATTTGAGTCCGATATGACAGACTCCGCTTTCTCTGTTCCGATTCGGATCCGATTTGAGTCCGAGATGTCGGACTCCGCTTTCGATTCAGGTTTGCAGTAAAAATTTGGAGTTTTATTTTTATATTTATTAATGAATTTATTTATTATTTTGAATTTATTACTTAGTATATATGTGGTGAAATAATCAACAATTAGATGAAAAGTAATATGACATTAAAATTTAATATATTAATAAGTATATGACTCATATGTAACAGACATCATATTAGTGTATAAGTGGTACAAAATACAATTCGTTTGTCAATTTAATTTTGAAAACCTTTTTTATATGTAATATGTTGTGCTCATTGGGCAAATCTTCAAACTCAATAAAATCCTCACGAGCCCTTGGAAGTAATGGACCAGCGGAGCAAAAAATACTTCCAATATGCAATGGACAGATTTACGAAAAAAACAAAATATAACAATGAAAAAATATTATCGTAAAGTAATAATATCGTAAAGTAATAGTTTATACTTACCTATGCTATAAATAAATGCGTAAAAATTGAATTTGTTCCACCTTATTATTTTATGCTAAATTATGCAGGATCAAAAATCGTTTCGGCAACGGATCAGAATTCATTTCGTTTTCGGATCCGATATCGTTTTGAGTTCGGGTCCGAACTCATATCTAAATCGGATCCGAACTCACTTCGATGTTGGATCCGACATCGTTTTGAGTTCGGGTCCGATATCATTTCGAAATCGGACTCAATTCTCCGTCCGATATCGAAGAGGGAATTGCTCCCGTTCTCGTGTCCGACCTCGGACCCGTTCTCGAAACCAAATCAGAGAAGTCGGATCCGATGTGCTTATTGGGTTACTACACTTCATTCATTGAAAACAAATAATAATAAACGAGGTTCCCCTATTTCGTAATAAAAAAATGATTGCCATACCTAAGAAAGTTCATACACATTGGGGAATTTTCTACACCATAATTTGACATGTGTGAATACTTTAGTCCGCCTGAAAACGCACTTTTTTATTACATTTTAATTGTTCCCCTAATTTGTTTTACTTGGTGTACAATATATATACTAATACAGGGTGGAGCGCGAAAATTTGTTTTTTGTACTGCAGGCTGTGGCGGCACTGTTGGTCGAAGAGAGCGGAGAGTGTTCGTAGCTAATAGTGGCTGACGGGAGATTTGTATTTGTCTGCCTTTCAGTTGTCATCATGCATTGGAGACGTGACCTCTCCATTTTGTGTTGAAGCGTATTTATCAAATGCGCACTCGATCATTGCAGTGCAGCGTGCTTTTCGTTTACGACGCCGACGTGTTCCTGGAGGGCAATCAATTGTAAATTGGGTAACTTCATTGAGAACAGCAGGGAATGTGTACGAAGGGAACCTGAGAGAAGAATTACTCGTACATCAGAACATCGAGAGAGTTAGAGCAGCAGTACTAAAATCTCCGAAACGCTCTGCTCGGAAGCAATCACTTGCACTTGGCGTTTCCAGACTTTTTTTCAGCCGGCTCTTGAGGCAATGCAATTAGAGGATACGTGTTGGAAGAATGGTGCCACTGCACACACGGCGAGGATTACCATGAATTGTTTAAGACAAACGTTTCCTGGACGGCTTGTCTCTTTAAGGGGTGATGTGAACTGGACGGCACTCAAGCAGACTTAGCCCCATGCGATTTTTTCCTTTGGGGTTACCTGAAGTCGAAGGTGTATATCAACCGTCACAACACCTTGGAAGGCCAAATTAACCATATTTTGGCTGAAATTGGCAGAATATCAGTCGACATGCTTGTTTGAGTTTATGAATACTTCAAAAACATATGCAGCAGTGTGTGGATAGCGAAGGTCGACATTTTCCAAATACACTATTTAAAACCATGTAATTTAAAAATTCCCTTACAAATCAATATAAGTAAAATATAAAATAATTTTTTCTAAGGTTCATAATTTTTTTATTTTATTCCCAAATAAGCAAATTTCCGCGCTCCACCCTGTATTATTGTTGAAGACCGTAGCGTGCTAAGGACTTTCGTTTCAAAATTATGAAGGATATAACATTCAGATTGGCACTGTGTGAATACTTAAGTCCGTCACTGTATATTTCAGATATAAACCAACAAACAAATTACTTTATAAAACTAAAAGTAAACTCCCTCAAGAGTTAAATACAATAATATCGATTATTTTTAACATCAACCGAAAGAGCGCCACACGAGTTTGACATCTTCAGGGACCACTCAATCGGAGCGGTTGACATAAATATCTATCGTAGCTTTCATATCATTGTAGGCATAAAATTTCACTTTTAACAAATAGTCCCCCAAAGGTATTGGGAACAATTTTAACAAACTCTCATCCGATACCATGTCTTTGACAATTATATCATGCTAAAATAGAAGAAGAACCCAATTAACAACAGATTAAGTCACCTATACCTCCATAAACTCACATTGTAAGGACATGAATGATTTACATTCGAGTACTTGAGAAAATTTGAGTAGGCCAATTGCAAAATGGGGTATTTCTTGCGATTCTCAAAGAAGACGCACACATCCGCTGTTATATTAGGCAGATATGGTTGATAACCATTTGAGCGTCTATAGAAAGCGACATTAATCTAAATCAGAGAATTAATTTAAATGTTAGTATTATTATTAATAGTCTAACTGTATATTTTTTTAAATTTACCAAAGTATTTGTTAATGGCTTTTTATGGAGTTCCACATAAATATTGAGCACCTTTAGTCCGGGTTTTAAATCCGTCAGTTCACACGTTTTAAAATGTAAAAATGTCTCATCATGATCTTGACACTTGACGCTGATTAATTTAAATGAGGCCGATGACACAGGATCCCAACACATCAGCAGGAGAGCAAAATAAAGCCCAATTTGTATACTACTCCTGTCCAACATTTGGCAGTAAAAAGAATTTATTAATTTATACTTGTAAAAACGCCAAGCGTTAACTTCGGACTTAGACTCCGCTCTAGACTGTTCTCGATACACCGAAATGTTGTTGATTTTATACATCAGTAGTTTTATAACAAATTGTGAAAAAGCACTGTTCATGAAAATAGCATCGTCATCATCAAAATTAAAATCATATTAGAATTGGTTTTATGAACCTTGACAAAATACGATTCACCTATTCAATGCAAGTAGTCCGCTCTACGTACGAAAAACTGAATATCAATTTATCACTAATGGAAACAATCTCAGATGGAATGAGAAAATATTAAAATTTAATTGAAAATTTAAAACATTAAAATTCAATTGAAAATTCAAAACATTAAAATTCACTTGTGGCATAAACGTTTTAATTTTACGCACGATTATCTCCTCCCCAATTACGGTCGCGTGGGGCAATTATATATAACCCACAACAATTTTCTGGATTTATCTCTTTGTAATTCATCTCCCAAGCTTAAACTAATTGAAAGGTTAATTTGAATTTGTACCATCAAAAATGTTTAAGTTTTGTTCTGCAGTCGTTCTTAAATTTGTTCGACTCTGTCTCAGCTTTAATACTGTCATAGTAGATTTCTCTAATGAAGATTTTATGATTTTTGCTTAAGTATCGAAAATTGGAGAATATTATCAAAAACAGATTGTGATGACACACAGATAACAGACTTGTTGCCACAACCAAATTTTTTGCCAACCGAATGTTAGTGTTTTCACGTACTATCCATGTATTCCATCGCTACAACCGAATGTTAATTGGGTACACGGCAATTTTCCGTAGTGGAAACTGACAGTATCAATTGAATAGAGAAGTAGCGGCAACCCAATATAATAAGGCTTATTACACAGTGATACAAAATCGAACTTTCCGAATACGAATGGGATGAGACCAATTGCAAATGAAAGTTGACATTATCCATAACAAAATCTTCAAGGGTTTTCTTTAGTTCAGTGCGAGATTTTTTTTACACGCATTTGAAGTTGGTGATTTTTAGACGCTGTCTAACAAGAAAATGTTTATTTATTTTTATTATCCTAAAAAGTTTTGGTATCTTACTGTTTTTGGGGTCAAGAAATTCATTTTTGATATTTATTTGTATTTAAAACTCACGCTAGATGGCGCTATCATACAAATGGTGCTATTTCTTGAAGATTTTCATAGAAAAAACCGTGTATTTACTTTTTTTAGGCTGAAAATCAATTTTTTATGTCGGCTTCATTGTAAAATATATTTCTAATGATATTACGAAGTACATTTTGTATGTTGCATTGGGTTATTGGAACAGAATTTGTACATGTAATGGTTGTTGTTTAAGATTATTGACTATAAGTCCTATTTACATTCGATTGTTAACTAGACCAACTGATGTTTAAATTTTATGTATTCGGTTATCTGACCGAAATAAAAATGTTTTTTTATTTAGTTTTTATATTGAACGATTAAAAAATATGTATTCTTATATTTGAGCATGTTTTTTTTAAACTTGGTTTTTACTTTTAAATCGAATAAAGCTTAAATGCTTAAGTGAAACCTGTTTATGCATCAAAAGTGGGTCAAAAAAATTCAATTTTGGTTTCAAAGTGTCAAAAGTTATAAGATATTGATTTTGATACTTTATTTAAGTGAAGTAAAGTGGAAATATAAACCTTAATATTTCCGACTACTTAAGGGTTCATGTGACACAAACCACCTCGAATCAATGATTGTCTCGGCTACATGGGATAAGAATTATATTGCTTCATATCGGTCATTTTTTGGAGGTTATTTCAAAAAATTGTTCTATTTTAAAACAACTTATTTAATATGTTTTTGTTTGTTTACATTTATTCGGCGTTTTATCATTATTATGACTTGAACAGTTCTTATTCTGGTTCGAGACCTTTTTTTGTTTTTTTTTCAGAATAAAGTACATTGGTTCCATTTTACTCTGTTGGTTGATTTGGCGCTTTTAAATAATTTCGTGTTTGTTTTGTTTCGATCACAAAAGTGCTATCGACTTCAACATCGCATAGTTGTAACTCGTTAACGAGTGCGGTGATCCAAATCATTTTGATTTAGATATAAATGTGCACGATATCGAATGTAGTTATTATACCCCAGTGTAATTGGTACAAAAGTTAAATATACTTCATAATTGGTCGGTTGCCAAAGCCACCAGTTGTGGCAACCAATAGTTGTTGGTTGAATTCAGTTGGTATAACCGACTTATTGACTGTAAGAATTGTAATATTATTGTAAATACCATCCGATTGTAAGTCGAACCATGTAACCATCATGCAATGGAATGTTGGTGATTGCAACAGAAAGTATGTTTATCCGACCGAATTTTTGTAGTTCGGACCGATTTTAAACTGATTTATTCTCTGAGTGTAAAATGTAGATTAATTCTGCACGTGGTGGTTTTTCTTAGGAAGTCTATAAATCCTTGTAACTTAATGCCCTTAACAGACAAATCATAACGCAACAAATTTTACCAGCGTATTCCTTGGCTGATTTCATGAAAATATGTCCATCCATGCCCGAAAATGCGAAGGGCGAAAGAAATAGCAACGGATTGCAAATTTTCGGATTGGTCCTACCGTTTCAAAGTTATGACTATTTGACTGAAATGTGTTAAATTCTCCAGCCAATAATTTTAATAAAAAAAGCTTAAACGTGTTAATTTAAAAAAAAAAACAATTAAAAGTGTGCTATTATTTCGATTCAAAAAAATTGAATTTTAGTCAAATAGTCATAACCTTGGAACGGTAGGACCTCTGGGCTCTGATTAGGTAATTTTGAAAAGGTAAAAGGGAAGGGCAATATTTTAAGAGAAAAAACATAAGTTTTCTGTCATCTGGATGAGAAAATTTAGGTTATGTGCACGTTCTTGTTTTTTTTTCAAAGATGTTTTTAAGCTCCGTATCTCGGCGATTTCACTTTTTTTAATTTTTATTTTATTTTTAATGGTTACAAAAGGTCTGTTAAAGAACTTTCCAATAAGCCCAAAAATCTAACCACTGGTTCAGGTCTTAGCAATTTTACCCTAGTAGCCTCCGACCACCAATTCGAATTTTTTCAAACCGCATACTCGTGTTTTCATGAAATGAGCCAAGGAATACGCTGGTAAAATTTGTCCAGTCGTAAATGAATCCGAGAAAAGATTCCTCCCGTTTTGTTTCCCAATACTAAATACTCCCCGGGAGATAATTCCAGGCGAATTTATTTTTCCCGTGAATAAAATCCTCCTATTCTAAACAAACGAGGACAAGAGTAATAGTGGATAGAGAATTTCGATTATTCGAAATTATTTTTATGAAGTTTCAAACGTACAAAGTGAATATAAACAAAAAACTACTACATTAAAATGTTCAGTGATGCGTTTGTGATATCAGAAAAATTTTGCTCCATTTTGGGCCCTTAACTAGTTTCTCTGGAGAATTTGAGGTTTTGTAACGTATATTTTACTTTAGATCGGCCCATACCTAAAAAAAAGTTTTCGTCATTTGTGCTTTGTAAAAGGTGGTCCAACCATAATGCATATGTTAATTGTGATTCACACTTTAAAGTTAAGGTTTTATGTACAACTTTATTTGACATTTCTTTGTTTTCTTGTTTGACAAATTCAACCATAAAGAGGTACACAATTTAGCAGCGCATTTAGATTGTTGAAGCCTTTTACGAAAATGGACGTTCAAATCAAAATGGATTTGGTGAATTTGTTGGTTAGCATAATCGACTAAATGTGTTCACATTAGATTTGTTGGCAAGCTAAATTGCCGCATTTGGGCAAATGATAATCCAAGAGAGATTTGTTGAAAAGCCGATGCATCCACAGAGTGACTGTTTGCGCGGTTTATGTGCTGACAAGCAGTTACCGTGAATAGTGTTCCCTATCGCGAGATGATAACAGCCTTTTTGTGGCCAGAAATTAAGGATAAGGACCTGGACGTTATGTGGTTCCAACAGAAAGGTGCCATTTAAAACTTAACACTTAAACTTTTGCGCGAGAAATTCAATAGCCGTGTTATCTCAGGTCGTAACAATGTTAATTGGCAGCTACGATCATGTGCTTTGACACCGTTGGACTTTCTTTGGGGATATTTAAAAGAAAAAGTGTACGTCAATAAGCCAAGAACAACTCATGAGCTTAAGGATGAGATAATTCGGCACATTAAAGACAATGAACCTCAATTATATTTCAGAATAATGAAAAATAGAGACCATCGGATAAAGGTAAACCACTTAAGCCATGGCTATGAAGATTATTCTCCGAAAACTTTTTATTTTATTTACAATTAACATCATGCGTTTTAGTTGGACCACCCCTTAGTATAGATCGCAAGCTTAAGAGCCATCCCGCAAAAAAGAGCCAATGTTTCGTTAGCTGTGTGGCAAGTGGCACCATCCTGTTGAAACCACATATCGTCCACATCCATATCCAATTTGGGCCATAAAATCATCCCACGATAGCGAACACCATTCACAGTACTTATAACTCCCCGACCGTCCACATTTTGGAAAAATACGGCCCGATGATTCATGCCGTCAGCCCATAAACCGCACCAAACAGTCACTCTTTGTGGGTGTATTGTTTTTTTCGACAATCACTCATGTATTATCATTCGCCCAAATGCGGCAATTCTGCTTTTTGTCGAATCCACTGAGGTGAAAATGTGCCTCATCACTGAATATAATTTTCTTCGAAAATTGATTGCCCATTTTCATATGCCTGAATAACTTTAACGCATTGCTCGCTTGTGTATCTTTCCATTGTTCAAATTGAATTAGTCTGAAATTGAGAAATATCAAATGAAATGCAGAAAAAAACGACGTTTAGGTATTCAACATCGGCCCTTAAAATTTAACCACCATTTATATTGACTTCATACTTTTCATATTATTTTTACATCTTTCAGATTTTGGCAAGTGTACGTTTTATTTGTGTTACTTTATGGGGTCTCCGACCAGTATTTTTAATTATTCTATGATTGAGGGTATATAAAACGGTTTTCCAAAGATCACGGAATCCGTTGGCACGGAAAATAAAATTGTAGTTTTCGGGATTTTATGCAGGAAAAAACGCGGGATGAACTCTTAACCCTTTGTCTCCTTTGTTCTTTAATTGAATGTTGTAGAAATTAAATAAGCAAATAATAAAGTTTGCTAACAAAGGCGACATGCGTGGTGCTATCTGCTAGTTTTAGATACTAAACCATAAAAAACACCGTTCAGGGAGACCTATGCAAAAAACCGGGCATTCAAAGCAGACGTGTAAATGTCCAACATGGATTTGTAAATACACCAGGATCTACCTAAAATTGCTTCCGGAGCAACATTCAGCGAACAACACGCGCAGGTTGTTCTTTGCGAAAAGGAAGATTTACTCCTTCGAAACAGAGGAAAAGCTTTTCTCTGGCAAAAAAGAAATGTGAGCTAAAACACCACAAAATCAATTTTATTAGGATATAATTTGGGGTTCGTCAGTAAAAATTAAATTGTGCTAAAAATTTTAATGTTGCTTACGAATATATTGTTGATCGACTCCGTTTTAATGAAAATGAGATTTTGTTTTCGGTTTTCTTTTAAACCTTTTGAAGAACGATGTCACTAGTTGGTTGTTTATAACGTTTAACGTTATACGCGCAATTCAATAAAGATCGGTCCTTATTTGTAGTGCCCAGAACGGGCGAGAGTCAAATCGAAAGTAACATCTAAGTACTGGAGCTATACTAGAACATTCATCGATATCAACTCAATTGGTCCCGAATCTGCAGTTTCATGCGACCTTTACTTTGCTCACGATTATCAGTAAGACTACCCTGCCATTACAGTGAGTTGTAGGAAACAAAATGAATATTTTCAATATGACATGTTCGTTTCATCAGAAGTATAAGATTTATTATATATTAATGTAAATTCATATACATTTCTTTCATATATCTGTAATTAAATTTTAAAATTAGATTTTACATTTGGTCTTTTGCACTAGAGAGAAGAATTTAGAAAAATATTCTTGATTTGCAACGATGATGTAAAGCTAATAGTAATGTTCTGTCTCTGTGAGATAGGTGTGCCTATGCAGATGTCTACTAAATTATTTAAAGGAACTTGATTTGATGAACGAAAAATAGTGTTAAAAAATAAAAAAAAAAGTCAATTCAAAGGCTGATGAGGAAACGAAAAAGTAGCGAGTAAGTGAATAAAAACTGTTTTTGATGAAACCAGTTCATTAATAACAGTATACGTATTTAGTAAGATATTGGAATCGTATAAAATGTGCGAGGTAATCAATTCCATTCCTCTTCCTCCTCCAAAGCACTGGGTCCAGAAGAGGTGACTTGATGGTCATCATTCTACAAGACAAAAAGGAAAACAAGAGGTTTTTATCAAACCTTTATAAATAACATCTTGATTTTAACTCACCTGGGCAACGCCTTTACGAACGTCCCGTCCACCGAAACGGCTGCCACCGCCGTAATCACCACCACCTCCACCTCCGCTGCTACAGTTCCTAAGGAAGTCGGGTACTTCTTGGCCAGCACCTTCCAAAATCTTTACTAAATCACCAGCAATAGCAGAATCATGCTCCGGATCAAAAAAGCTGGTCGCACGACCATTATTGCCTACGCGACCAGTGCGTCCAATGCGATGCACATATTCATCAATAGACTTTGGCATATCATAGTTGACGACATGATTGATATTCTTGATGTCCAGGCCTCGAGCTGCCACCGATGTAGCAATCAGTACCTTCATTTTACCCGACTTGAAATCTGCCAGAGCCTCTTCACGCTGGCGCTGCAGACGATCGCCGTGTATGGAGGTGGTGGGAAATTCCGTTTCAGAAAGTAGCGATGCCAAGAAATCCGCGCCGCGCTTTGTTTCGACAAAAACGATGGTACCATCAGGATTTTCTTGCAAAAGTTCCTAAAAAATATTTAGAAATAGAAAAATAGTTTTTAGGAATCGGAATCACAGTTACATAGCAAACAAATCAAGGGGGACATACTCCTTTTTCTACAGTACAGAAAAAGGCCGATTCTTTTTTCTATAGTACAGAAAAAAACCGGCTCCTTTTCCTATAGTACAGAAAAAGGCCGACTACTCCTTTTTCTATTGTATAGAAGAAGGCCGACTCCGTTTTCTATAGTACAGAAAAAGGACGACTCTTTTTTCTATAGTACAGAAAAAGGCCGACTCCTTTTTGTATAGTACAGAAAAGGACGACTTCTTTTTCTATAGTACAGAAAAAGGACGACTCCGTTTTCTATAGTAAAGAAAAAGGCCCGACTTATTTTTCTAATGTATAGAAAAAGGCGGAGTTTGAAGCTAACTTTGAAGTACTGAATTAAACTCACCATCAACTTAGAACGCTTATGGAACTTCTGCACCTCGTAAATGTTTTGAGATACATCCGCACACGCACCACCCACAACACCGACCGCTATAAAGATATACTCATTCAAATATTCACCGGCCATACGTTGAATCTCGGCGGGAAATGTGGCCGAGAACATCAAGTTCTGTCGTTCACCCATGTTACGCATTGTCGGATGATTCATGATCGTGGCCACGCAATCTTTGAAGCCCATATCAAGCATACGATCTGCTTCGTCGAGCACCACAAAGCGGGTTTCTTCAAATGTTATAAAGCCCTTTTCGACAAAATCCAATAGACGTCCAGGGGTGCAAATCAAAATGTGGCTACCACCTTTGCCAATATTTTCACCCTGATATTTCGATGAAGTACCACCATAGACAATGCGTATATTGAGATATGAGCCTAAAGCAAATTTGCGAGCTTCGTTGAATATTTGTATGGCCAATTCGCGGGTGGGTGACACAATCAAAGCATGCGGTTTGCCAATAGAAGTTTCAGCGTTTTCATTTAACAAACTATTGATAATGGGCAGCAGGAACGAAGCGGTTTTGCCAGAACCAGTCTGAGCACAAGCCATTAAATCTCTACCGGCTGCTATAACCGGAATTGCTGTCTTTTGTATGGGAGTGGGAGTTCTATAGCCCGAGCGTTGTACATTAGTTAAAACAATTTCCCGAAAGGCGGCATCTTCAAAGGTGTGGATGGCGGCGGGAGCATTTTCTCCCGTTACCTTTATAAAGAATAAAGCAAAGAATATGTATTACTCGTAGTATTCTTGTTACGATTTTTATTCGCATTCTGTATGACTTACCTTTACGGGGATACTATCGTATTTGGCAAAGTTAATGCCGCTTGTTATGCCCGTACCGAAAATTTCATCCTCATTGTCGGTGGGTTCGGGTGGTATATAGAATTCGCGGGGCTTTTGGGGTTCACCTCCTTCGGTTTCACCATCGGCGTTATCGTCGCCTTCTCCTTTGTTGTTGTTGAACTCGCGACGTGGGGGACGATCACCATCACCACGATCGCCGCGGCCACGACCCCGACCGCCTCCACCACCTCGACCACGCCCACCACCACCAAAACCGCCGCCACCTCCTCCTCGGCGACGTTCGCCGTAGCCTGAATTATTTGAAAAAAGAGGAAGAAAATGGATTTAAACATTTGAAAATATTGAAATCATCACTTTTTATTGCGAGTGGCTTCGAAATGCGTCTACACGAAAATACTCGTAATGTGCTATTATTGAGTTTATATTGCTCCGGTCTTAACTTTAAATAAATTTGAGGGTTGCTATATATATTTGCTATATATATTTCGCCATTTGACACTTACATTGGAAAGTTTTACATCATTTGTATTGTTTACAGTGAGTTGAAAAAATCAATTTGGCAAAAAAAAATGGTATTAACTCGTGAACATTTTCGTGCGATCATTTTTCACAACTTTCGACGTGGATTATCACGACAAGAGTGCATCGATGTACTGTGAAAAACTGGTTTCATGAATTCAATCTTGGCCGACGCTCGCTCAAAGACGAAGATCGTAAAGGTCGTCCAGAAACTGTCTTTGTGCCAGAGAACATTGATGCCTTGCGTGAACTGATAATGCAAGATCGTCATGTGACATAGCTTGGGCATTTCTTCCACGAGCATACATTCGATATTGCATGAACATCTGGCCGTAAAAAGGTTTGTTCTCCTTGAGTCCCGCACAATTAGACAATCGCTCAAAAAAGGCTCGTGGTGCAAAGAAATTTTGAAAAAATACGATCGCAGTGCTTCCAAAGACGTTTATAAGATCGTCACAGGTGACGAATCATGAATCTATGCGTATGAGCCCGAAACAAAACAGCAATCGACCGTGTGAGTCTTCGAAGACGAGCCAAATCCAACGAAAGTTGTTCGTGGAAGAAACACTTCGAAGCAAATGGTCGCCTGTTTTTTTCAGCAAAACTGGTCATGTGGCGACTGTTCCGCTTGAGCAACGTAGGACGGCCAATTCTGAGTGGTACACCACAATTTCTTTGCCTGAAGTCTTCGGAGAAATTCGAAAAACGAACAAGAGAAGACGAATTATTGTGCACCTTACAATGCGATATCTCACACATCGGCTTAAACCAGCGCCTTTTTGATCGGCCTTACAGCCCTGACTTGGCACACCCAATGACTTCTTTTTATTCCCGCACATCAAGAAAAAATATGTGTGGTCAACGATTTTCGTCGCCAGAAGATGCAGTTGAAGCGTTCAAAAACCATGTTTTGGAGGTGTCTCAATCGGAGTGGAAAAGGTGCTTCTACAATTGCTTTGAGCGTATGCAAAAGTGTATAAATCATGCTGGAGAAAACTTTGAAAAACAATAAGACCATTTTTTTCATGATAAATAGTCGCATTGTCATAATTAGGCCAGAAATATATATAGCATTATAAAATAATTAAAATTTTTGGAAAGAAAGTTATTGAAGAATAACGCTTATCACTCGCTTAGTATTTCTTGTCTAACTTTTGTTCTACAAATTAAATTTTTTCAAATTAAACGGTTCATAATGCAAAAAGACAATCAATTCTTGTATATAAAGAAAATTAAAAAAAATAGTCTCGTATAGTTTTGAAGTAAGTGACCACTTACTCGTTTAGTTGGCGAGTACAAATAGAACACGCCTAATATCTTTGTTTATAAAAGATTGTGGAGCAAATTGTGGAAACTTTTACAACAAAATTTAAAAAATGGGATATATTAAACAAATCGATTTTAAATTTACATTTAAAAAAGAATCTAAAACTTGTTAGATTCTGTATTAAGAAAATCATTTCTAAGCCACTCTTTAAACTGAGATAATTGTGCTATTCCTTAATTCTTAAAATGTAGAAACAAAAAGTGCAAGACTTTGACATGCGAGTACATTTTAAATTCATTAAATTTATTTGTTTAGCAAAACAATTGTTAGTAGAATAATTACAAAACAAAATATACAACACACAAACAAGTGATGAATGTTTTACAATTCACTTTCGATAGAAAATGGCAATGTTTCGATAACAAATTTCACGATTTCCACAACGGAATCGTTAAAAATTGCAAGGCAAACTTTTAAGCAGGGGAATTAAAATACAAACACCAAATCAAGGGAAAAAAAATATTGAACAATTCAATGCTGAACAGACCAAAAACATATATAAAACTTAAAATATTAAACAATTCAATGTTAATTAAACAAATAAAAAACAAATCGAGCCCTTACCGCAAAAAAGACGTAAGCGCCAATCGCTTTTTATGAAGTTCAATAGGAAATTGTACTCGTACAACCCTCTTAAGCATAAGTATTAGAAATTTAATATTAACATTTACAGGGATAAAGCAAATTCAATTGCATATTAAAAATTAACTTTTTATATTAACAAATTGTTTCGGAATACTCCAAAATAAAACCCTCTTCTGTAAAATTATTTTTTTGGCGCTTACGTCTTAATAAAACTAAAAATATTAAACAATTCAATGTTTAACAAAAAAAAACATATATAAAACTAAAAATATTTAACAATTTCATGTTAAATAAACAAAATTTATAAATGTTTTTTGTTAATTTAACTAAAAAATATTAAACAATTCATGGTTAATAAAACTACGCTATAAATGGCAAAAAATACCACTACAGATAAAGCTAAACATAGATATTCTATAGCAGTGCTATGGTACGACCATCTGGACTTAGCGATATCAGACCGGCCGCCTGCAAATCCAACACAAATGCAAATCCCATGGCGGCCGTCATACGATTCTCAATGCAAGGCAATTTGGTGAAATCAAACCATACCTGGCGTATGAGATTCTGTATTATATTGAGTTTAACATTCAAACGTTGCTTGGAAGCTTTAACTAGCACTTCGGGTTCCAAATAAGAACATGGCTCACGGATTGTTCCCGCGGCCACCAGTTCTTCTATGCGACGTCCATGATTTTCAAACATGATGCGACATTGCTCCGAATTTTCCATGATCATTGAAATAGGTTCAGTGTTTTCGAGTATAAATTGATCGAGTATTATTGGATCTGTCGTTTGAGGCGGGGAAATATTTAAGGGGTTAATGGTATTTTGATTGATTTGAGGCGATGTTGGTAATTGTGGACAAATGTCATGTAGCATCTGCCGTAGATTAAATACGTCCTCGTCTACTGCAACATTTTGACGATGATCATCCTCTTCCATTGGTACAACAACATTTTCATTGAACAATCGTCTGGGTCGTCTTATGTTCGGACGTCTTCGTTGTGGAACCGCAGTGCGTGTGTAATCTACAGCCAATTGCCGGGCACGAAGAATGGCATACCAATCTTTGCTGAGGTAATGATCATCCGTAGTCGTAGCTGCAACCGCGCCAACTGCCGCTGGTGCTTCCGTCTCGGATTGTTGGGATGAACCTTCTGAATCCAGCTGCAACGAAGTTGCGGCGGTTGGTCCTAAAGCTTTAACCTTAGGCAAAACAGTTGCATGCGATTCCTTCTGTACAGAAGACGAAACTGTTGTTTCACCCTGTGGATGCAAATCCATTGATTCGTCTACGCCTAATGCAACTAAAGCATTAAGCTGATCTTCTTCGACCCTCATTATTGGTTCCAAAGTTCGACGTGATAATGCCGTAAAGTCCAGTGCACCGACTGGCGTAGATGCTATCGTTTCTCTTCGCGTTCGTTTCTCTAGGAGACTACGGAATTTATCTTCTTCCACGGTAGATAAGCCGCCAGAAGGCGCATTTTCGCTTCTCTGCAACGGTGTGAAATCATGCGTAATTACTTGTACCCCACTGTCCGGTGTTATGAGGCGCTGAGGCATTGCATGAACATCAGCGGAGGTTTGTGGGGCAAGTACAGGAGGTGGCATTAAAAAAGAATCCATTTGCCTTAAGGTCGATTCTTCGACACCACTGTCCGGTGTTATGAAATGGGTATGTAATGCCGAAGCAATTCTAGTGGCAGCACTTGGAGGTGGAAGTGGTAAAGTTGGTGGTAGGGGCGGTGCTGGCATCACATCCATATCCATTTGTGGCAATGGAGGTTCCTTTAACTCTCTAATTGTATGAAGAACGGTTGTTAGTAGAAATATTGTAAAATGTTAGTTAGTAGACATTGAGTAAAACTTGAAGTCTAGGATCTTCATAGGGGAAAGCGACAAAGGAGGAAAAAAAGAGTAGAAAAAAAGTATCTGAAAAAACTATTGTCAGAATCGAAAGAGTAGACTTGACTACTGAGAAGACAAAATCGCGACAAAGGAGAAAAAAAAAGAGTAGAAAAATAAAGTATCTGCAAAAACTATTGTCAGAATCGAAAGACTACTGAGAAAACAAAATCGCGACAAAGGAGGAAAAAAGAGTAGAAAAATAAAGTATCTGCAAAAATTATTGTCAGAATCGAAAGAGTAGACTTGACTACTGAGAAAACAAAATCGCAACAAAGGAGGAAAAAAGAGTAGAAAAATAAAGTATCTGCAAAAACTATTGTCAGAATCGAAAGAGTAGACTTGAGTACAGAGAAGACAGATTGTCAGAATCGAAAGAGTAGACTTGAGAACAGAGAAGACAGAACCGCAATCGTCTTTAGAGCTACAGATTAATGTCAGTTTAACGTCATTATCACCATTATGGCCTGAACTACGGTGCTTCATAGCACTGGGGTATGCTACTACCAACGCTTATCCTGTTAGACTGAAGCATCTGCTGTGTTGGCTTCACCTACCCCTTGGTGAGGGTTTAAGTTCTATCTTAAACCTCCTCTACTCTTTGGGCTGCAGCACCTGGTTGAGACGCAACTTTACGCCACGATTCACTGTACCTGCGATTTAGGTTTAAACCACAGCTACCACGGAACTCCACGAAGGACCGTTTCCAAACAGGTCAGGCTAGAACCTCATTTCTAGGGACTCCTCAACTCCCGCGGCACCGGACTTGAGTTTCCGGTCCGACCTCGTAGCACACGTCTACTCCAGATTGGGCGCCGCATACCCTGACTGGTAGCTTCAATGTCTATACCAAGAATTCACCCCATGTTACCCACAAACATAGAGGATGATAATACGATCATTCTAGATGCATTTAAATCATGCAGGAGAGATCTTAGAATCACCTAAGGGAAATCAGATGACCCAACTCGTCCCCTGCGGCCTTTAGAGCTACAGACCGAAACTATAATAGCAACCAAGAATAATATTAAGATTTTGATTTTCTAGTAGTGTTTTCTTTTTTTTGTACAGCTGTACAGTCTGCCTGGCAACCGTAGCAAATACATTTCACCAATTTCTTCTTTTTACGTTGATTCTAAAAAAGAAACAACATAAAGGTCTCGAACCAGAATAAAAAAAACTGCTCAAGTCATAATAATGATAAAAGGCCGAATAAATAACAAAAAAAAAAAGAAAATACTATTAAAAAGGATTGGTACGCCCTAATGTGCAACGTATGTATGAGTATATGTACGCACAAAAACATGCACACTTTGGTTGTGCTTTTTGCATTTGTGGTTTCCCACGAAGACCCATGCGAAACGGAATTGGTGGAAATGATATTGCGCGTTGAAGATTGCTCTACGCACAGTTCGAAGTCTATACGCAAAGGGTAATTCTCATTAATAAAAATGAGTCTCCCGTATAAGTCATTTGATTTGTGGCCGAAGTAATCGTTGCCAAAGACTGCTGAAGAAAAACGTTGGCGGGTTTAGAAACAGCTGTACAGTCTTCTGCCTGGCAACCGCAGCAAATACATTTCACAAATTTCTTCTTTTTACGTTGATTCTGAAAAAGAGACAACATTAAGGTCTCGAACTAGAATAAAAAACTGCTTAAGTCATAATGATTTTGATTTCCATTATAATGATGAAGAAATACGGAAGCCGGCATTAAACAGTAGGCCTCGGTCAATGTGTTGATGGGATGTTTAGCAATTAATTGTTGAGTTCCCCAGGAGAGGCTACATTTCACGGTGTTGTTTGGACCATAACTTGACTTGGACAGAAATGCCTAACACGTAAAGCAATTTAGTGGAGAAGAGTTGGGAGGTTTAAAAGCAAAAAAAAAAAGTTAATTTGTATGTATAGTCTGCCTTTCCGGTGCAATTTACTGATCAAGAGTTACTTAAGAAAACTAAACTAAGTGGCTAAGTGGCCAACCCTAATGCACGATGTTAATTGTGAATCAAACACTAACGTCAGGTTTTTTGCCCAACATAATTTGAGATTTCTTTGTTTCAGTGTTTGGCAAATTCAACCATGGAGCAGCATGCTTGTTGAAGCCTTTTACGAAAATGGGCGTTCAAATCAAAATGCATTTCGTAAACTTCGTGATATTTTTGGTCAGCATAATCGATCAAATGTGTCCACAGTGGATTCGTTAACAAGCAGAATTGCCGCATTTGGGAAAATTAGAATCCACGAGTGATTGTTAAAAACCCGATGCATCCACAAAGAGTGACTATTTGGTGCGGTTTTAGGCTGGCGGCATCAAGCTGTATTTCTTGAAAAATGAGCTCGACCAAGCAGTTACAGCGAATGGTGTTTGCTATCGCGAGATGATAACATAGTTTCTTGAGGCCAGAAATTGAGAAATTAAACTTGGACGACATGTGTTACCAACAGGATGGTGCCGCTTGTCACACAGCCAACTAAACAATGGCTCTTTTGCGCAAGAAATTCAATGACCGCCTTATCTCACGACGATCATGTGATTTGACACCGTTGGACTTCTTTTCTTTGGGGATATTTAAAAGAAATAATGTTCGTCAATAAGCCAAGATCAATGCAAGAGGTAAAGGAAAAAAATAATAAATAAAATCTATTCAATTTATATTGATTTGCACAAAAATCTTTTCAATGTAAATGAAATACTTTACTAAATAAGCTTTAAATTGCATTCTAGAGACACCTTTCGGTACATCTACTATGTTGCGACTTTTCTTACCTTAATAATGAGAGTGACGGGCGATGTCAAGAGGTAAAGGATTAGATAATTCGGCACATTTACGAAATTGACCCTCCATTATGCCTCAGGGGCTTTGAAATATGGACCATCGGTTAGAGGTATGCCACTGAAGCCGTGGCCTATATTTTATTTCAAACATAATTGCCATAGAAACAAATATTAAGATAATGCTCTGAAAACTTTTTGTTGTATTTAGAATTAAGTTGTATCACCCTTTACAAGACAGAAATTTTTATTAAATCTCAATCTTTGAAACTATTAAGTACTTCTTAGAAAAAGTACCATCGAATAAGTAAAAGAGTAATTTGAAGACATTCTAGAAGGTCTTTTTAGAGAAGCGACATTAGAATATGTAAAGGATCATTTTTCATGTGCAGAAGTCCTTCCAAAATATTGGATCTAAAAAGAATACCACAGTGCCTCTTAGTATAGAAATTTTCATAATCCGCTTGCCAAATTAAAGGTAACTTCGTGTTGCCTAGACCTAGTAATATATATATAGCAACCCTCGTACCTCGAACATGGCAAGGGGACAACGTAGTTGCCTTTAATTTGGCAAGCGGATTTCGAAATTTTCTATACTAAGAGGCACTACGGTATTCTGGCGCAATCTGACAATTCCATCGGAAAGTTTGGCATTTTCTAAAATAAACGTACTCAGAACGTTTTGACGTACGACCATCACTTGGGTTGTTCACAGTGACTTGAAAAAATCAACTTGGCAAAAAAATGGGATTAACTCGTGAACATTTTCGTGCGATCATTTTCCACAACTTTTGACGTGGATTATTATCACGACAAAAGTGCATCGGTGAACTTAAAAAATCTTCGTATGGCGATGAAGCACCATCCTATAGCACTGTGAAAAACTGGTTTCATGAATTCAATCTTGGCCGACGCTCGCTGAAAGACGACGATCTGAAGGTAGTCCAAAAACTGCCTTTGTGCCAGAGAACATTGATGCCTTGCGTGAACTGATAATGCAAGATCGTCATGTGACATATCGTGAGATAGAGGCATCCTTGGGCATTTCTTCCACCAGCATACATTCGATATTGCATGAACACCTGGCCGTAAAAAAAGTTTGTTCTCGATGGATCCCGCACAATTTGACAATCGCTCAAAAAAG
Source organism: Hydrotaea diabolus (assembly GCA_963513945.1). NCBI lineage: Eukaryota > Metazoa > Arthropoda > Insecta > Diptera > Muscidae > Hydrotaea > Hydrotaea diabolus. The sequence continues at coordinate 41,320,019 of OY740717.1, read as the reverse complement.
GCTCGTGTCGATTGGTGCAAAGAAATTTAAAAAAAAAATGCGATCGCGGTGCTGTAAAAGAGATTTATATGATCGTCACAGGTGACGAATCATGGATCTATGCGCATTAGCCCGAAACAAAACAGCAATCAACCTCTTCGAAAACGAGCCAAATCCAACGAAAGATGTTAGATGAAGAAGCACTTAGAAGCAAATGGTCGCCTGTTTCTTCGCCAAAATTGGTCATGTGGCGACTGTTCCGCTTGAGCAACGTAGGAGGTCAATTCTGAGTGGTACACCACAATTTGTTTGCCTCAAGTCTTCGGAGAAATTTTAAAAACGAACAAAAGAAGACGAAACATTGTGCACCATGACAATGCGAGCTCTCACACATCGGCTCAAACCAGCGCCTTTTTGACCGGCCAAAACTTCGAATTGATGGGTCATCGGCCGTACAGCCCAGACTTGGCACCCAATGACTTCTTTTTATTCCCGCACATGAAGAAATAAAAGCGTGGTCAACGATTTTCGTCGCCAGAAGATGCTGTTGAAGCGTTCAAAAACCATGTTTTGGAGGTGTCTCAATCGGAGTGGAAAAAGTGCTTCGACAGGGAAATAAATACTGTTACAACATTGAACACACCCATTTCAATAGTAGAACTGAACATACCCCGTTAATGTCATATGCATTTTGAAAGCTAACCTCAATAGCGTGTGGAACCTCTTAACAATTCCCTATTCCAAAACCAGTCATGGACTTTCCAGCAGGATTCTGCGCCGGCCCATAAGGCTAAAACGTCCCAGGCCTTGTTTCGAAACAATTTGCCAGCGTTCATTTCCTCTAAAGAATGACCCTCAGGCAGTCGAGAGTTAAACCTATTGGATTACAAATTGTGGACGGTTTTAGAGGACAAGGTTTGTCACAAAAGATACCCCAACGTTGGAACTTTTAAGACTGCTTTGGTTCGAGCTGTGACCAATTTTCCAATGGACGAGGTTCGTGCAGCTATTGACGATTGGCCAGTGCGACTTAAGGCATGTGTAAAGGCAAAAGGCGGACATTTCGAATAAGTAGATTCTTTTTGGATACTATATACATCAATAAATATATTTAAAAATATTTGGTCCAAAAACATTCAGTACTTTTTATTTTACAGTATAAAACGTGTGTAACAGTATTTATGGCCCTACTAAGTATAAATCATGCTGGAGAATACTTTGAAAAACAATAAAACCATCTCTGATGATAAATATTCGCCTTTTCATTATTAGGCCAGAAATGTATATAGCAGCCCGCGTATCAGAGAATAATCTACTCACAAAAAGGACTTTAACTCTAAAAGAAAGTAGAATAAGGAAGAAGACAAAAAAAAGAATAACGAACGAGGTTGAGAGCAAGAAGAAAACATGAATGATAGCAGAAGGAAGAGACTATTAGAAAACTACTTGCTAAGCAAGTACTTGTAAAAACAAACAAGGACATTTACCCAGCAAATCCAGCCAAATCTGTGGAATCTTCAAGGTGCAACTGTTGTTGCAGTATGTTGGACAACGATAGATCACTTTCATTAATACGTTCCGGCGGTTCTTCGCCAATAGGCGAAAGGTTCTTTAAATGTTGCGGCGAAGGAGGCTGCATTCTCAACGATAAAGAGGCATTGTCTCCTGCATCTAAAGCCTCCGCCATACCAGATGGCAATTGGCGCACTTCAAGGGCGCTCGTCGATAAGTTGTCTATGCTTGATATACTACAGCTTATTTGTTGATCTGGTGGCGGATGGTCTTGTGGCTGCTGCCGCTGTTCATCTTCCGACGTAACAACAATTTTGGGAGGTTCTGGCGGAATATACATTTGCAGTGGCGGCGGCGTTGTCAATGTCATTGGGCTAGCAACATTGACTGCAGCAGTACCATTTTCATATGATATTGTATTGTGCATTCCTGATATTCTAACTATTTCCAAAGAATTGTTTGGCCGTTGTCGCTGAACGCTGTGTTCTGCGCAGGAAATTAACACCAAAGAACTTCCGGTGGAATAGTTAAGTTTGTTAACATATCGAAATTCCTGGCGTATAAGGGTGAAATCCATGGGAAAATAAGAAAATGATGAACGGTTTATATCATACCTTACCGTTGGCAGTGGCCGAATTTTTAAAATTCTACGGCTGGTTAAAGGAAAACGTAGACTATATTGTGCTTCGCTCAGATGTCTGCGTCGACTAAAAGACACTTGTGATGTTGGTGGGCTTGTAGGCAAAACCGTGCGTCTTCGCGTTGGTGTACCGAGCGAAAGCGAAGCCATGGTCGCGGCAATTCGTTTTCTTAAATTGTAACGCCGTTGTCTTGGTGGCGTCTTAAACGATCGTTGAACCATTGCAGTCTGCATTTCTTCACCGGATTGTTGCTTCCGCTGCTGCAGATCGTGAGAATTAGAGCCTGGAAGTGATTCGATATTTGGAATTTCATTGTTTTCCAAAAGATCTGATAATTGCAAGACCATGGGTTCTGGTGGTGACAGTGAGAAACGCGGTGGAGGTGGTGGTGATCCTGGCAGTGTCGTGCTTTCATCAAACAAGATATCATAATCCATGTGGCTGCCAATTCGAGGATTTGCTCCATCGTTCAGTACATTTAAATTGTTAATATCATGCTGAAACTTTTCAATCAGATCGAAATCGTCATATTCTTCCATAGCAGAAGGCGTGTTGTTCAAATCATTCTCATCGTCCACTTGCATGGAGGCAAGTTGAAGCGCACTCACATTATCAGGCGCCTGTTTTTCTGCTGCTTGTCTAACAATTATAGTATGTTCTAGCAATGATGACAGCTCAACATCATCACTGCCGGATCTTGACTTTATAGATAGCTCTTTAGTTTGCTTTTTGTTGGCCGCCTTTTTTATTGGCACACTATCTTTTGCCAGCTCTGTGTTCAATAACCGTTCGTAGGCCTCCAAAATATATTTTAAAACCACATATTTTTGTAAAAGATTAGCATTTTTAAATATTTCAGGAGCCTTTTCAATAAAGTCCTTTAAAAAAGTAGCCTCATCTTGCTGAGAATGTGTTTTGGGTATTAAATCAAAAATTTTATTTTTAAAATCGCCTAAAATGGCGGCCGCCTGTTTGGCGCTAATATTACGAGCTAGATTGTGTTAGAGAGAGAACAAAAAAGCCAAAACACAAAAACTTATCACTCAAATACAAAATTTTGTTAGTAAGGAAATAGTAGGAACAAAAAAAGATCGTTTGCAAAAGTTTCTAGTCAATACGGAATATATATTTTTAAAGTTTACATCACCTCAAGCAACATGCGAAATTTATTTATTATCCATATCAAACTTACCATTCGAGTCGCCATTTTCATCGCCATTATCATCGTTGTCATTATCGTTGTTGCGATTGTTTCCAAAGTTACGGCCTAAACCAAAATGCGAGAATAAAAGAAGGACTTAATTAATATCCAATCGTATAGAAGAAGGCTTTTTAAATGTGGGCCAGGTGCAATCTTGTTCGGAATGATCAAAAGAAAAAGACAGATGACCTATTTATTATTGGTGTAACTATCTAACGTATATAATAACGGGTGGTGCGTCCATCTAGTGGTTTCTTTTTGAATTATGTTTTGTTTGGACAAATGAATCGCTTTAAAAAGGCTTATAGTGGCGAGAATAAAGTGTCAGATTGCTTCTAGTCTCAAAGTTGCTAAAGGTTGTTTTAAAGCTCAAACTTATTTGGAAACAAATGAATAGTGTCAGGAGGGGGAAGGAATTTTAAACAGAAGATGGATAAAAGCAGTAGTTTGCTTAGAGCTCTGTTGGAAATTCATTGCACACTTGGAAAGTCCAGCTTTATAGTTTGACATTTTTGAGCTTAAACGTACTCAGAACGTTTTGACGTACGACCATCATTTGTGTTGTTTACAGTGACTTGAAAAATCAATTTGAAAAAAGGGAATTAAAACGTGAACTTTTTCGTGCGATCATTTTTCACAACTTTCGACGTGGATTATCTCGAAAAGAGTGCATCGAAGAACTTAAATCTTTGTATGCCGATAAATCACCATCCTATAGTACTGTGAAGAACTGGGTTTAATGAATTCAATCGTGGTCGATGCTCGCTCAAAGACGAAGGTCATGAAGGTCGTCTTCAAAAAACGGCCGTTGTGCCACAGAACATTGATGACGTGCGTGAACTGATAATGCAAGATCGTCATGTGACATACCGTGATATAGAGGCATCCTTGGGCATATCTTTAACTAGCATAAATTCAATATTGCATGAACACCTGGCCGTAAAAGAGGTTTGTTCTCGTTGGATCCCGCACAATTTAACAATCGCTGAAAAAAAGGCTCTTGTCGATTGGTGCAAGAAGTTTTGAAAAATTACGATTGCGGTGCTTCAAAAGACGTTTATATCGTCACAAGTGACGGATCTATGCGCATGAGCCCAAAACAAACCAGCAATCGACCGTGTGGGTCTTCTAAGATGAGCCAAATGCAACGAAAGTTGTTCGTGGAAGACGGACTTCGAAGCAAATGGTCGCCTGTTTCTTCGGCAAAACTGGTCATGTGGAGACTGTTCCGCTTGAGCAACGTAAGAAGGTCCATTCTGAGTGGTACACCACCATTTGTTTGCCTGAAGTCTTTGGAATTCAAAAAACGAACAAGAGAAGACGAATCATTGTGCACTATGACAATGCGAGCTCTCACACATCGGCTCAAACCAGCGCCTTTTTGACCGGCCAAAACGTCGAATTGATGGGTCATTTGCCATACAGCCCTGACTTGGCACACCCAATGACTTCATTTTATTCCCGCACATCAAGAAAATAAATGTGTGGTCAACGATTTTCGTCGCCAGAAGATGCAGTTGAAGCGTTCAAAAACCATGTTTTGGAGGTGTCTCAATCGGAGAGTAAAAAGTGCTTCGACCATTGGTTTTAGCGCATGCAAAAGTGTATAAATCATGCTGGAGAATACTTTGAAAACAATAAACCCGTTTTTGATGATAAATATTCGCATTTTCATTATAAGCCAAATATATATAGCAGCCCTCGTATATTTTAATTAAAAACAATCCTCTACTCGATGCAAGAGATTTTATTGCATTCTAGAGTCTAGATATGGGGACAATTGCTTCACTTCTGATTGGGGAAATATTTTCTATTCCCTGGCAAATGGCAAAACGGAATGTCGGTTAATGTCGGTTTTTTACTTTAAAAAAAACCGACTGTTGGGTTTCTTAAAAGTAAAAAACCGACACGGATTTCAAAAAAGGCACGCAATTCCGTTACATGAACTTCACTTAATCAAGATCAAAGAACTACCAGATGATTAAGCATATTTCAATTAAACTGCGACGAAATACCGTCTTCAATGATGATGTGATCTTTTTTTAACTTATTAAAAGTTAAGAAACAAAAACTATAGTGAAAATATTTTAAGCATAATTGTTAATTTTTACTCTGATATAAAAAACTGTTTAACCGACATTTATGTTTTTTTTGGGTAATCGAATATGAGAGTTTCACAAAAGCAAGGCAAAGATTAATGACGGCAAACGAGGTTTTTATCAGTTTCCTGATTTGGAACTCGAGTTTAAATACTTAGTAGACACATAAATATGTTACACACGTTTTATGCTGTAAAATAAAAAGTACTGAATGTTTTTGGACCAAATATTTGTTAATATATTTATTGATGTATATTGTTTGTATCCAAACAGAATCTACTTATTCGAAATGTCCGCCCTTTGCCTTTACACACGCCCTAAGTCGCACTGGCCAATCGTCAATAGCTGCACGAACCTCGTCCATTGGAATGTTGGCCACAGCTCGAACCAAAGCAGTCTTAAGAGATCCAATGTTGGGGTATCTTTTGTGACAAGCCTTGTCCTCTAAAACCGTCCACAATTTGTAATCCAATGGGTTCAAATCTGGACTGCCTGAGGGCCATTCTTCAGAGGAAATGAACGCTGGCAAATTGTTTCGAAGCCAGGCCTGGGACGTTTCAGCCTTATGGGCCGGCGCAGAATCCTGCTGGAAAGTCCAAGGCTGGTTTTCGAACAGGGAATTGTTAAGGGGTCACAACAGGTTCCAAAACGGGTTCTTTGTAAACTTTGGCCGATGTTTTGGTTCCTTGTTCGCATCGTAAGAGACACCCCACCAAACCATGACTGAAGCTGGTTGATGACCCTTTTCCACCCTTGTGATCAGTTCAGATGCTTCCCTAGATGACCGCGCATACACTATCATTTTGCTTGTTAAATTTTTCCTGAACAGTAAACATTTTTTCATCGGTGAACAAAATATTTCTGTGCAAGTTATCAGCGTGCTTCACCAAAAGACGTTTGCATTTTTCAATCCTATTTTTTTTTAAAGCTGCAGTCAATAATGTCCGGTACGTCGTTTGAAAGCCACGAGTCTCAATTTTTTTTTCAGTGATTCGATTCATGGACTTTTGCGTGATTTGCATCTCACGGGCCATGATTTTCTGTTTTCGTAGCGGATTTCTGTGAATTCTTGATTTAACGGCGACGTTCGAACAGAGCGTGGGCGGCCCCAGACCGGTGGCGGTCTTTTACATATCCAGTCTCCTCAAACAGTTGTATGCATCGGTAGACGAACATGCGGCTAATCCCTAGTGGCCGGAGCGTTTTGGAAATATCGCTTTTTTCATTTCACACTTTAAAAGCGCTATTACAGCGATACGGTTCTCATTATCTGACCACTCTATGATGAAAGTTGAAACAGTTTTAAAATCCGATTACAGACTAACGCTATTGAGGTTAGCTTTCAAAACCCATATCTACTAGTTAGATATTGGAAGCATAATTGGTAATTTTTACTCTGATATAAAAAAACTGTTTAACCGACATTTTTCGCACGCCTTTTTGGTTATTCGAATATTAGAATTTCACAAAAACCGGACAAGGGTTAATGGCGGAAAACGAGGTTTTTATCAGTTTCCTGATTTGAAACTCGAGTTTAAATATACTCGTACACGTATTAGCAGCATTTTTAGAAGAATTTTGTCGTCATTGTCTGGGTAAATATGGAATGCCTTTAAAGTATACCCTGCTAGGAAATCTCTGTTCCTCCTAAGTATACTAGTTCACATTTAGTAGCATTTTTAGAAGAATTTTGTCGTCATTGTCTGGTTAAAAATGGAAAAACTTTAAAGTAAACGCTGCCAGGAAGTCTCTGTTCCTCAAAAGTACAGCAATTTTCAATAATACTACGAACAAATTATTTAATTAAATACTTTACCTCCTCCACGGCCGCCTCCGCGCCCTCTACCGCCGCCTCCTCTATAACCACCACCACCACCGCCATTGCGTCCATTATCGTAGCCATTGCCCCTATCATCATCGTTGTTCTGGTAGTCGTTGTTATTTGACTTGTAATTGTTGTTGGAGCCAAAACCTTTACCTGTAATGACCTGAACACACACAAAGCAGAAAATAGGATGAAATCAAAATTTTAACTTGGATACACTTCAAAACTCACCTCAGTGTCTTCTTCACCCCAATCGGACATTTTAGCAGCAGTTGTTTTTGTTGATGTGGAGCTGGTGGTAACAGGAACTTTTCTGAAATTAAATGTGGACAATTGAGTTGCCATTATAGACTGGTGGTCATCGCTGGAGAAAAGTTGATTAATTTGTTGAAAATATTCCATATTGAGATCGTGTCCTCTTTGGCTTTCGTTGCACACAGTGTTGTTAATGCTAGACTAGGGGTCTACAGTTTAAGCATTTCGAAAATTAAATGAAAAGACCGGCTCGATCAGCGACGCCGCTAATGTTTTCTTCTTTTGCTGTTTAATCATTTTTGCTTTGACAAATGTATCTTTCGCCATCCGTTCGTAAACAAAACACATGCTGTTAATAAGTTTTGATTATTGTTATTTCCACTTTGGGGTATTTTCGTTGCCCATACAACTGTGGCTGAGCAAATACGAACAGACGACTGCGACGACACAAAAGACTGATTAGTTAGCAAAGAAAGAGATAACATGACGTGTAAAGGAGGATAGAAATAGTGGTGTCGAATGTCGCAGATGGGGTGGTAAAATGTCAGAGTTTGGCAAATAGTCATAAACTCTGAAGAGCACATGTTCTGGGGCAAAACAAAGAGGAAGAGGAATGTTTCAGCAAACATAGACGTATACAGAAAATGTATTTTAAATAAAGGTTGTTTTTTAGACGTATCTGTCCAAACTGGCCACACGTTTTTCAAAGTTTATCTTTTTGACAGCTGTCACTTGATTTATGCTCGGCTTGGTTTGCCATTTCATAATGAATAGACTTAATCCCGAACAACGTTTGCAAATCGTGGTGAATGGGCTCAAAACGAGATGACTATCGGTCCATGGTATAAAAATTAACGGTAACGCAAAGAAATGTGTGCAACTTTTTTCCTCTCTGCGCATTTCGTCACAATTTCAGTTTTGTGTTCGAGAACCAGTGTAAAGGTCCAATTAGTCTTGACGGTTGACGGTGGACAGTTGATTCTGCAACCTGCAGAAGTCTACCGTCGTCAACCGTCCAACTGTAGTTATCTCCCTCTAACAAATGCAAAATGCAACAGTCAAGACTAATTGGACCTAAAACAAGAAATTTTAAAACAACTGATGGAAAATGCGGTATAATTGTACCAAAATTGGTACGATTGAATACTTCCTGGTACTTTGGTACACACAATTTATTTTTTTGTTACAATTTCACGTAGGTATATTTTACTATTTTCTGGTATAATTGCAAATTCTTCCTAAAATATCATTCACATAATGAAAATTCTTCTTTAATATTAGAATTTTAGAATTAATACGAATGTTAAATCTCGAACAAAGGTTTTCTTCTAACAGAAAAACCTTTGATTCCATTAAACCATGTCCGTCCGGCTGTACTACACCTACACACTTAGTTATGTAGAATATGAATTCATTATATTTTTTAAGTTGGTACAATCGGACTCGTTTTGGTACAATTTAGACGACGGCTTGATGCAATTTTGAAACACCATCACTGGTTGAAAATGTGACGTCATTATTTTCACTCTCGATTTGCCATCGAATAACGGACCTGCGCAATTCGCTACCTTTAATTTTTATACCAAGCTACCGATCCTGATTTTTACAAGAAAATTTTGTTTAGCAATGAAGCTCCTCGCTTATGGTTGAAACGGTTGTACGTTAATAAACAAAATTGTCGCATTTGGAGTACTAAAAAACCTACAAGCCAATGTTGAGACGCCGTTACATCCTCAAAAAGTCACTGTTTGGTGTTTTCTAAGGGCAGAGGAAATCATTGGTCCCATATTGCTTCAAAAATGAAGACGGCCATAATGTTACAGTTAATGGATAACGCTATGGAGCCATGTTTAATTACTTTTTCGTGCCTGAATTGGAAGATGTTGATATGGACGATCCCTTTGCCTCCAACAAGACGGCGCTACAATGTATAAAAGGAAACTTTAGGAGAGCGCATTATCTCGCTTTATCGTCCTATGGCGTGACCTCCAACATCCACTTGACTATTTTTTGTGGTTTTATGTGAAGTCGCTTGTCTAAGCAGATAAGCCCGACACGATTGACGCCTTGGAAGAGAATATTCGGCGCGTTATTGTTGACATACGGCCCCCAAATGCTGCAAAAAGTGGTCAAAAACTGGGCCTCTCGGCTGGAATTTATACGAGCCTGAAGCGGCGGTCACTTGCCCGAAAACATTTTTAAAATATAATGACAAGCTCTTACCTCTATAAAAAAAACAAAATTCTTGCCATAACTTCAATTAATAAGCGTTTTATTTTTTCTTGAAAACCATACGTCTAAAAAAAAACACCCTATAGTAAACGCATGTTGCTCATTGCGTGCCACGCTGTCAAACGCAAAAATGTCATAAGTCGCTTTCCAAAAAAAGACATTGTTATATAAGTAAAGCTAAATTCTTGGCCATAACTTTAATTAATATGCGTTTTATTTTTTCGTGAAAACCACATGTCTAAAAAAACACCCTATAGTAAGTAAGCGCATGTTACTCATTGCGTGCAGCGCTTTCAAATAACGGCAAAAACGTCTTAAATCGCTTTCCAAAAAAATGCATTGTTATATACAGGGTGGGGCGCGGTAATTTGCTTTTTTGCGCTGCAGGCTTTGGCGGCACTGTTGGCCGAAGCGAGGCTGACAGGAGATTTGTATTCGTCTGCCTTTCAGTTGCCAGTATGCATTGGACACGTAAGGAGAAGTCATTTTGTTTTGAAGCGTATTTTTCAAATGCGCACTCGATCGTTGCGTGCTTTTCCTCAGTGGGTGTGTAAACAAACAAAGTATGCGGTACTGAAGTGAAACAAACCCCAGAAAACTTCACCAGGGACCTCTCCATTCAGACCGCGTCACTGTGTGGTGCGCCATATCACGAGTAGGCATCATTGGCCTTTACTTTTTCGAGGATAACAGTCTTGCCGTAACTGTGAACTCCGAACGGTACTTGACTATGATGCAGGATTTTCAGCCGAAAATTGAGGCAATGCAATTAGAGGATACATGGTTCCAATATGATGGTGCAACTGCACACACAGCGAGGGTTACCATGAATTGTTTGAGGCAAATGTTTCCTGGACGGCTTATCTCTTTGAGGGGTGATTTGAACTGGCCGGCACGCTCATTAGACTTAGTCCCATGCGATTTTTTTCCTTTGGGGTTACCTGAAGTCAAAAGTGAATATCAACCGTCCCAACACCTTGAAAGACATAATTTACAATATTGAGGCTATAAAATTAGCAGAATACCAGCCGACATGCTTTTTAGAGTTTATGAAAACTCCAGAAAACGTATGCAGCAGTGTGTGGATAGCGAAGGTCGACATTTGCCAGACACACTATTTTAATGTGTAATTAAAAAACTCCCTTACTGTTCAATATAATTAAAATATAAAATAAATTTTTCCAAGGTTTATAATTTTTTAAGTTCATTCCCAAATAAGCAAATTACCGCGCTCCACCCTGTACATTAATATAACATTTCAAGGGCAATGCATCTAAAATCAATCAATAAAAAAGATGTTCTACATGTAAAACGAAAAGATCTTTACCAACGAAACATTAGGGGTTTGCCTTTTTGCCTATAAAGCCTGCTAATAATAAGATCGCCTTTTTATGTGAAATTGTGTCAAACTCCATATAAAACAAATTCGTTGAAATTGCAGTGGAATTTTCCTTCAACAACATTTTCGATTTTATAATTTTGGTCGGATAAATGCCAGTATGTGGACTCGGTATAAAAATATTTTTAAAATTTATGGTTTTTGCTAGAGATATTAAGTTTTGCACTTGGAAAAAATTCTGACGTAATTTTAGACGAATCTAAAATAAAATTAATTGCAAATAGAGATATTAAGAGTTTTGCGCTTTTATAGATTTGTTTAGAATATTTTTGTGAAATTCAAAATAAATCGGGCATTTTTATTTTTAGGGTACCGTTGGATGTGTTCTTATTCAATAAAGCGTTTTTTTCTGCTTAAAAGTAGGAAATATAAGAAATAGTCAAAATATAATGAACTCGTCTAAAAAGTCGCAAAACTATTAACATCTTAAGCGTAAGTCAAATTTAAATATAACTTACATGTTCAAGTACTGACGCCACTCTATAATAAAGGGTGGTCCAACCATAATGCACGATGTTAACTGTGAGTCACACTTTAAGGCCAAGTTTTAAGCCCAACATAATTCAACATTTCTTTGTTTCAGTGTTTGACAAATTTAACCCTGGAGAGGTACGCAATTAAGATTGTTGGAGCCTTTTACGTAAATGGGCGTTCAAATCAAAATGTATTTTGTGAAAATCATCTTCAGGGACGAGGCACACTTTCCCCTTAGTGGATTCCTTAACAAGCAAAATTACCGCATTTGGGCGAATGATAATCCAGAAGTGATTGTCGAAAAAACAATACACCCACAAAGTGTGACTGTTTGGTGCGGTTTTTAGGCTGGCGGCATCATCGGGCCGTATTTTGTCCAGGCAGTTACTGTGAATGGTGTTCGCTATCGTGAGATAATAACAAACTTTTTATGGCCCGAATTGGAGGATATGGATGTGGACAATATGTGGTTTCAAGAGGATGGTGCCACTTGCCACACACCTAACGAAACAATGGCTCTTTTGCGCGACAAAGTCAATGACCGTGTTATCTCACGTCGTGGCGATGTTAATTGGCCGCCAAGATCATGTGATTTGACACAGTTGGACTTCTTTCTTTGGGGTTATTTGAAAGAAAAGGTGTACGTCGAAAAACCAGCAACACCACTTCAAGAGCTAAAGGATGAGATAATTCGGCACATTTACGGCATATGACTTCAATTATGCCTCAGCGTCATCGAAAATTTGGAGCATCGGATGGAGGTGTGTCGACGAGGTCGTGGCGGCCATTTGGCCGAAATTTATATTCCACACATAATTGAACCATACCAATATTATCATAATACAAAAAAATGACAATAATTTTCTAAATATTGTGTTTTATTCCAGATTTATGTATATCATTTGGTCTCAAATGACCTTTAGTGAGATTTACCAAATGACTTCTTTATTACGATATAAAAAATAAGTCATTGAATGATCTTGACTTTGGACTTTAATAAATAAAAGTCACCGACTAACTTTTATGGATGACTTTTATTTAAAGGATGTTTTTTAGACGTGTGGTTTTTAATTTATCCACACTATTTTCGAAGTTGGTCTTCTTGACAACTGTCACTTGATTTATATCCAGTTTTGTTTGCCATTTCATAATAGACTTAATCCCGAACAACGTTTGCAAATCGTGGTGAATGGGCCAATGAAGCTCACTTTTGGTCAGGGGGTATCATTGGTCCATATTTCTTTAAAAATTAAGCTGGCCATAATGTTACAGTTAATGGCGAACGCTATAGAGCCATGATTATTGACGTTTTCGTGACAGCCCGGTGGCCACATGCCCGAAATTATTTTTAAAAGATAATGGCAAATCCTTATCTTTATAATAAAGCTACATTTTTTGACATAACTATAACTAATAAATAAATCATATGCGTTTTATTTCTTCTTGAAAATCACACGTCTAACAAATAAAATAAGTCACTGGCTAATTTTTATTTGGCACCTTTACAAATAAAAATCACAGACTGACATTTTTTAAACACCGCCAAATTGAATGATTGATATGATATGATTGACACAATCCATATAAATGTCCCTAAACGAGTTCAGTGTTGCAAAGTATTATTATACAACGTATTAAAAAAGTGACTACACAATGTATACTTAGTAGGGACATAAATACTGTTACACACGTTTTATGCTGTAAAATAAAAATTACTGAATGTTTTTGGACCAAATATTTTTAAAATATTTATTGATGTATATTGTATCCAAAAAGAATCTACTTATTCGAAATGTCCGCCTTTTGCCTTTACACACGCCTTAAGTCGCACTGGCCAATCGTCAATAGCTGCACAAACCTCGTCCATTGAAAAATTGGCCACAGCTCGAACCAAAGCAGTCTTAAGAGATCCAATGTTTGTGACAAACCTTGCCCTCTAAACCCGTCCAAAATTTTTAATCCAATGGGTTCAAATCTGGACTGCCTCAGGGTCATTCTTCAGAGGAAATGAACGCTGGCAAATTGTTTTGAAGCCAGGCCTGGACGTTTTAGCCTTATGGGCCGGCGCAGAATCCAGCCGGAGAAAGTCCATGGCTGGTTTTGGAACAGGGAATTATTAAGATGCTTCCAAAACGGTTTCTTTGTAAACTTTGGCCGATGTTTTGACTCCTTGTTCGCAGAAATGCAGGTCAGTGACCCCATCGTAAAACACCCCACCAAACCATGACTGAAGCTGGGTGATGACCCTTTTCCACCCTTGGGATCGGTTCAGATGCTTCCTTAGTTGACCGCGCATACACTCTATCATTTTGCATGTTAAATTTTTCCTGAACGGTAAAATTTTTTTCATACATCGGTGAACAAAATTGTTCAGTGCAAGATGGATTCTTGCAACATCACCAACTGCCAGCTTATTTAATACCCCTTTTTTTTATTTGTTTGCATATTTTTAACAAAATAAGAGAGAAGGTAAGTAATAATTATGTTGTTTAAATATATGTGACAGCGCATAGAGAAAGGGACCTAAGGATAAAAAAAAATTAATTTTCACTTTTTTTGGTGTGGACATCTTCTGAACATCGAATGAGACCGATCCCATACCCCAAAAGTGTTCCCTCCCAGAGATATGTGCGCTTTATGAAACTGATGGAACACCAAAGATACACGTATTTAAATCTTTAAAATGGATCTCCTGAACAAAACTGGTTTTTACCCTAAGGTCACTTTCTATTTTGCAAGTCACATATACGTTTTATTGAAATAGCAGTTTTTTAATACAAAATATTTGGACATGAAATCAAATGCAAATAAAAAGCTGCTTGTCATCTGTTTCACTTCTTACCGTTTCTTTCCGATTTGTGTTTCTTTCCATCACAGATTGAATTTTTAACGATTTCAACGTACAGAAACAGCAGTTATCACGAAATCGGAAACTTTCAGTCTAGTCGGTGTGACGTCACATAAATCGGCAACTTACCGATATATTTACAGAAACTAGCTACTGAATACAAAAAAAGTAGCTTTAAATATTTTTTTTTGCTTTATTTGACAACATAAAAATGGTTAAACAGAAGGCAAAAATGCTGCTAGCACCGTTTTTGAAGTTGACGCTTTGTTATGAATGCTTTCACAATATCGATATAATTTTAGTTTTTGCTGCGTTTGGTCGTGTCGCGTCGTTCTGAACATTACTTCAAGTGTTTTAAGACCGACGCGACACGACAAAATGTAAATAAATGGCAAGATGTATTAACAACTTTTTATTTATACCAGCGACTCGACAAAAAATCGTCAAAGGCTGTGCAGCGACAATATAAAAAATAGTGATAGAAGCGTTTTTTGCTTTTTATCGCACCGTTTTTTGTGTTGTCAAATTAAACGAAACAAAGGGAAAAAAATTTAAATTCCATTTTTCATTGCTTTGTACATTTACTGAGAAATCAAAGAGCATAAATCAAATGACAAATTTGATTTTTTTATTATTAATTATAATTATTATTTTTCAAATTATTTTTACTTAAAAGTGATAGTGACAAAAAAAAGCTTTGATTAAATGTGCTAAAGGCACGACGACTGTCGCAGCGAAAGCGTTTTGTCGTGTCGCGTTGGTCTGAACACTACTTTATACAGAAGATTCAATACAACATTTAAGCCCCGAGCACACTAGAACGTGCGTTTATTTTTCTTTCAATAAATTAAATAAATTACGCCAAAAGGCTAGCACCAATCGCAGCAAATTTCTGTACATGACAATTTTGTTTTATTTGTTGAGGAAATGCAATTTTTAATAATCAATAAGAACGAATTTCCAAATAGTTTGAATACTTACAATTTTAAGTTAAATGTATGTACACTTATAAATGAAAAGCAATCAGTCGTGCATAACATACGCTGCAGATAAAACGCTTAAAGGCCCGAGCACACTTGTTTTCTTCTGTTAAGGCTCGTGCATGGCACAATAAAGAAGGTAGAGTTATGCAAACAGCTAGTTTTAATTTTTATTCTGGTAGTAATTTAAATTGTCAATTTTAAAATTTGACAATGGCGTTTGTTGAAGTTTGTAAAGGAAAAATTCGTTATCCAACATTTACAAAATTGTATTCTTTTTCAAGTGACTTTGACAATTTAGCGTTTTTTTGTTGTTGTTGGGCTAATGACTATACCTTGTGTTTATTGTACTATGGGCTCGTGCATAATGAAACGTTTTTTTCTTACGCTGCGTATTTTTCAATTTCCGGTGGTCCAAAAACATTGAAATAAGTGTCAAAAACTAACAATCAATTTATGAGAGGGCTTTTCTACGCCAACACTGCAATAGCATAAACATTTTTATCAGAATACCGAAAGTTAAGAAAAACGCTGCGTAACAAAAAACGCTTTAGTGTGACCAGGACTTTAAGCGGCGAAAAAGTATTCGCCGTTAAATACGTAAACAGGCATACACAAACACATTTTTATCGCAACAAATTTCTGTATATTACAAGCTTGAAAATCGATATGTGAGAAATTGATATTAATCAATTTTCACAATATTTCACAATATATTAGTTTTATTATTTGCAATTTGAATTTAAATGTCAAATTGAAAATAAAAAGCAAAACAGTCAATGCATAAAATACGCAGCAGATAAAACGCTTAAAGGCCCGAGCACACTGAAGCTTGCGTTTTTTCCTGTTGAGGCTGGTGCACACTGCGTATTTTTGAATTTTCGGTAGTCTAAAAATAAAGTGTCAAAAACTTACAATCAATTTATCAGAGGGCTTTTCAACGCCGACACTGCAATGACATGAACCTTTTGTAAGTTTAAAACATATATTTTAGTGGTTTTCAGACTACCGGAAGAAAGTTAAGCAAAACGCAGCGTAACAAAAAAACGTCAGTGTGCCCCGGGCCTTAAAGCGGCGGAAAAAAATATACGCCGTTAAACACGCCAACAGGCACTCACCAACACATTTTAATCGCAGCAAATTTCTGTATATTACAAGATTGGGAATGGATATGTGAGAAATTGATATTAATCAATTTTCAAAACTTTTCAATTATTTGTAATTTGAACTTCAATGTTAACTTGATAATGAATGACATTTGCTGAAGAAAAAAATATTTGTTCTAATGAAAATTTTTTTGAAGCAAAAATCAAATAATTTTAAAACCAATTGAATTTTGAAATACAAAACATTGCCCTTATTTTATACTGTTTATTCATGTAAAAATTTTAAAAATTTAGACTGTGGTAATGCTATCTTGGACGTCGTTTCAAAAATATTAAGTTCTGAAATTGAAATGATAAAAAAGATACATATTTTCAAAATTAAGTAAAAAGTTACTGTAACAATTGGCATGATTTATTTGACAGGGGGCCGCATTTCTGCTATTTTCTGAACTGTCATATATTTTAAGCTCTGATAAAAAAATTCTAGTTTGCTAAAAAAAACCTTTTTCTTATATCGCGAATCATGCACGTAATGCACTTTGTTACTGTCGATTATTCGATTTAAAAGCAACGAGTACTCAAAATTAGCCCTCAGTTGCCGCAGCACTACTACAGACCACGAGAAAATGGATACGCAAAAACCCAAGCATTTGTTCTAGCACCAACTGAACACAGCCCTACTCACACAAAGTGGATGATAAGCACAAGCGGAACATGGCTCCAGATACTTATGGAACACAGCTAGCAATTCTTTGATTTTATTTTTATTATAAGCACACTTCTTTTTCGACACACACACACAATCACACATAGCCATAGGCACCCCACCAACTGTCAAACTGTTGGAGACCACACGACGAACCGGAGAAGAAAAGAGTATCTGTGTGTACACATATACACAGCACATAATAGCAAGAGAGTAAGAGCAAGGCAGGTAGAGAAGAGAGGAGAGATTCAATAATTTTTTTCCGTCTTCTTTTTACGACTCATTTTCGTACATGTTATGTGTATACTACCATGCTTTTTCATGCTTTATTTTTCCAATTGGTGGGCATGTGTTCTAAGTGATTTCAGAAAATAAAGACTTCAAAACGAAATTGAGAGAGAGGGATTGTACATTTCGTATCTGTGTTTGTGTCGAACATTGAGAGTGTGTAGGAGATTATAGAAAAAATAAGAAGAAGAACGCAAAAAATAACCAAAATTAAGGTTAACATAAAATATATTGCAGTCCGCTAAAAGATTTTGGGTGCAAAACTTTGAGGAGGATAAAAAAGAAACACAAAAAATACAACACAGAGAGTGAAGAAAATTGAAATAAATTCCAAAAAAATATTCACAATAATGGATTCTGCTGGGAATAATCGTTATGAACTTTTGTTCATGGACGATGATATTAGTGATCCATTAGATAATATTGTTGCCAAGAAGAAAAAGCAGGTTAAGACTGCTACCGCTGCTGCTACGGCAACAACGGCGACGGGCTCGGCTGGAGGAGCTGCAGCCGCCGCCAATGGTCCCAAGACAACAACGAACAAACCACAAGCTAACCCAAATGCCAAGAAATCGACTAATCAAGCTGAAAAGGAAAATAAACCATTGAACAGGAACGACAGCAAGAAACCTGGCGGACAAGTGAGTGGTGCTGGTGGCGGCGGTGCTGCTGCTGCCCCAGGTGGCGGTGACAGATTCAATAAACAAGGTGGGGCAGCTGGCGGTGCTGGCGCCAATCGCAAACGCAATAATGGTGAGGCCGCCCTGGCAGCACGTGAAGGTGGTCAAGGGCAACAACAGCAACGCAATGTCAACTTTAGACAACAAAATGGTGAAACACGTGAACAACGCAATAATCGTCGTAACATACGCCAAGGCGGCGACAATGCTTCGGGAATTGGTGGCGGCGCCGATGGCGGCCAACAAATGAACAATCGTGGTGATCGTGGCGACAGAGGAGATCGAGGAGGCGATCGTGATCGTCCCACTCGTGGCGATCGGCCACCACGCAATCGCAACTTTGAGGGAGGCAATCGTAAACGTGAATTTGATCGTCAATCGGGCTCGGACAGAACTGGTAAGTTTGTCATCCATCAAAACTTTCCATTACAATTTAAACAAAATAAGTTGGGATTGGGTTTTAAGTTAGTCACCTCAAACCAAATCCAAGTCTTAGCATGAGGTCCACCACTCTACAGCGTTAAGGGGTAGAGGGGCCAAAAACAAAACCTCAAAACGCAAAAAGAACGAAGGGAAAAAACATATGGTCTTTGTCGCAGCACTCGAACAATGAGGCGATAAGAAGAGCAGCCCCAACCAACCATCAAATCAAGAAGTGGGGTTAATGGCATAGCAAAACGATCGCGACAAGACCACGCTCGATAGCCACCAACATTAAAACAAAAGTAAAGAAAAACGACAAGGCAAAGGGGAAGAAGCACAATCAGTGCGGGGGGCGAAAAAATACAAGATTTTTGTTCTTGTCTGTCTCTACCTCATTTTCTCTATGCATTTTTAAACTATCCCCGCCATATTTGCGGCTAAAGCATACACGATGTGTGCATTTTTCATTTTTGGTCAGACTTTCAATTCTTTCTTTAAAAAAAACAGTACATTTTTGAAATATTTTTCTTTGTAATTATTCGAAATTGAATACAAAATAATAGCGGTGGCGGCATGAAGAAGAAAAAAATGTGATCGCCATTTGAAATTCGAAGAAGAAACGGAAAATATGCATACATGTGTTTTAAAAATAGTTTCCACACCTCTATACACACGTTCTTCATTTGCTTTAGTCGCTCGCATTGCTTTTGCCGCTAAATTCTTCTCTTGAACGCAAATGCGAAGAAGAAGAATACCTAATCTTCACATTCTCTATGCTTTGCCATATTTTTTTACACATGGCTTCTGCTGTTCTCCTCCTCTTGCGTTCCGCTCTCAAACATAACCCACCGCAGCGCCGCTTGCGTCCTCCTCCCTACCCTTCTTCACCACGTCCACAACACCTTTCAACTCTTTGCCATACAAAAACCCGACTCCGCATGGCATGGCCGCTCTCTTTTACAATTTCGCCGCCAATATATCCATAGTTGTGTTTTTTATAGATCGATCGGTCTTGTTTAAAGCGAAAGTAAAATAATGTAGGGAAAAAACTCGTTAGAAACAAATCTACGCCGAAAACGAAAGTGACGTCGTACGTTGTTTTTTATATTTTGTATGTTCTTCTTTCGAGCCATTGTCATTCTTTCTTCTGTTTGTGCACTCTGTGTGATATCATACCTTGTGCCTATCCTACTACTCTCCCGCCTCTTGCATCTTAATTCTCCCTCTCTTCACGTGCTTTTTGGTGCTATGTTTAACCTTTAACCCAAACTCAATCAATATTCATTGTGGTGCCACACATCGCTCGTACATTTCATTAAATCAATGCAAAATTTTGTAAACAAAATAATTTGAGAAATGGATATGAAAATGAAAATTCTGCTGTTACACTTCTTCAGAAGTGTCTGTCGGTCGGTCTTTTGCTTTCTCTACACCTACAATTTGTATTTCACTCTATTTCTGTTCTTTTCTCTAAAATGTGGGCGTTTTATATGAATAATGCGCTTGATTTTTTTGCGTTTTGTCCAGCGCGCTTTACGTTTTGTGTTTCTTATATAGAATTTATTTTAATCTCAATAGAATTGTCATACCACAGCCCGCAAGTGGCCAACCTTTGGCCCATCTTGAGACTAGAAACACCGGAAAAAGGTGAGGGCGGCAGAATCTGACTTGACTATTGAATCTACTTCTAAGATTAAAAGCGGCTTCCTCTGACGAGAGACCCACTTCTTTCAATCAATTTCCCTTGGCCATACGGTACGTCCTCCCTAAGAATGAACCGAGTTCTATCAATTAGAGAAGGAACATTTACAGTCCGATCAACAACATCCGAGATAATCTCAATATAATTGCCATTTTGTAGTACGAAAGGGTAACCAAAATGTATTGAGCCTCTGACGAGAGACTCAGCACTTCATCAACTTTCTTTGGCCATAAGGTACCTGTTCCTTAAGAAAGATTTTCGATTGTCATTTTTTAATACGAAAGAGTAACGAATTGTATAAAAAAGAACCGAGTTTCTATCAACTCGAGAAGGAGAATTCACAGTCCGATCAATAACATCGGAGATAATCTCAATATAATTGTCATTTTGTAATAAGTAAGAGTAACCAAATTATATTGAAATCCCTTTCCTTCTTCATCATCTGCCATAATCCCATATAGTTGTCATTGGTTGATCTACGAGAGTTTCTCAACAATCATGGGTTTCAACTTTAGGTCAGACTTAACTCAAAAAGAAAATGGTACAATCTGAGATATTCTCAAAATAGACATTCGGTAGGCAGCAACTTTTAAGTTAAGTTTAACCATTGGGGTTCTTTTCGTTAAGTATGAGCAGAATTTAAATCGGCTGTAAAAAAAGGATTGATAGTTTTTTTAATTCTGGTTTTATTGGAAAGGTTGATGAGCCTTGTTGTCATTTAATAATGGAACACAATATTAACTTGGCTCGGCAGTACCTCACCCGATCAACCCAATTTTTTTCAGTACAGTTTCGATTGTTTCGGGACGAATCTCTTCAATGGCAACATCGATTTCATGTTTCAATGGTTGCGTCGGCTGTGAGACGACATATGAATTTGTCCTGAATTTTTGGAAACAAAAATCATCGACCACAACCGATTTTTGCGGTCATTTTCAAAGAAAAATGGCCCAATGATGATGTGACTTGTTATGGATGCATTGGGTTCTCAATGGTTTCGTGTAGGTTCTCGAATCCCACATGCGACAATTTTGCTCCTTGACATAGCCACCGAGATACAAATGAGCTTCATCTGAAAACACGATTTTTCGGTAAAATTCTTAATCTCCTGCCAAACAATCTTCAGTTTATTGGGTGAAGCGAAAACGCATCGGATGGTGTTCCATTACTAAATGATAAAGTTCAACTTTTCCAAGAAAACCAGAATTTTGAAAAAAAAATTATCAGTACTTTCTTTACAGCCGATTCAAATTTAAAATGTTAAATCGTCCACCCTATACTTTATAGGGTCGCTAATTATAATTTCGTAGCGTTGCAAACGGAATGACAACCATCCATCCTTTGGTGGAGGTTATAATAATACAGTTGGAGCAACAATTTAAATATTGGGACCCCCCTACCTATCATCACTATATGAGATAAACTCAATGTAATAGTAGACCGCAAGAGTAGTCCTAACTTTGTTCCCCTGGATCCCTCATCCCAAACCAAGGTAATCTCTTTATCATTGTCAATTTGAAGTCCGAAAAAGTTCTCTAAACTTTCGTCCTTCCCAAGTGCAGAATTTCAATCAAATGAACATTTAATTTAACTATTAAAATCTGAGATAACCTCTATAAAATGTCGTTAGACCGCAAGGGTATTTGGACCCTGAAAATCCTCCTTGAAAAAATCAAAGAAAATCAATTGAAATGTAAAGAATGATTATTTACTATCCGAAAAAGTTTGATTTAGACTAACGTTAGATTTCATTTTCGATTTTATAATATTCGATCGTTGTCAGTTCTCCAAATTTGAAATAATTATAGAATTACAGTATTTATCGCTTAAATGCACATCGGAATTTTCATGAATTTTAGTGCTTTTAACAAGCGCCAATATTCTTTTATTTTACCAAAATATTTATCGATTAGAAAATAAGCACTATGGGCAAAAAAGATTCCATTACATGGGTTTTTTCCCCAACATGAACCAATGCGCTTATTTTTTCCTAGTTGGCTGTTAATTAATCAAAAGGAATTAGATCCGATATCAGGGGAAAAATGTGGATTTTAGAGCTATAGGAATACAAATTGTTAAGGATCTATTTAGTGAAGTTGTACCAAAACTTAACGCCAGATGTGGTTTTAAAATAAAGCATAGGAACTTTTGCCCCTCCTATATTTAATTCCAAACGTAAAGTAATTGAAACTTATATCCTTTAAGACTAAAAAGCACCAGAAGTAGTGGCTTACCATTGTCCGATTTTTATTGGAAACGCAATAAAAAAATTCGAATAGTTGCTCAGTCTACTAGGAATGGGAACTAAATGAATTATTTAAAACTTATAGAACTTTGAGGGAAATTTATTCGACTAAATACTCTTCAGGCTCAATAATAACCATTTGCATT
This sequence comes from Hydrotaea diabolus, assembly GCA_963513945.1. Lineage (NCBI taxonomy): Eukaryota > Metazoa > Arthropoda > Insecta > Diptera > Muscidae > Hydrotaea > Hydrotaea diabolus. The sequence continues at coordinate 41,297,278 of OY740717.1, read as the reverse complement.
TGTTTGTTTGCTTATGTGGACAAAGCAATTGAATCGGTTACAAGTTAATTCCATCTATCTTCACAAAAAAGATCTTAACCTATAATCACGTTCAATTTATACACTTATAAGTGATGGCAAGAGTGCATGACCGCCTAATACACTAGTAAACCAGGTTCAAAGCTGGTTTAACCCATTAATAATTTCAGCGGCGAGTATTTCACCTCGCATATACAAACGACTTTATGAGAGACTTCTCTCTTAGCCACGTAAAAGCTTAGTTACATACAGTAGATCCTGGTCAGTACAAACGATAGATAGTTATTTCTATCACCATCTTTCAAACAAATGTTATGCAAATTTGAACTTTACGTCTCCTCTTAGTGAGAGAGATTTGAAGTTTTTTTATATAGACAACTTTTTCATACAAAAATATGCCGATACTTGGATCGTTAATACTTTTCACTAGCGATTATTAGTAGTACCCCTTACAAAATTATTTCCATGGAGACATTTTCTGTTCCACATTTTAGCTGAAAAGTAGCTTTAAATAAAAAGATTCCGATTTTTGTAAGCCAGCTGAATTAAGCTAAGCGTCTGGACTTGCTGATGTCACAATAAAACAACATTCAATGAGTCTCAAAAGTACTTTGCCTTCAAGAAATTTCGTATTTATAGGAACAAAAGAAATGAAGAAGACAATGGCTGTGCTTAAAAATATTGAATCCAATAAATGTAAAATAAAATTAGTTTTTAAAATTAAAAATGCAAATGACTTATGAGTCTTAAAAAAACTACATTTTAGGTTAAAAATCACTAAAAATCTTTAGGATTAATACAGTTCTTGCAACATTTTTGACATAAATGTTACGTTTATACCCAGTTTAGTCTATACCAAATAAAATATTTATTTTTTTTTCAATCTAATATTATTGGGACATTTGTTCATAAAAATATGAAATAACTTGACGGCAAAATACTTATGAGACTCACTGTACAGTCGTTCTAAAGAATTTGTAAATTGTAACGTTTCTGCCTGACAGGTTAATTAGACTACATTTACTTTGCAGTCGACTCGGTACCGATACTTGTAGGATAAATACTTTAGTTTCGATACTAAGGCGGAGTAGTTATCTTAATTTTCCATACAATGCCGGGATTCCCAAGGAATGTCTTTTAAAATTTAAACTCTTAAAAGCCGCGTTTTATCAAAAAAAATACATTTGAAACCCTTTTTGTTACATTCCCGCCGACACTTCTCAAGTGGTTTCCCCTTCGGCAAGGGTAGGGTGAAAGCCGAGCATTCTTATCACACACAACAGGCAAAACCACACTTAAAAACGGTGACATTGTATTAGAAAAACCTCAAGTCAAGTTTTACTGATAATGCCCAGTAAAGTCCCCATGAGAAATTTGTTGCTGATCATTTTATTTTTTTTTTGGATCAGAGAGGTAGCTAAATGTTGTTTGTATATAAACGAGTTCTACAATTTTAAGTCGATCCTTATGCTTACAAATAACACTATTAAAAACAAGATCCCTTTTTTATAGCTTGGGAAGTCATATCACGATGCAAATTACAAAGGGGCAAAGTGAACCATTTGAAGTAATCATAAGTGCGGCATGTCTAGATTTTAAATTGTCCGTCGTCTAGTTAATCTTTTAATTTCAAAACACGCTTTTTAATTAAATTCGATAGAAAATTGTAAAATTCTCTTAATAAAATATTTATATTAACAAATATAGCAAATTCAACTGTATCGGAATCCTCTCGATAAAGTTTCGTCAAAAAAACGAAAGAAAAAGACCCTCTCTTGTAAAATATATTTTTGGCGCTGAGGTCTTTTTAGCAGCGAGTCTTCAAGAATTTAAGCTAATAAACACTTATTTTCACAAAGTTTATTGAATGAAGCGCCTAAAAAGTATTTAAGCAGCGGAGTGTTTGTGTGCCGCCATGAGGTGTGCTATCGTACAAGAAAACCTAGGAGGTTCAACGTCAAGTAAGGACATGTAACATTTTTCAAATCCGAGTTTTCTACATTGTAAATGCTGGCTACTAACGAATAAGAAATGAATCTTAAAGTCGGTTAGAAACTTTTCTATAAAATACGATTGTGTTAAAATTATAGCTCAATGTTTTGAGAAAAGTTCCATGGTATTTTCTTAATAGAATGTTGAGAGAATATTCTGCAAGACATCAATTGAATTTGTAAATATTGTGCGTATATGGATTTCCTTGTAGATCTCACTTGGATCGAGCGGGTTCATTTAAGCCCACTTTTACATCGTCGTGTAAAATCTATTTTACAAAATTCATTTATAGAATCAGCATCTTTCAAAAAAAAAAGTCTTATTAGCCTATTTTTACAAAACTGGGAAAATAACTGCCGGTTACGTTTCTCAGACCGGAATTAGTCATTCTTATATCGATATTAATAGTTCTTCTACATTCCATATTGTGTAAATTGATAAAGAACTGTTTCTTTATCTCTAGTGGTTTGACCAATAGTTAACGAGGCATTTATACTTTTAGACCTTTAAAAAAATATTGCGTTGCGACTGCGATGTAAATAACGTCGGTGGTGGCTGATGTGATTCAATATTTATATTGCTAGCAGTAATACGAGTTTCTTTAAATAAACGTTTACATTTTTGTTTATAAAAATATTTAGCAGGGGCAATGGAGAGAATTTGAGACATTATTCATTTTATTGATGTATGTAATCAAATGATTGTTGGGCACTTAAAAATCACAAATTTGTTATTAATATTCTGCAGGACAGACTTAATATTGAATTTAGCCCATAACCGACAAGACCGCCTCAAAGGCGGTCTTCGATTTTTGGGGGCTTCATTGCTGTATTAAACATATTTTCGGTTTAAAATAGTAATAAAAAAGTAAAAAAAAAATTGTCTAATGTGAGTTTTTATTAATTAAAACCGAAAGAATGTTTAATACAGCAATGGAGCCCAAAAATCAAAGACCGTCTTGAGACGGTCATGTCGGCTAGAGGGTTTTAAAATCTATAGGAAACTATTTTGGAGGTTACTTTCTATAATTACATTTTGCGTAGTATTCTCTTAATGACTGAAAATGCCGAAAATGAAAAACTGAAACCTAAACTGCGAAAAATTGACTTTTCCAACTTAAGTCAAATAACTTCCATCTAGCTTCATGGGACGTTTAGTCCGTGTTCCAATTGATTTGGAAGAGCTAAGATGGATATTGTCATTAAGAGGGCATTCATAATCACACATGTCGCTGTTATACTGTGTAAAAAACGAATCGATAACTATAATTTATTACCCTTAAATTGGTTACATTTTTCTTTATGCAATCGACTTAGGATACTTCCTCTATATCCTAATGAAAGTCCTTTCCCATATAGTAGTCCAGATCACCGCGGACAAAGAATAAATGACAAACTAGTGACCTTGAGGTTATGAAAAAGTGCTAGGAGTAAAACCATAGCTGAATTTTGCTTTGTTAATGACCCGGGCGAAATTATATGAAACGCAATTTTTTTCCAAAACTTGTTTTCAAAAATTAACAATTAAACAGTTTCATAAAGAAGACGTAGAAAAAAAAATTCTGATAAAATGCATTTTATTAAAAATGCTTATCGAAATAGTGTATAAAGAGAATACCTGTGTTCTATTTAAGCAAAAAATACATAAAATATTCCCAAACATTTGTAGACAATTTATTTGAAATTGAACAAATAAATTTGGACTTGGGTCCTATTTATTTAGTTCATCATTCATCAAGTTATGATTGAAGTGGTTAGTCACATTAGGCTGTAAATTACAATTTAACGTATATTAGAATTTTTAAAGAGTCTTCCTTTTGCCCTCATGGCTCACATCTTCTTACTTTACAGAGTATATTTCAAAAACGCTTTAGCTAAGTCTGAGTTAAATTTCAGTCAAAATACTCTACGCTGTTAGATATACGAGATTTAGTTGCAAAATAAGTTTGGAATATCCCTTACGCAGCTAATAGAACGCCTTTGTCAGTTTTCGTTAGAAGAGATAGAGGCGGCCATGAAAATCAGAAGTTGCGAAACAAGATGTTCAAAATTAAAGTGAAAGCAATTAAAAATATTCTAGTCAATGGATCCGTCTTTCCGTCTTTCCATCGCCCGTATATGGAATTATAAATTTTCTTTCCTTGCTTCCTCCATTGCCTAAAGAAAACCAATTTTATCGACATCTAGTAAAGGGTCAATTGAGTGATAGATGCTAAAATGGGGATTGGCATCCAGTTTTACCCTCACCCGTATATGGAATTTAAATGTTCTTTCTTCCATCGTCCATTTCCTAAAGAAACCCGATTTTATCAACATCTCGTAAAGGGTCGATTAAGTGGAAGGTGGTAAAACGGGGCGTGGCAACCAATTTATTTATTATGCAATGATAAAATAAGTATATTGCAGAAAAACAAACATTAAGAGAAATTTATACATAAAAGAAAAAAAAGCTAAGTATTATTCAATTTACGCTTGAATAGAACAGTGCGTGAGGAAGGTGCAAGAAGGGGCGTGGCTAAGGCTTTAAATTTTTGTCAGCTAGTATAATATATACTTCATTTGCAAATTACCTAGTTTTAACAGAATCGTATGGATAGTATTCAAATTAATATGCGAATGCCAAAAGTGGGCGAAATGACGCATTTGTGCACTGGAGGCACTAGAATGGGACGTGTCATCCACTCCTTTAGTATACATTTCTCGTCCTTCGGTGGAGGCTTTAATTAAGGCTTTGGACATTCCAGAAAAATAACCACAAATCATGGTTCTCAAAACGTTTGCGTGGGGTCTTCATTTAAAGGGGCTCGTGTTTTAATTTGTATGCAAGAGACTTACACGGCCAACAAGCCGAAAAAACATTTTAATTTGTTGGTGGTTACCGCGCGGTAAATATTAGGATGGCCAAGATATGTACTGGATTTGGCTAGGATAGGTAAGGTAAGAAAGTAGTGTCAATCTGTACAAGCAGACTCACTTAAGACTTTATATTTATAATCCATGGTGATACCACGAAAACTAGCAGAAAAAGCCCTAGTCCCTCCCATTGAACCATTTTGATCGCCTTTAAAAGCTCCATATCAGCCAGTTCTGCTAGGTTCTTATAGAATTACAAACCTAATGAATACCCCTTCCTGATCACCAGAGCAGGGTACGTACAGAGGTGTTGAATGAAATTCTTCTCATCCTCGCAGCTTCTAAAGGGATGCGACTGTTGGTCTATCTGCATGTCTTCCAATTAGACAAGTGTCGCGTCATAACAGTTACGACCAGTGAGACGACAGGTTTACGATTCTATTTATTGAGACTTAAATATTTTAATCCTTAATATATAAACAACAGGTCTAAGGTAATTAAGGCTTCGGACACCCCAGGAAAATAACCGTAAATCGTGGTTCACCAAACGTTTGCGGGAGAGGTCTGCATTAAATTTGCCCGTGTTTTAATTTGTTACAAGAGACTTACACGGCCAACAAAACGATGGAACATTTTAATTTGTTGGTGGTTATCACGCGGTACATATTAGGATGTTGGGAAGAGCTTGCCTCGAATGAAACTACTTAAGATGAAGGCCAAGATAAGTACTGGATTTGGCTAGGATAGGTAAGGTAAGGAAGGAGTGTCAATCTGTACAAGCAGACAGGCTCACTTAGGCTTTATAATCCATCGGCAGAGCTGTAGCGTTTCATATCTATTTGGAATGTGACTGAATCCGACCGGCATGCGTAAAGATTGAAGCACCCCTGTAGTCCTTGAGGTAGTGACGTGTCTTGCTTACTCATGTGTTCTACAGGTCATTGGTTTGTCGTCCTTGTGGCTTGACACCTAATTAAGGTTAATATTGAAATTCTAAGCCATCTTGTTGTTGTTGCGGCACATGGTGCCGGGGTTCACAGAACCTGCTCTGGGTCGATCGAAGCCATCTTGTTAAGAGGTTTTCTGCAGTAAAGGGCGGATGTTGAGTGTTGGAAAACGGATTCCAGAGATTGAATAATATTTACCCTCAAGAGATAAAATGAGTCCGTTGATTGGCATTCAACATCTTCTGCGCCACCTTTGTTTAATTACCTCTTATAAGCATATTTTTTTTTTAAAAAGGAGATTAACCGAAAAGCTGCTGTTTCCCAAAATCGATACTACGATCTTAGGCTTTTGCACATTTAAAGCAGCATAAACTCTAGTAAATGCAAACTGATTTGCTAAAAGGAGAGGACCTAGTGAAGTGGTGGCCACTTTATGCCACTTTATATACCTAATATGTAAAGTTTATCGAATTTTAAGCCAGTCAAAAGTATCATTGAAACACTGCTAGCCCAATAGCTAGCAATCATGAAGGACAATTATCGCTGCACATGGGTCAAGTTCATGTAACACTTACAAAATTCTGCCTTTCGACATACGTGGTCATTAAAAGCGTAGATAAATGTTTTCAAATTTCTCAGAAGGCCTCTTTACATTTCCGCAACAGAAAAAGTGATATCTTGGGATGGATTTCCAACCATGGCATTTTAAGAAAATTTGTGTTTGGTCCAAATTTTTATAAAACCTTGAACCTTTTAATAGATTGTTACATAACCTTTACAATAAAGATTTCAATCGTGCAGCTTAGATGTCGTAGTGTTAGCTCCCTTAGAAATGTTCATCACTTTGTATTTATACTCCCACCTTTAGCAAGCTCTGCGAGAGCCTTGAAACAGAAATTACTGACATTTAGAATTGATGCTTAGTTCCATCCTGCGGTTTAGAAGGCTCCCAAATAAAGGGGGTTTATAGAGTGCAGGTCGTCCATAATATGGATAAAAAAATAATTAAATAATTTTGAAGTTAAAACCATTTCAAAGTTTCTCTCTTCACTTTCCCCCATTTACATATATTTTGATCACATTTTTTCAATTCCCTCTATACACACAATTCGACACAACACATTTAAAGGCTACTATATGAACATTAAACCTACATCTTTTGCAGGTGTTAAAGCTGTTGATAAACGTGATGGCGCTGGCGCTCACAACTGGGGATCCGTTAAGGAAACCATCGAAGATGTCAACAAAAATGATGCCGAGGAAAATGGTAACGCTACTGCTACTGAAAAGGGCGAAGAATCTGGCAATGAACAGGCTGCTGAACAAACTCCCGCTGAAGAGGAGGTTAAGGAATTGACATTGGACGAATGGAAGGCCCAACAGCAACAGCGTGCTAAACCACAATTTAACATACGCAAAGCTGGCGAAGGTAAGATAAATGCAAAGAAAATATTGTTAAGGTAAAAGGAAGAGAGACGATGACAAATATTTGCATTTTTAGGTGAAGACACTACCAAATGGAAGAAAATGGTGGTATTGACCAACAACAAGGCCACCAACAACAAGAAGGGCAATGAAAGCGAAGATGAACTAGAATATGATCCTGCCATGTATCCCCAACGCGTCGGTAGACAACAACGCGTCTTGGACATTCAATTCAATTTCAATGATGGCCGTCGTTTGGGCGGTTTTGGCGGCCGGGGACGTGGAGGTCGCAATGGACCACGCAACAATGCCGGCGGCGCTGGTGGTCGTGATGGCCCCCGTGAAGGTGGTCGTGGTGAGGGTCCTCGTGAAGGTGGTCGTGGTGAGGGCCGTGAAGGAGGACGCGATGGCGGTCGCGACGGCGGTCGTGATGGCGGTCGCGACGGCGGTCGTGATAGCGGTCGCGATGCAGTTGCTGCTGCTGGTGGTGAAGCAGCTGGCGGCGGCCGACCACGTTTCGAGGGCGGCAATCGCGGTGGCAATGCTGGTGGTAATCGTGGTGGTGCAGCTGGCGGCAAACGTCAGTTTGGTGGCGACAAGCAAAACGCAGCACCCAAAGTTAATGATGAGCGTCAATTCCCCACATTGGCTTAAATTTACCGCCTCACAATAAAAAAAACAACAAACAACAAAATGGGAACCTCCTCCTCCCTAACCCCCCCAAAAAAAAAATAATAATAAAACGAGTGTGTGTAGGAAGAAAAACAACATCAATTTAAAGCATAAGCCGCAGCACCACACACCACTCCTCCTCCATTATAGACACACCACACACACATGCCGTCGCAGGGAAGAAGTAAAGTTACAAGAAAAATGAAGAAGATGAAGCAGATGAAGTTTAGTGTAGAGAAGTAAAGATTTTTTTTATTTTCAAGCCAAAATAAACAAGTCATTTAAAATTAGTGTAAACCACA